>JAEQBH010001921.1:0-443736 GCA_016808115.1 Tetrastigma voinierianum | reverse complement strand
TACATTAGGATGTTCTAGACTCCTATTAATATTAAAGCTGCCTTGCTTCATCCCCGACTCGAGTGTCGGTTCCGCAGCGCTGCGTGTACGTCGATCAAGGCGGCTCATATTGCTAAGAAAGGCCTTCAAGCAACAAGGTGGTTGTCCTCCTCCGTCTGCATGATGACAAAATCTCACTACAAATACAAATTTCCCAACCTTGACCAGTACATCTTCAAGAATGCCCTCAGGTTGTGCCATTGATGCTCGGCCATGCGTAATGTAATTGTTGTTGGGTAAGTTCCCCCCCGAACTAAGCCTGCCTGTTGATAGAGGCATCAAATTTATACTTGCTCAGGGAGATCACATAAAGCTTTCTTGAATTCATACTTCCACTATGGAGCGGGAATGGGTGAAGCTGCCCGAGTCTTTCATCTTTCTTGGGACCTGGCGGATAATGTACCTTGTAAGTAGCGTCAGTTATTTATGCCCTCCTCGACTATCTTTCTTTCTTCTTTAGAAAGATATCTCCTTGGAAATTTTGCATAAGAGGCATTGAATGATCACCTGCACTGATGGAATATTTATTTCTATTTTCTTGAAAATATCCAGAGAGGGGATTTGTGACCCTAGAAAGCGTTCTTCTCTCATAACCACGAAGTCTCTGTGGGAATGGCCTTCTGAGAACAAAATTTGCGTACTCCTTCCTTCTTTTTCTGGTCATTGCTTCCTTTCAACTGTTCAAGCTGGATGTTCCCTTTTTCTTCTTTTTCTTCAGTCTCTTCTTTCTCTGCCTCAGTCTCTTCATTTCTATCTGTCTTTCTGTTGCTACTCAAATCCTTCCCTTCTCTGATTAAATTGTCATACGGTCTTAGGGTTCTTGGTGTGCTTGGGAATGTTCCCTTGTTACGATTGGGCATATTCGAGACGGTGCCCCTACTGTGTCTCTAGATTTACTAGGTGAAGCACTAGCATTCTTTTGAAATATTTGGGTATCAGACTTGAAAGTTTCCAAGTCAGATAGTTTGTTCATGGAATTGTAATAACCTGTGTTATCCCCATGAAGCTATGACATCGATCCTCAAATGGTTGGGTTCTCCTCGACCACGGTATTCATTTACGCCCTCACACTCCTTCTTTGCTGTGCAGCGGTGAGTAGCGATATCATATTGAGGATGCTGTCCCTGCCTTGGGCCGTGTAGTGCCCCTCCACCATATGAGAAATTCTCATGGTTCCTCAGTCTTTGGATGGTGGTGTATGGGCGGAGTTAGAGGTTGGCTTGAAATGATGCTTCTGCGCTCGTTCACGTACTTAGCCTCTTCGACACCATAAGAATAATAGCCACATGCAGCCTCGTCGGCACTTCTTCTCATCAATTCTCTTTCTACTACTTCTATTTGGCGGTGTGTATCTTCCTCTCTCTTGTTTGTCCATCATGCATTATAGCATCGACTTAGCTTCCATGTTTGTCATCTTACCTCGACTCCATGACCCCTTTTCCTCTTTGCTACCTCTTGAAAACTCAGATGGAACTTTCATATTGCATTTCCAAGTCTCTATCAGATCTCACTCTTCGGCACTTTTCGGCAGATGCTCCACGGCCTGACATGATAAATACCGCTATAGATGTATCATTGAGCATAATACACTATGTCCATGCGGGTCTTTAGATCCTATTCCATGCATTGGCACCTCTTCAGCAACCTTTTGAATCTTTCCCAAGCTACATATAGGCTCTCATCTTCCCCTTGTTGGAATACAATGATCCTCTCTTCGTCTCGAGTGAGAGATGGGGAAAAGAATCTTGCTAGATAAGATTATCAGCTCTTCCCAGTATCAACGAGAACCATATGGTAACGATTCATACCATGTGGCTGCTATGTCTCTCAAGAAAATGGGAAGAGATGCCGGTTTATCACCTCACGGTCTCACAGATTCAGCTTCCTTTGTATTAGCCATCTTGAGAAATCTTCCCAGGTGCTCATTTGGGTCTTCGGTGGGATGACCCGATGGGATTAATATTCTTCGAACCATTGTAATTAAAGAGTGGCTTTAGTTCAAAATTGTTTGCATCCACGAGTAAATTTGTACGATTGCGGGAATACTCTTCTTGAATAGGCCTCCAAAAATCCTCATTGTGTCTCAATAATGGGGGTCTTCTGGCTATTTGTCCTCTCGTTCTTACAATTTGGTCATGTCCCTCTTGCCCGTAAAGCTACGTTCACGCTCTTTTGTCTTTCTTAAGCTCCTGGCGTTCTCTCCAGGTCGGTGTCTTGCTAGAATCAGAGTCGATTCACATTTCACATGCATTAAAGGTTTTCTAAAATAAAGAATACTCACATTAATAGGATTAGTCAACTGGCGCAAATATTTTCAACATGGCTTGTGAAAAATTAGTGATTGGTGTAGTCACTGCTTGAAAAACTGTTTTTGTTCTCTTCTTATTAATGTCCAAATTAGCATTTCCTTCTTTCATCAGAATATTGATCTAATTAATTCTTTGATCCTGACAAGCGGCGCGAAAACTTGTTTGGTGACGAAAAGACATATCTGAGTTTATGACAACATTACGAAGGACTATTGTCTAATCCTCGGCAACGGCGCCAAAAACTTGTTCATTGTGTTCCTTAGCTATTGTATTCATTAAGAGCATTTTCATTAAGAGTAAATCATTTTTTTTTTTAGTGGTTTTGATCCATTGTATGCTGCAGTACCCAGGTCGAACAAGTAGTAAATTAATTTAGAATCCCGGATATCACGATCCGAGAGATCTATAGAATTCTAAACCAAGCTACCGACTACTCGATCTACATACTATTTGGACTCGATAGACAATTGGAATCGATTTCAGTATAAAATAATGAAACTAAAAAGAGAATTGAATTAATAACAAATGAATTGAATCTTTTTGAAATAATATAATTACAAATTTAGGCCAGACAATTATCTTTTAAAGGAAGCGTGAAAATACGGCTATTGGCTGAAACATCCAATTCTGCCAGTTGCATGCGTTGTAATGAACTCTGATTTAAAACTAGTCCAGGAATATGATATGAGTGCGGTTGGATCCTCCATTGCAGATTCATTATCTAATCTTCATTGTTTCTCTCGAAGGCAGGTGTTAGATAACTACTTTTAATCACAGGTTGCCTTGTTAAAATTTTTCTTTCTCAATACTTCATACCACAACATGGACATATATAGCTCCTAAGATTAAGTCATTGCATGGGTTTACACTATCTTGAGTTTCTCTTTCCTCAAAATTAGAATAGCTCATTCTTTCCTTGATTAGATCCTTTGCTAATCTGAGTTGAAGGATTGAATTCCACTATTCGAATCGAGCAAACTCTGCAAGCTTAAATTGATAAAAAGCCTTCATTCTGCGTGCGAAGTGAGAAGAGGATTTATCGATTTAATTTCCTGAGCACACTAGATCGACAATATCGGAACAACATGCAGCCCGGAAATTGTTCATCACTCTCGGGAATGCCTTCTGTGTCACTCGAGGGCCTCCACGGAAATCGAGCTTGAGACAATCCAGTTAATGGGTATGAGACAACGATATTTAGGATCGATAACGAAGAAAATACACAAGACGTAGAGTAGATTTACAATGAAGTTCAGCATTAATGAATAAAATTCTACGGGAAAGATAATTTCGACAATAGCTTAAATTTAATGGTACAGGACTTTCTAAATCAACTGGATTACACCATCTGATAACTAAGTCAAGAAAGCAACTATAAATAGGCAGTTGGTAGTTTCAAATTCCCAGAAATTTAATGCAGAATTCAACGACCAGACAGTAATTTGAAGGAAAATAGAATTATGCATTCGACTAAATTTTAACATTAACGTTCGAGATCAAATTTGAAATAAAAACAAACTAATCTAAAAATAAAACAAAACAAGAAAATTAAAATACGGGGCCTTGACCTCGGATCTCTCTTTTGAGTCGCGAAAGGCGCGTTCCTTGATGCTTGGTCTGGCATTATTTTAGGGTTCTAAAGTTGGGCCTATTTTGTTACACCTTTTGGACTTCGATTAAGCGGCCCGATGGAGTTGTTGGTCATGCGACGTCGATTCTTTCATCGCGAAGCCTTCGTTGTCTTCAGTTATGTTGTAGAGGCTTTGTTTAGTCGTGACTTGTCATCATTATCTCTTAGGTTTGTTGTCGCGGCTTGGTAAATGATGTCGCGACCTTCGTTGCCTGTGTCTGATGTCGCGACAGCTGAATGACGTCGCGACCTTAGTTCTTCACAATTGATGTGACCGCCGTGATGTCGGCACCGTAACCACGGTGTCATGACCGCTTCTTGTTATCAGCGACCTGCTTTGTAACGTCATCCGCGACCCATACGGTGCATGCGTGGATGTCGCGACCTGCGAGATATTATTACATCGACCCTGTTCGCCGCCTGATGTGCGTATTTGGCTGATAATATCGACACCAGTCCTCAATTCGATATCGCGGCGGCAAATGTTGCCGACCTTCTTTTGGTCTGGCGTTGCGACCATTGAATGATGTAAGCGACCTTCTTTTCTTTGCAAGGCGATGTAGCGGCGCCACGATTTGTGTTGATGTCGCGACCTCTTCCTGATGTCGCGACATAAATATTCCGATCAATTTTTATCTTATGTCGTGACTTAAGTGTGTCCGACCTCCGCAAATCCGTATCTTTGGGTTTAGTGCATCCATTCAAGGGATACGCGGCCTGGTCTTCTTCTTCATCAATTCATTGTTGCACGACTTGGAGTTTGTCGCTCGGCTCTTTTTGCCTTCCATTACTCTTGGTTCTGCGGCAGGTTTTGTGGTGACATGATCTGATACTCGTATATATCAAAGGCTTCCGACATCGAGATTCTTTGATCATGCGCCTTTCTGCTGCAAACTCATGACCAGTTATATCATTAATACTCATCCCTTATACATACTGCTGAAAAATTCCTCTTTCTCTTGAATTCCTGGCTGCATGTGGATTTGGTTAGTTATTCCATATTTCTAAACATAAATCAGTCTTTTTATATAAAAATCAATCAGAAAAATGGACTGAAAATGGATGACTTTTAAGCTCATCAATTGTGCATGTGAAAATGCATATTTGGAATGATCAATAAACTGTAAATGACTATATATGAAATGAATTTATGTATTGTATTGCATTGATCATTCAAAAAGGTTAAAAGGGCATTGTTTTAGAAAATGCATGACTTGATTTAAAGGCGAAATGGAAGAGTATTACATATAGAACCACTAAGCATGAAAATGCTTAGCGGCATTGTTTTATCATCGCGTAAGGTATCAGTAGAAAGTGGCGGGGTGAGAAGATGGAAGTAAGGTAGCATAGTCGCAGATCCAAATAGAGCGAATATAGTAAATGCTCCATCTCATGAATATATTTCATTTATAATATTTTGTAATTATTTTGCATTGAACTCAAGGATGTAAAAGTCTTCATAAGAATATCACTTTTTTTTTATATCTTTTTGAAAGCATGAAAATGTATTTTACATATTGTGGACAACCAGGGTGAACTCCATAAATATTTTGTAATTGTGTGTGAAAAGGCATGGAATGCCAATTTGCTCAATGTTGTGAAGTAGTTATGGGCCTATTCAAATTAAGAATGTATCATCAGCTATAGTTAAATTGTTATAAAAGGGTGCGGTGTGCCACATTTTAAGTGATGGTATCGAGCCTGAAAGTAGCATAGAATACGGTGAAAGCGTGTTGTATTTGTATTGTATTTGAATATGTCGTAAATGTAGCACCCGTTAGGTCGGGCAGATTGGCGGATCTGAACCGATTAGGATGTTTCGTTTAATTCTTTATTTTTTCATTTTACTTTTTTTTTTTTTTTGTAAAAGTGTCATGGCAGAATCCTGACATGGGCAGAAGGCGGATCCGGCAGACCCGGTTTTACTCCACCATTTCATTTATCTTAATAAAACATTTTATTTATGTCATTTCATTTTAGGGTTTTCAATTACGCGGGAGCTTTTTTGCTTTATTTGATGAACTTTGTGCGGCTTTATTCAAATATTAGGCCCAACATTTACTCTTATACAATTCATTTACAAAATGGCGTACCATGCCTTTACAAATGATATACAAAACACTATTTCAGATATTAACTCTTTTGGTCATGAAATATCACATGTTCAAAAAAAATTATATGCATATGACGGGGTATATACTTATACGCCGCAACTTTCTCTATGACTCTGAGCTTCTTGATCTTGCTTTCTTTCCTGTTTACTCGAAACCTGCACATAGATAAAAACTACACGCTAAGCATTTTTATGCTTAGTAGTTCTATACAGTTCTATTCCAATTTTCAGTTTATCATGACATGCATTTATCATACAACCATGTCTTTTATATCAAACTATACTCATGCTTATTCACTTTCACATGCTTTCACTTTACAAATAATTGAATCCTTATCAAAATATGTATTTTCACATACAACCAATTTGTTAACTCAAATCATGAGATTCAAACATATATACAAGGATGTATTTGGTTTCTGAATCCATTTACACTAAATCAAGTTTATTTATTTCACTTGTACATACAATTCACATTCATGGCGGTTATTCGATGAATCGGAGTCCTTTGTCATTCGGTAATATGCTTACACATTTAACAATTTTGATCTCCCATGTGGCAGGATCAGATTGGTACATCCCGGCCATGTTGGTGATTCGATATATCCCGATTCAATTGAATGTCAAGAATTGACCCGGTCGTTTACAATTACGTTAATCACTCACATGCGCGATTAATCGTCGAGCATTTTCAAATATCACATTTTCAAATCCATATGCACTTTTCGTAATATCATTTCAATGTCTCTCAGAATTTCCTCTCATCCCATTTGAGATTGTTGTTAAAACCACCAAAAACACTTAAAACCAAAGATATGGTCGAGTGAACAAGCGAAGAATTTGTGGAGCTCGTTTCCTTCCCTTCGATTTCGGTCCTAGGTTAGGTGATCCTCACCATCCCTAATCAATAACAAATCACGCCACTCTTAGTGGATAAACAATTATTATACATTTTTAGTGAACGACAAATTTACCTTCGTTGATGGTTTTGGGTTAAGACACTAAGTTTGCCCAAAGACGATCTCGCTGAGGCGAAGCGTATGGTACTTTTTTCATTTAGTTTTATCCTTATTTGAACCCCCATTAATCATTTATTAGGGTCCTTAAACTATCAGTGGACGAATACAAGGTGTTCAGAAACAAAAATCCGAAATTTGTTCATGGTGTATAGTAGCTACAGTGTTTTGACAAGCAACTGTATGTTCTTGTAGGCCTTAAGCCATAGTGTACTGAGGGTGCCATTTGGCACCAGCCTGCCAGCGGCGAGGTGTCATACACTAGTGTAGTGCTGCGCTACAAGCGTGGGATTTCACTACCATTGCGTAAACTTGTTTTGCCAGTTTCAGTTCTTCTTTTATGCGATTTCCTCCAAAAATCCTCAAATCCCCGAAAACAAAACATGGGAATCCTCCCAAATAACTATCCTAATATCATCCTAAACCAACCATGAGCAAAACCCATGGATGGATTAGGGTTTTACTAACCCAAACATCAAATATAACTTTCTAGGGTTTAGGTTCATACCTTGAATCCCTTTAAATCTTCTTCACCCAAAATGCTTGATCACTTAGAAGCAAGAAATGGGAAGAAATCACCAACAATCTTGATCTTCTCACTTTGCCCTAGCTTTTCTCCCTCTGCTTGTCTCAAAGCGTTTTGCTCAAATAGGCATTCTTAGATAAATGTGATGCAATATCAATTACCCTTCTCGGTACGTGTTTGGCACATCAAACCCATTTTCCATTTTCTCGCCAAAGCTCACTAGTCTCCTTGTTGCACATTCACTATCATTTATTTCACATTAGCATTTAAACATCATTTGACCCTTAGGTCCTCATTTCCTGATTTTTCCAAATTTGCCCTTTCACTTGGGTTTTATTTAGGTTGATCGAACACTCATTTTAGCATATAATATTTAATCATATGCTCACATATTTATTCACATTTCACAATTTAATAGTTTTCTAGGGAAAAAACCATTTAGCTCAATTCATACGGAATATATAATAAAATTATTATAAAAATTCTAGAGGTATTTTGAGACATTCTGATAAAAGTAAAAACGTGGTAGGCGCATTAGACGCTACACATTTAACGTGGTCGGCTTATTAGTTTTAAAAGAACATTATCTTGAAACATTATTCAGGTGTTAGAATGCATAATTCCGAAGTAAACTTTATTTAATGCTTATATCTCTATGGACTCATGGTTGTTTCATCTTTAATAAGTTGGGATATTGTGTCTTTGATTTTGCTTGAGGACAAAATGTTAAGTTTGGGGGTGTTGTTCGGTGTGAATTATATATGCATTTTGAGTGTGCTTTTCATGTATTTTCTATAACCTAAATGCCTAATTCACACCCTATTCAATAATATTACACAAATTCCCCATTTTGCAATGTTTTGCAAAACATGAAGGAAAAAGCAAGCAAAAGAATAGCTTAATGACATGAAGGCAGAACCAGAGCAAGAAGGCAAGAACTGCAAGAGAACCTTTTGAGTTCGCCTAGGCGTAGGAAACCCTCACCTAGGCGTAGACTTAGTTCTCCTAAGCGAGCCAATGATCAGCATGAAGACTCCTGAAGACTGCTCTCGGGTTTGCCTGGTCGTAGCTTTGCCTCGCCTTGGCATAAGGGTTCGCATAGGTGTAGCTTTCCCTCGCCTAGGCAAAGGACCATCATAGTAGAAGAAGACACGTGTCTTCGCCTAAGCGAAGAATTTCGGGTTGGAATATGAATACTCGCATTTTTAGCCTAATCATTGCCCCATTTCCCAAGGGGTATTTATACCACACCTGTTTTGGACCTAAAGGGAGGAGACTAGAGAAGAGGCAGAGACACTTCCATTTTTAGGGTTTTTCTCTCTAGACTTATATTTTTTAGGGTTTTTAGCTTTTATTAGTTTGGGCTCATTTTGGATTTGTGGTAGGAGAATCCCGACCTCTTTGGGATATCTTATTGGCGATGGAGCGGGTTTAGACGGGATTGATTCACATTTGTTTGTATTCCTTAACTACGTTTTATTCGTAATCTTTTCGGTGTTTTATTTGGTGAAAATATAGTATTGTGTCTTGTTTGGGGATGTGGAATAAGCTAATTTCTCCCCTAGGGTTGGTTGTTGAAATTGGTGGTAGACTTAGGGTTTTTATTGAAAGATTTATGTGAATCCATGCTTGTATTGAGGTTGCATGTTTGTGGATCTTTGACTTTTCAGGGTTTTACCTAATTGTTGTCTTATTTAGAGAATTGAAGTGAAACCTAGAGCTCAGAGTTCCTAAAGTGGCAGTGGAGAAGCATCCTTAGGGTTAGTTTCTACCTTTAATGTCCTTAATTATTAAAATCAATTTAACTTAATCAAAAGAGACCTAGGAAATTAGAAATGCCTAGTACTAGATGGATTTTATTAAGATGGATAGTATTGATCTTATGTAAGGATCCTAAGGACTGAGATCGTCGAAAGCATAACCCGAGATATTCTATTGTAAGGACCGAAAGGAGACTAATAAAATTTCCAAGAACTGATTCACCATAGAACCAGTATCACACTTTCAAATCTAGAAGGATCGAAAGGAGAATAGGAATGAAGTGTGAGAAATCGAGGGGAGACACGAAAGTGTAAACCTGATATCAGGTTCCTTGGGTAAGTATAAGGATGTATTCATATTAATCGGTATTTTACGGTTTAATTCGTAAACCCACCAATGGATTCAACCAGCCCTAGTGTTAATCATTAGAATTTCTTTTCCATTTCACTTCACTGATTTGCTTATTTTCAAGATTTAGGCTAATTCGATTAAATTTAGATTTTGGTTAATCATCATCCTGATCAATCCATCAGCAGATGGTGAATTTCTTAGTAATAGAGGCGGTATTCCCTATTTAATTTTTTCCTTGTGGGATCGACACTTTGGGTTTTTAATTAAAAAAGTCATTATAGCCCACTTCAATGATCCATATGCTTATGGATTTGGTTGTTTTTATGCGGGGTATATACATGCAAATAACTGAACAATAACACATCAGCCACGCGATTAGCAAAACCCGATTTGTACTTAATATCAAAATCGTACCCCAACAACTTGTACAACCATTTCTGCTAGTCGGGACTGACCATTCATTGAAGTAGAAGGAAATTGAGGCTACATGGTCTGTGCGGACGATAAATTTATGGCCGAGAAGGTAATGTCGCCACTTTTGGATAGCTTTGACCCACGATACCATCGAGATTGGCGTTCATATCTGCAGATTTGAGTCTAGCAATAGGCGGTAAGCCTTAAATGAAGGCTAGAAATTCGATCATTATATCGGCTCTTTGCTCTATGCCATGACCAGGCATCTTGTCTAAGACAAATGGTGGGAGGAATCGGGAAGAGCTAAATTAGGATTTGTGTGCCAATCTTTAAGATACGAAATGCAAAAATCGGCTTTCGGACCCCCGTCTAAATTGTCATTTTTTAATAGTTTTGTCAAGGGTCAAGCCATGGTATCGTAGTATGCTACAAAACGCCAATAGTACCAAGTTAATCCTAAAAAAACCCATAATTCTTTTAAGGAAGTAGGAGTGGGCCAATTTAACATCACTTGAATTTTGAAGTTATCTTCCTCTACCCCTTGGTGAGAGATGATATGGCTTAGATATTCCAAGCTGGTTATTAGTGCCCCAGGTGCTATTTTGAGCCACAGTTATTGTGGGTTTTAGCACACATGTACTAATCAACGAATTAACTTGGAGTTGTACATTAGTCCTACATTTATTCTTGTCGCATTTTGTGTTTGTAGCTTTGCAAGCTATTAATGTCAAATTTGTTGAATCGATCCAAGCACGAAGAATTTAAGTCGAACTCAGCATTGCATATCAGAATCCAGAAGGAAAGAAGAGCATAAAAAGCTGGAAAATCGAGCAATTTCTCATAAAGTGCAATTTAGCACCTATGCGAAATTTTAGCGGTCTAAAAATGTTCTGCACTTTGATTTTAGCGCTTTTGACTGTTTTTCGCATTTTACCCTTCCTTTATTGTAGGTAGTTTAGAATGTTTTAATTTTGCTCTTCTCTCTGGGCATATATAAGGCTGGGCGTGTATAACCTTTTAACTTTCAGCACGAGGATAGAGAGGTGGGGAGTTTTCCATTGCTTTCCTCTCCTTCATTTTCTCTCTTTTCTTCCATTTTTCTCGTGCGCGAAACACCTCTGAGGGATGACAGCTCGGAGGATGGTTAACTAGGCCTTTCTCCTTGAAGAGGAGGGGCTGTTAGAAATTGGGTTTTAAGGTAACTGTTGGTTCTCTGTTTTTTTAACGCAAGTTTTTATTGGCATTTATGTTCCTATGTCTCACACTAGGTTAGAACCCCTTTGATGTGCCTTGATTGACCAGTATTTGGCAATCTTTTAGGGTTCAGTGGATGCTTATTGCTAGATCCACTAAGATTCATTAGTTGTCTTCTATTTGTTACTGTAAGGTAGATCAGCGAGGCATTGTTTTCCTTGTCAGGAAACGTGTCTTTCGATAAATGCTATGTTTCAAAGGAAAATTATTAGGGTTAGAGTTTTATGGCCAAATGAAGATCTGGTTCGAAACGACTATAGGTCATCCTCCCAGCCTTGAAAGAAAGACTGAGGACCTCTCGGTTGCCCTAGAACCTCAAAAACCCAGTAGCTAGAGGCTTTAAGGGAGTTCTTCTTACATTTTATTTCATTTTATTTTCCGGTTTCAACCATCGAACCCCCTGTTTTTATCAAAACCCAAAATCTAAATTGAATTCACCATTTGGCATAGCGCCGTCATTTACAAAGCCGTCATGTGTTCAGCCTAGAACTTCTATCTTTGTATTAGCTATCTTCTGCGGCGGTAAGGAATTTAGGTTTTTAAATTTTGTTGATTACGGCACACTACTTGCGACCTGCAGTCATAGGCTCATCAATTACATGTTGGCATTGGCATATAGCTGATGAGTCTCAAGAATCTGTAATTCCTGGTAGAGATGGAGCTCATGGTCCTATGGTGACCTGCTGTAGACCAGAATATCATCGAAAAACACTGAAACCGGAATTCGTAGCTTGTTCGCCATGCCGTTCATCGAGAGATTGGGCGTAGTAGGAGCGTTGGTCAAGCCAAATGGCATGACTAAGAACTCATAATGGCTCTCGTGGGTTGGAAGAGTTTGTTTTGGGAATATAATCGTGCACCCTTATTTGATGATACCCGGAGTGAAGATCAAGCTTGGAGAAGATGGAGGCCCCATGGAGTTCGTCAAGTAACTCATCTATAAGTGGAATCATAAACTTGTCTAGGATTGTTGCTTTATTCAATACTCTATAGTCAACACAGAACCGCCAAACCCTATCTTTTTTTGGGACCATGACCTTCAAGCTTGAGAAGAGGTGATGCTAGGTTGGATGATCGCATCTTCTTAACATTTCCACTAACGGCCTTTACATTTACGTCTTGGAACATGAGGGTGCGATGAGCCTCACGTTAATGGGGAGTAGTGTCAAGTTGTAGCATGATGGTGTGATCTCGATTCTGCCTTTGTGGTAACCACGAGAGGTTGTTGGAAGACATATTAGGCGCTTGTGTCTGACCCACTTTAGGCGGATGAGGGCAAACTATCTTGGGAGCTCTTTACTTACTTTTAGACTTGTTGGTGGGCTTTAAGTCTCATAACTAAAATCAAAATGTCATATACAAGATACAAAATAAAACTACCGTGGTAGTGTTTTTGTAATACTTACGATCTGAGTCCCATTTACATATACATATCTAGCATACATTTACATTTACATAATCTGGCTTGTGAACTACTTTTGTGATGGACTCTACTAGTTTGTTGGCCCAGTGGTATGCGGAAGATGTGAAGCGATCTCCTTTGTACCCAACACGGATAAAGCCATTATAAGCTTAACACTTGAGTGGGAAACATATGACTTATACATATACACATGCCTTGTGCTCATTTATAGCATATAATAGTAATAAATATAGTAGCGATATCAAATTTTGTAGATTCATGTAAGCTTATACACATGCTTGTACTTATATAGGACTTATACTTGTTCGGATCTCAGTAGGAGTTTACAGGAGCTTATATATGCGGAGGTGCACTGCTAGGTACTATAGAGGCTTATGCTTGCATAGAGTGCCGAGTATGTACTCTGAGAGCTTATACTTGTACGGAGGTGTCAGTGGGGTACATTCGGAAGCGAGCGATGTATTACTTTACTCTTCTGGACTCTTATATATAATTGTTTATTTACCTAGACCATTAATAAGAAATGAGTGGACAAACAATAGTGCAGAAGGTGTCTGATGCGGTGTCGTATGCAGCGAGTGCGAAGCATTGATAGAGAGTGACATGTACTAATCGAAATCTTGAAGTGCTAAATGTGTCAAAGCACAGTCAAAGAGTGTCGTCACACTAATCGAAAAGTATCTTAGAAATATTAAATGTCTTAGAAACACGGTCGAAAAGAATATCGTCAGCACTAATCGAAAATCTTAAGTACTATGTATCACGCCCACGCGTAGCAGAGGTCTTGAGTGTCATTCAATATCAGGTCTTAAAGCGATCCTACAATTATGCATTAGGGAACTTACTATCTTTATCATAGGGGCATTAAGTTTGTAATTGTAGCCTCAGCTGACAAGGTGCGATCTAATTTTTCCTTTGCCTTACAAACATGAATGGACACTTTCATACATATAGGGTCCTCATTACTCGATAGATCCTCGAAATATAGGAATAGCAAAACATGAAAAAAAAACCCATGTCTGTGAATAGTGCTATGCCACGACATATACTTTACTACGCTCAACTTTCAGTACTTAAGCCATAGTGTAGCTTTGCTCTGCGCCTCGAGTATGAGGCTTATCCTAAGCCTCCTCTGGTCGATGTATGGCATGGACTTACGATGTGCGTGGATCCCCTACGTTACGTAGGACGAAATTGCTTTCCGATTTGCTTATTTAGTGCTTTTTCCCAAATCAACAAAAATCAAAGCATGTAAGTTAGGTTAACTTCTAACACCCTGACGGTATCCATACGTCATAAGCTAAAGAATCCATACTCAAAGGGATTTCTGCTCATAATCGCACAAAGCTAAGTTTTACAAACCAACTTTCAACAAATCTAGTTGGATGAATTCTAACAAAACCCCAAAATAAAACCGACTAATATCCATACAAAGTCCAACCCATACTAATTCTTAATTGTCCATTACCTGAAATGGTTTGCATTACACAGAAATCCTCTTCTCTTCTTTATATCTTGTTCTTCTCTTCTTTTCTCTCTTCCTTTCTTCACGAAATGCCCTCCAAAAATTTAAAATGAGAGACCTATTGATCTTATCTGATTTGGTCCAAGTTTCAACACATTACACTTTGGTCCTCGAAACTCTCTTCTTTGCCACCCGCAAACTTATGACATTTCTATAATTGCGCCTCATCTTCTTATCTTATGACTTTTATATCTTGTTTTGACAAATTCCACTTTTACCCTTGTATCTTGTACAAATTCCGGGTTTCGAAATTTTCTCACTTGGCAAAATAATTACAGGCACCAAATGCCTGTATACCCTCCATTATGTTTAAAAGTTAGGGTGTATGTTGAGATATTAAAACTGATAATCTTCAGTTTTAGGGTGTTTAGTCCCCAATCGACGAAACTTCAATTAAGACACCTTCCCCTTGTTCCCACAGTGCTCTCCACATAACCTTTAATTGAAACCGAGGAAGTGTAAGTGGATCACCTTGAAAAATAACCATTACCCCGACCTAATTTAAAGCACATAGTAAGTAATTTCTAGTTGACTTGCATTCCTCCCAACGACTCAAGCCACTGCATACCTAGAATGGCGTGCACGCGCCCCTGACTTCGAGGTAAAAATGTCTAATCTCAATATTTGAATGGTTGAGAACCACTCCCTTACATATGCCTTCCCCTTTAATTTCTTGTCCCTTTCCCGTATTACCCCATAACTTGACATTGCTTCTGAGAGCTGACTGATTTTTAATTATACGGAATATATGAGGAAATTATGGTAAGCCACAATTGATCAGCTGCATACATTTGTGTAATTTTCCTTTTACTTTGTAACAGTTCTGGTGTTTATATCCCACACCCTGAGTTAGAGGCAGGGATGACGCCTCCTGCATCACCTTCTTGGGATCACTAAAGCGGAGGGGCTTGGTACCTCCTGCCATTGGAAGTCCTCGTGTGCGAGCAAGGCACAGGCTGTTTATCTTTGCATCTTTGACTGGTGATGTTTGATCACACCGGAAGCCAGACCTTTTCAATTTTTCCTTGAACATGTTGCTTCCTATAGAGAGAGGGATTTCAACCTAGGGCGTTGAAGAGGAGAGTGGAAATTAGGGATTGAAGGAGTTGTGGGTCATGAAGAGGGACATTCTCGTGGGTTAGATTTAAGGTCAGGCATTGAAGTGTGGGTTTTAGTTGAAATGGGCAGCCCACAGGTTAGTAGTTATTAGGTGGGGTTCGAATCCAAAAGGACATGTGGGTAGATTGGGTCCATGGTTTAGTGGTTAGTTTAGGCTTGAGAATGGTGGGCGGGTGATCCTCCTCTCGCTCCGATTGTAGGTGTTGCATTCCTCAACACATTGTGTAAACTTCATGACCTCTCGCAAACCCTTCGGCTTCAACATCTGAACCTCTGCTCTGATTTTCAGCCTCAAGCCATTAATAAATGTGCTTTCTTGCACATGCTCTGGAATATCCTCCAACGCCACCGTTGAGAGTTTGAAACCTGTAGTACTCGCGCCTGATGCCTTCTTGCTTGAGAGATAAGAACTATTCACATAGGATTCCTTCTTGAGCATGGCTAAAGCAGTCGAGGAGTGGTGTTTTGAGCTCCCAATTTCTAATCGGCCTCCGACCATCTTCCCATTGAAACTAAGCTAACGCCTCCCCGTCCAAACTAATAGTTGCAGCAATCTCCTTCTCTTGCTCTGACATATGGTGTGATGAAAAATCACTCCACACAAAAAATCCAACCCTCTGGATCTAACCTTCGAAAATCAGCATTTCTAATCTCTACGTTAATGTTTCAGGTGACTCTCTGTTTGTTCCGTTAACGGCCAGTGTTTCTAGCACAGAGATGCGGAATCTATTGCCTCGTTGTTGGGGATTTCTGCCATCGGAGGCTCTCCTCTGTGGCGCCGCCTGGCGGCCTGGGAGCCCTCTCAAGTTAGTGCCTATGCCTTTCTTTTAACGGGTTTGAAAATCTTCTGCGTGTTCCAATTATGCAACAAATCGATCCGCTACTGCGCAACAATAGTTTCACTCAAGCATTCCATCCACCTTAATCTCGGGGCTATCCTCTGTGGAGTCACATACCATGAGCAGATTAGATTTGTTCTTCCATTTTGTGATTCTTCACCTGTCTTCTTGTTTTAGATTTGAAAAATTGACTACTCGATGCCAATTGATAGAACCACAAAAAACTTGGGGTTTTTCTAAAGCGAATTGGATTAGAGAAAAGAAAGACATGGGCAAGTCAAAGCTCCACGGCTCCTCTTGCCTGATATTCTCCTTTAACTCTTGTCTGCCTGCCCATTACACTCCCTTAATTTTAACGCATTCTAAAGCTGCAGACTAATCAGTTTGAGGTATGTCCCAGTACTTTAGGGATCTTATGACCTTTGCATCGGCATACGTGAAATGGACTAGGGGTCTATCGGATAGCTAATAGGAGCTAACCATCTTTGCACTTCAAATAACCCAAACCGAAACCTACACCTCAGAAATTAAAGGCACCATCATATTTGATAGCATTTTATAGGGTTTGAAAAATGGGCTCGCAGGCCCACTCGCCAAACCCAAAGAAGAGGTGCGCCCATTGAAGCACTGGCCTTTGGCGCTATTGAATGAAGGCCAATCAGCACGGCCCAAAGTAGGTTATAGGTAATCGAGAAAGCCCACATTATAGAATCATTAATCCATCGATAAGGAAATAGAATAATCCCGATAACATATTATCCTGCAAATCCAAGCTAGATCTCACCAACAAGAAAATAGATAATTCACGATATAACGGCTCATCCTGCGGATGTTTGAATCCCACGATGAGGAAGAAGGATAATTCTAAATAGAGTGCTATGTCGATCAAATTCATTAGATAAAAAAACGAAATATCTGTCGATAGGAAAAGAATCTAATCACCATCAAGCGGAAAACATATACTATAAATACGGGCCGCCATACAGGGTGAAAGAGTGCGCATTTGTTAAGCCCTCCCCCAGCGGTCTATCTTTTCTCTTATAAAGCCCGGCTTAGGCGTCGGGCGGCCACGGGGCGAAGCCTGCCGTACTTTCTTCTTTCTTGTCTTTGCGGAAGGAGTGCCACATCGAGCCCAGCAGACCAGCCCAGCCAGCCCGATCGAGATCAGGCCAAGCTGACCGACACGCTCAGAGCTGGTCACGGGTTGAAAAAAAAGCATCATCGGTTAGTAGCCATCTGTGGAACGACGGTTCAGCTACCGATATAACGATTTCGGTGCGATGGTCAACCGGGAACCTGCGGGAGTAACGCCCGATTGCGGGATCACGGGATCCACCGGAGGCGCGAGACAATTTCCTCTGGCGCGTTAGAAGCAATGCAAGCCAACACGAGCGAGGGTGGAGCGCTTCGTCTCTGACGGCCTTTGATAGGAGAGTTAGACGAATCCTGAAGCGAATCTGCCACGGGAGCGACGAACTCGGGAAGGTCGTAACTTCACCTAAATGAAGGGCGGCACATTCTCGGCCTCCCAGGAAGTAGAAACAGAAGCTGAGTCTAAGCAGGGCCAAGGGGCATGGACCACATAGCCACGGAGAAGAGGGCAACGAAGCAACACTCGAGGGGCATGTCGGGAACGAGGAACTACGCCGTCCTCAACGGGACGGGAGGAAGCGATCATGGGACGAGAGGTTGAGAGCCTCGGTAAGAGCTGTTTAGTGTGAAGGAGGTGGTAAGGGCGCTCTGACACTATGGACACCTTGGTGCAACGGTGAGTCACCATTCGGCGAGGTGCTCCACTTCCCTTTCGGCCGAAGTTCGAATGCCACGAGTGGGAAGCATTCGATGGTGTCGAAGTCGGTCGATCATCTCAGCACTTACAAAAGCCAAATGGTGCATAGACCAGAGACCACGTGCGTCTGAGAGCTTTGGCTATCACATTAAAGGCTCGGCCTTGGCACAGTTTTAACAGACTTCCGCCCTCCTCGATCTCCTCATTCAAAGAAGTATCCATTGCGTTCGTGCTCCTTCAGTATCAGGCCGGGACGTATAGAAAGCCAAGCTACCATCTATTGATAGATCCAAGGAAAGCACGGCAAAGTGCGAGGTCCTATGTTCAAAAGAGTTCAAACGCGAGTCTCTGAGTAGATATGCACGGCGGTTCGCGATCATACATTCATTCTTTGGATTAGGGTCTGTTCGAAAGACTTGATGTTTTCCATCTCACAAAATCCCTAAGCAAGCATGGCTAAGGTGCTGTAGCAGTACATTGGCGAAGAAACCATCATATCCAGAAAGGAGCTCCTCCACCCATAAAAAAGCGACCAGACAAGCGCTTGAGGCGGAGCCCCGAAGAAGATAAAGTGTAGGGGAGAGGTCTCCCGAGAAAGATGGAAGCGGTCCACGGCGTCGGCCTGGTAGTGAGCTGGCGGCTCGAAGGCGACAACGTTATTCACCTCGGTGGTTCACACATAAAGCCTCAGTATCGCGGTCCTTAGCGAAGTCTGGCAGCAGGTCAAGTTGTGACTCAAATGAAGTCGGACCCTTACAGAGACAACACCAAGATATTGCGGGTTCCATAGGGATTACGGGCGCAGCACGGATGATTACACTCTGACTTCAAGAAGGAAATAGAGTATCCTAATACGGCGGGTATCTCAGACGACTTCATAGCCCTTAATCAACCTGAATCAGCTCAGACCGGCTACGGCTCGGCGACCACCACCACCACCTCAATGAATAACAACTTCAGCACAGCTGACCTTTAGGGAAATCCATGATCTCGGGAGGATTTGTAGGGAGAGAATCGGCTCGGCCGGGAAAGCCCATCTGCTGCGTATCAGTCGGCGGAGATAGCGGAAGTCTGGCGGTGTCAGCGCGCCGACCGACACATCCGCCGTTACCGACCGACTGGAGGATCTGTTTTTATGCGACCCCTTGGTAATTACCGATGGTTGTGGCGACCGGCGGTCCATCGGGTCACACAGTTGACAACGAGTTCGTGACATCATCTTCGCCTGAATGTAATGAATAGGCATCGGAAGGGAGAGGAATGGAACCCACGTCGGCTACCCGTCTGCGAGTTCTCGGGAGAAAGAGTATTACCCTTGGGCTCAATACAACTAATTACTCGCGGAATCCCCATTGCGATCATGGCAATGACAAGATTCGTTGTAGACTCTTATCGCTATAATATGTTGTAGGCGCCTCCTCTCGTCTGATAAAGCGTTCCCTCGAACACCACATGATGATCAAGTTTCCTATCGTAAGCTGAATTAGGAATGGATTCGAGGGGAACCAACGAGTGGCAGGGAATGCTCGGAATCCATGAAGCGAAAGGTCGATAACATATCTCTTGGATGGAGCTTGACATGCGCGGCCAGAGGAGTGTTCGCCCGACTGAGGCCTCGAAGAGTTGGAACACCTGTACCAAAGTTGGATGGCGACCACAGCATTACCTGCTTATCGGCTCTATCTAGCGGAAGACCTCAAAGCCTCTCACCATTTTGAGACGAGGAACAAAAGGCGTCTTGGCGTGGAAAGAGGAATGGGAGAATTGACCTATAGTAATTACTCATAGTGCGAGCATTCGATCCATCTTTCAAACCCGATGGCTCTAAAGAGGAGGAGCTTCGCGGGCGGCGGTAGCGATCAACGAGGTCGACCAAACTCCTCAAGCGGGAGCAGCGGAGAGGTGGAATATCCCTCACGGATGGTTGTGACGTCGTAGCATCAAAAAAGCAAACGGCAAGTGGCGACTCTACATCGACTTCATTGACATCAACAGAGCGTGCCCAAAAGACAGTTTCCCTTTTCCGCGGATCGACCTCATCGTAGACTCCACATCCGGCCATGAACTCCTCAGTTTTATGGATGCCTTCTCCAGCTACAACAATGTCGGCCTGGACCGAATGACCGAAAGGCCTGCAGTTCAGTCACCGAGGGGCGGGGAACTATTGTTATCGTGTGATGCCTTTGGGCTGAGAAGCGGGAGCTACCTATCGGAGAGTGAGGTGAAGCAGGGGTCTGAAGCGATAAGACGACCATGGAGGTGTACATAAGATGATCTGGTATCCCACCATTGCAGGAGCTCCACGCAAACTCGCTCTCCAGGCGTTTCAGATCACGGTCCTGACATGAAGCTAAATCCAACCAAGTGCGCCTTAGTTATCCAGGCTAGGAGAAAATAGTCGACCAGGAATTGAGGCAAATCCAGACAAAATAAAAGTTGTGCTCGACATGCCGCCGCCATCAGGTATAAAGAGTCAATGATAAACGGGAAGATTCTTGCTTTAAGCTAGGTCGTATCGAGCCCAGTGATAAATCATGACCTTCGATTACGAAGGCGCTCAATGGGATCTGAAGTCTGAAGAAGCATTCTCGACGTGAAAACATATTTGAGCTCCCCCCCATTCTGGTAAGCCCCGTTGAGGGGGCTCCTCCTCACATACTTACTGTTGACAGACTTCTCGACAGTGTTGTCCTGTCGAAGACAGACCAGTCACGACACGGGTTTACTATTGCGATGGGTAACAAAGGAGGAGCGGAGGAGGGAGAATACCCACGAGATGGAAGAAATTCAATGTGGCATTAATGTAAGCGGCTGAAAGCTGTGCCACTTGGGCTCATCTTATAAGTTCGATAGAATATCAGATGAAGCAAGTGTTACATGGCAGAGACCTCGGGAAGAGGCGATGAAGTGGGCCGTATTTTGGCGAGTTCGGCATCGAGATATGGCCAGAAAACTGAAATAAAAGGGCGGAGTTTAGCAGTTTCCTCCCGAATTCACCTCGTGAGAGCTGCCCAGAGAACACTCCCAGTCTGGCCGACCTACCCGATACGGAAACTTTATGTGGTGGGGCCACAAGCGTACAAAGGAAGCGGGCCGGTTTAATCGACCTCCCGGAAGGAATAGACATTGGTATGCGCTCATGTTGATTCAAGCCTCAATGCGGTGATCATGAGGTCGTCATAAGCAGGCCTCGGCCTCGCCCATTCAAATTGACCATCTTGGGATTGACTGACTCAGTGGTAGTAAGACAAATGAGACACCTCACGAGCCAAAAGAAGCGGAAGAATGATCCTATACGTCAAAGGTGCGGAGATTCTTGAAAAAAGTTCGTGCTAGTTCGGTCGGTTATATCCACAGGAAGCGAAGAACTCGAGACGATGCCTTACTAGCCAGCAACTGACCTCACGGGAAGACCTCGAGTCGACACCTGTCGAATACAGCCTTAGGGAGCCTTCTATAGATCTTTGTGATGTGGAAGTTGCCCAAATCGGGTCAATGGGGATTGGAAGGACCTATTGGGATTACATATAGGCGCGTCTGGAGTGACCCTAAAGGCATTAAATCGGGACGAGGGTCGGCCAGATTCACTAATCATAAGGGAAGCCTTTACAAGCGAGGTTTCTTCTCACCCATCCTTAAGTGCATCACGGGAAAAAACATTGAATATGTGCTAAGGGAAGTACACGAAGGTGTGTGCGGAAATCATATCGGAGCTCGGGCATTAGCAGGGAAGGTCTTAAGGCGGGGATACTACTGGCCCACGATACTCAGAGATGCGACCAACCTAGTCAGGAGATGCAAGATTTGCCCGGGAGCATGCGAGATCTCCGCCTCCATGCGAGCCCTTGACATCGATTGCAAGCCACGGCCTTTCAGCCAGTGGGAGTTTGGGTATCTTTGGGACCTCTGCTGGGAAGGGACGATGTAAATTAATCATCGATTTGCAATAGATTACTTCACCAGTGGGCCAAGTAGAACCTTTGTACAATCCACAAGCAGAAGATCTGTGATTTTGTGTGGCGAGCCATCATATGCGGGTTTAGTATCCAGGCTGTATCAGGGCAGTGGAAAGAAATTTGACAACACCAAGTTAAGGGATTTTTGTGTCAAGCTCGGAATTAAGAATTATTACTCGTCCCCAGCACATCCGTAATCTAATGGTCAGACAGAAGTCACCATCAGAACCCTTAAGGTCGCATTGAAGACCAAATTGGAAGATCTTAAAGGCAAATGGGTAGGCCTCCCAGGAGTGTTATGGGCTACGGGACTCTGTAGTCCCATTGAAAGCCCCATTCGCCTGGCAGCTGAAGCATTAGCCCCTGTCGAAGTAGGTTAAGTCAGTTGAGTTGTGACAGTGGAACCTGATAATGACTCTCGCCTAAATTTGAACCTCTGAGATGAAAAGCGGCGGAGTCTAGGCGCCTTTGAAGATTACCAAAGAAAGGCGAGGTATTACACAGCAAAAGTCAAACCCGGGGCTACATGCTGTTATTTCTAGTCTTGAAGAAGCTCCGCCAGCAGGAAGAATCCGGCGCATGGAAAGCTAGGCTCGGCCCAGGAAGGGCCCTACATCATATCCGCGTCAAACCCGGGGCAATTCAGGCTCAGGACAAAGGAGGGAAAAATTCTATCATGCTTGGAATCACGGAGACACATGTCGTTTTATCGTGAGACCTCGGTTTGTAATCTTAAATGAAGCATTATCAATTTTCGGATAGTGATTTGAGCGTTTACTAGTTATTTTATTAGGCGTCTCCAAGCGGCTCGAGACATATAATGCTCGGAAAAATTACATCTGACAAGGGAATGTGAAAGTTCATGGTGTTCGGAAAATTCTCTTTTTATTCCAATCAATTACACTCCAAGTACTGTCAGTGAGTGTCATCCAGTACACTTCAGAAGTACACAGTACAAGCAGTTTCCTCAAAAAAAAAAAAAAAGGCCTTTAAGAAGGAAAGAGGAAAGGAAAACGAGATGAAAATAAATGGAAGAATGGCAGAAAGGTGGAAAAGAGGAGAAGAAGAGTAGAGAGGTGGAAAAGAAGAGAAGAAGAAAAAAGGGATGGAAAGAGTTTGTGCGAAAGAAAAGAAAAAAAAAAAGGAGAATGAGATGTGGAAGAAAAGAAGAAAGGAAGAAAGAGAGAATGAAATAGAAGAAGAAAGAGAAGAAATGAGAGGAAGAGAAAGAAAGAACGAGAAAATAAGCAGACCTGAGAAATGCAGCCCTCTCGGACAGCATTCCTAGCACGAAGCTAGGGAATAACACATCCATAAAGGGAGACTAGGAAAAACACAACTCCCTGGCCAGAGGTCGACAAAGCGACGGAATCTTGGCGGATCTGCGAGGCGATCAACCGGCTTCATTTTGAGGGCGGATCTCGATTGCGCACCATAAAGGGCGGAATGCTCGAGTATAAACCCCATAGCCACGATAGGCGAGTCATTTATAAGAAGGCCCAAGCTTTCAAATTCACGCAATCGTTTCCAATTCTCCATGAACCCGGCATTAAGAAACTCGCGTCTTTCCCGAAAAATCGAAGTCGATGGGTACCTTGTGACTTCGGTTGTGAGTTTGGCAGATTATTACTCACTGCAGACCACGCCCAACCTAAGAGTCGATTCATTTCAGTTTTTCATCCCTGAGCCTCGGCGCGGAACCCGATGCTTCCGGTTTGGCGAGTTGAGCTTCTCTTGCACGGGCCATGCGGCCCCAGAGTCGGTTCGGCTCGGGCTTTACCCGGCCCTGAGGCCTCGGCTCTCGGGCCCGGCTCGGTTGACGGGTTCGGCTTCTCTGCCCACGGAGCCATGCGGCCCCAAGTCGATTCGGCTGGCTTTTGACCAGCGAGCCCCTCGGCGCCGAGGGCCGTGCTTCGGTTTGATGGGTTCGGCCCCACTGCCGCGCAGAAACCCGCGCGGCTAGAGTCGATTCGGCTCGGGGCTTTACCGGCCCCGCAGGCTCGTGCCGGGCCCGATGCTTCGGTTTGGCGCGAGTTCAGCTACTGCTGCCTGAGGCCATGCGGCTGAAGTCCGTCGGCTGGGCTGTCGGCTCTGAGCCTCGGCGCCGAGCCAGCGGCTCGGTTTGTGAGCTCGGCCCCACTGCGCACAGGCCATACGACTAAGAGTCGGTCATTTCGGGCTATTGACCCACAGGCCTCGGCGCGGCCCGGCTGGTTGGCGAGCTCGACTGCTGCCGGGCCGTGCGGCTGGGGTCGGTCGGCTCGAAGCTTATTTCTGAGCCTCGGCGCCGGAGACGGCGGCTCGGCTTGGCTCAGCTCTCTGCACGGCCGTACGGCCTAAGAGTTAGGTGACCGGGCTTTTCGGCCCGCGAGGCCTCGGCGCTGGAGCCCGGCTCGGTTGAGGCTCGACTAGCACGGGGCATGCGGCCTAGAGTCGGTTCGAGCTCAGGCACCCCCGACCTGAGGCCACCGGTCACGCGGGAGCCCGGTGGCGCTTCCGGTTTGGCGAGTTCGACCTCTACGGGCCATGCGGCCTAAGAGTCGGTCGGCTCGGGCTTTCGGCCTGAGGCCTCGGCGCCGGGCCCGGTGCTGAGTTTTATGAGTTCGGCCTCGCATGCACCGGGCGTGTCGCTGGGTCGGTTCGGCTCATGCTTTTCGGCCCTGAGGCCTCGGCGCCGGGCCCGGTGGCTCGAGTTTGGCGAGTTCGAGCTACTGCGCACGGGCCATCTGGCCTAAGAGTCGGTTCGACTCCGGGCTTTTCAGCCCATGAGCCTCGGCGCGGGCCCGTAGGCTCGGTTTGGCGAGCTCGACTACTGCCTGGCCATGCGGCTAAGAGTCGGATCGGCTCGGGCTTTTCGATCCGCAGGCCTGTTGAAGCCGTGGCTCGGTTGTGAGGTGCGACTACGCTACCTGGTCATGCGGCTTAAGAGTCAAATCGGCTCGGGCTATTGACCCATAGGAGCCTCGCACCGAGGCCCAGCCGACTCGGTTCTTAATTCATTCTTTCTGCTTGCGGGCCGTACGGCCTAAGAGTCATCTCCATTTCCCGAGTTCGGCCCCTGAGGCCTCGGCGCCGGAGCCCAGTGGCTCGGTTTAGCGAGGCTGCGACTACTCTGCACGAGGCCGTGCAGCCTAGAGTCGGATCATTTCGGGCTTTTCATCCTGGTATGGCGCCGGGCGCGTGCTTCAGTTTGTGAGTTCGACTACTCTGCAGGCCATGCGGCCTGAAGTCGATTATTTCGGGCTTATCATCATGGGTACCGGCCGGAGACCAGCAGCTCAGTTTGACGAGTTCGACTACTCTACACAGGCCATGCAGCCTTAGAATTCGGTCATTTCGGTTGTCGGCCCGTAAGGCCTCGGCGCCCGGGAGCCGGCGGCTTCGGTTTGAGGCTCAGCGCTAAACTCAGCCATACGACCCGGGAGTTGCTCAACCACAGGGCGGCTCGGCTCAAGCGATGTAGCGAAGTGTCGGTTCATGTAGAGCGGTAGCGAAATGCATAAGTAGAGAGGCAGTGATAAAGAACATTTATTAGGAAAAGGCTACATCGTCTGGGTCCCGGTAGAAGCCGAAAATAAATAAGACAAAACCTACATCGATATGCAGGTCGATCGGGCATCGGAAGGATGAGGGTGAAGAGGGAGTGGGTCTCGGCGAGGGTGTCAGGTTCTCGAATAGTCGTGATTCCTCGGCCTCATACGTCGTAGGGATGTCAAAGTTAAAGTCGAGGCCCGAGGTGGGCATTAGCGACTTTCCTCACGAAGTAGGCGAGGAAGCCCATTAGTCTGACCTCATCCCTCGATCTTCTATAACTTCATCCTGGATTGAGAAGCGACGGAGTTATTTGTTGATGAAGGTCCCCATGACCCACGGCGGTCGGGCGTTCGAAAGTGCAGGGTTTGCGACCTCAGAGGCCTCGACCGAGCCCGTCGGTGTGGCCGTCTTATCACGCAATTCATCTTTGGCCGCACATAGCTCTTCCTTAGACTCCATGGCTCATGCAGGATGTGAGGCTCATCCTAACCATGCGAAGCTCATCTTGGGCGGTGCGGCCAGATCCGCAGCCTCCCCGGCAAGTCGTGCAGTGCGACCGTAGCTCATCTCAAACCTCCAGGAAGCTCGCCGGCCGCTCTGGCTTGTTTCGGGCCTCGTCTTCTCACACTCGGACCAGAGCACGATGCGGAGTGTGGTATACTTCAAATCAAATTTAAGCTTCACTTGCCTCCGACCTCTGTTTGCACCGATCCGCGGCTTTCAGTCCGTTGAGATAAAGAAGCCACCGCCTTATGGCCGGCGGCTTTGGCATGGGCTTGTCTGGTAGCCTTTTGGCGGAAACTCTTGAATGGTAGCCACGCCGCATCCGGCGTAAAATGGTATCGGCTGAGATCAGCACTCGGCTGAAATGAAATCCAAACACGGCGAGATACGGGAACTACGAGGCGGCCTTGGAGGATGGGGCGATGCGCTGTCAACGGACAACACGCTCGACCTCTTGAGATCATAATCCTTAAGAATGGACGAGACCGCGCCAGCCGCGTGTTCAGCATTGAGAAGCAAGGAGTTGCCATTTCCACCAGTTTCGGAGTCTTTCCTCTTCAATTCTTCCGCCCTCGGAGAAGGTGGCCTAACACTCTTCGCAGGCGGATTCTAGACAATGATGGGCATGACCTGCTTGGTGCTCAACGGCCAGAAGGGACCTTTGCCTTGACGGACCCGGAAGCAGGCTGCCCAGTCCAGGCAGGGCCTGTTCGAAGGCGACGAGGCGCACTATCGGCTTTCGGACGTGGAGTGTAGACGAAGAGGAGGAAGACGCCCGATTTGAACCTTGACCCAGCGTGATCTTTTCTGTGAGTCAGGGTTCATTCCTTGTTCCGGGGGCTTAGAGACGTCTCTTATCAAGCCAGAAGCTCTCCTTTGGTGGGTTTGGCAGCGGAGGGCCCGATGGGAGGAACTTTCGCTATGGTGGAAGGGAGGCGAAGGCCGCCAGCGGTGGGCGTGCGACCTCGGCTTCGGGCCGGGAGGCCGACGATCGGTTAGGTGTAGGGCGGGGACACTCGGCCAGCGGCGCCATGGCGTTATCTTCGGCGAGATCGATTCGAGGGCGCTGAGAGGCATGTAGGCGGTGCGAATTAGAAATGCCCGATGACCCGTAAGATTATACCAAAACAGCGAATACTCCACGTAGATTCTCGGGGTGATACAGCGGCCGGAGCTGAGGTGTCATCCTTGTCGAGGGTCGTATTTATTCCCAGTGCGACCCCTTAACAAAGTAGCGCCCTTCAGCTTTGTGGAAGAGGAAGATCGGAATCACCGGGCGTAGGAGCTGGAAAATAGAGGAAGCCCTCGAGGCGGTTTTCTTATTATTTAAAGGTAAAGACAAGCTATCTTGGGAACGATAGTCCCACGTCACTAAAAGAAAACCCGATAAGCAGCCAAGATACCTAACCATTGGGAGGTGAGTGAGGACGGACATTGAAGTCTTTGCAAAACCCGCATGAAGGATGCGAGGAGAGCAGACCATTATCGAAGGCCATGAAGAGAGCACACCATCTTAGGCGCGAAACCACATAGGAAATTAGCGTCGGGGGGGACCACACTCCGACGCCAAGGAGGTCGAGTAACGTGCGAGTGGCCCATGCGCGAGGGCCCAGGCCTTCTTTAGGCCCCACAGTGTATCTTGAGCAGCGGATTTAGGTAATCGACCCCGGGATATTTAATCAAGTCTACTCTCCCCTTATCCTTGTCCCAACGGAAAGAAGGGCGCTACTGAGGGCATCTGAGTTCAACCGTAGGAAACAGTGGGAGCGCCCCATGAATCACTTGAGCGCTTGCTTGACCAAAGAGTCACCTCAATATCACGAGAAGAAGAGCGGCCGGACCCATGATGAAAGCAGTAATGAAACTAAAACTTGGCCCGACCTAACCTAACGCCTGCGTCGTATCGGTCGAAAAAAGACGAAAGATAAGGCAGCGCGGTCAAGGGAATAAGCAGGAAAAAGCTATCTCGGGAAGCAGAAAAAGGCTCTGCAAGGGTCGGACGGAAAACTAGGAAAGTGATGCGAACTCGGCGAGGCTTGAGAGGTTTGAGGATCGGGGCTGCAGACAGGAGGATTCTGCGAAAACGAAGGAAGCGAAAGAAGTGGGAGAGATGGCGAGCAAAGAGTCATGTTATGTGAGAGCATTATACTTGGCGATCAAGCCTTAACTAAACCGGCCTCGAGCGAACCGTGGAAATTGCATCGTCTGGCTTGTTACGGCCTTCTTGCGATACATCGTCTGAGGGTGGGGAGCAAGCGATAGGGTTTGAAAAATGGGGAACCATGAGGCCTTTCATGGAAACCAAAGAAGAAGCGCCGTTAGATCAGCTATTGTGGCCTTGACCCGAATGAAGAACCAATCAGCACGACCCCAGTAGGTTATGGGTGTCGAAAGCCCACGTTACGCAAATCAAAGCCCCAAATCCCATCGATAAGGAAATAGAATAATCTCGATAACATATTGATACATAAATCAACTAGATTTCACCCAACCGAGGAAAATATATTAATTAGCGATATAACTGACTTCATCCTGCGGATCAATGGATCAGCCGATGAGGAAGAAGGATAATTAAGAATTCTTCTGTCGATCAAATCAAATCTAGATAAGCGAAATATCCGGAATTGATAGGAAAGAATCCTAATCCTTATCCAAGCGGGAAAACATATCACCCCATATAAATATCGGGTCGTCAAGCCGGTGAAAGATACAGCATCGCATTCGTATACAAGCGGTATATTTTACTCTCGAAAGCGGCTTAGACATCGGACGATCTGGCGAAACCCTGTCAGTCATTCTTCTTTCTTGTCTTGCTACAGGAGTGCCACATCGAATGACGGGCCAGGCGACGGCCGGTCAGGAGTCAGGCCCAGATACCCTCAGCAGCTCAGCGTCAGATTGAAAAAAGCATCACAGCATTCATAATACCCCAAAATGAGACGCTAATCAGATCCAATTCTAGTTTAGGGTATTTGCAATTTACTGTCATTCACTTTCCCTAAAACTTGCAAATAAATAAAAATTTGCAATGTCTGAGCGAATAAAAAAATGAAAAGTAGAGGAAAGAAGGATCTATGGTTGTAGACAATGAAATTACCCGGATTTTCAGGAATCTTTGGGAGAAAAAAGTGGCATCAGTGATTCTTATCTCTCTTTTCAGTTATTAAAATGAAGGAAATAATAAAAGAATGAAGAAGATGAGATTAATTAGGTTTGCAAGAAGGAAGAATGGCGGGTGAGACTGTATTAAAAAAATAAAAAAATAAAAAAACGCCCCTCGTTGTAAGATACATTCCAATTCATATTTCTCATATTTCTCTTCTGCTACAAAACTGCATCTGCCAAATTCGCCAGATCACACCGTACGAAAGAAGTAGAAGAAATGGCAGTTAGAGAAGCAGAGATAATCAGCAGCAAGGATGAGATGAGGAGATGGTCGAGGCGGATGAGATCCCAAGGAAAGACCATAGGCTTGGTACCCTCCATGGGGTACCTCCACCAGGCCTGCTTTATCATGAAGAAGCCCACAAACATACCGACCTCATAGTTGTCTCAATCTATATGAAACTGGTCAGTTCCCTCACGAGATCTCTCCATACCCCATCTGATTTCCATGGCGATTTGCAGAAATAGCGGTTCTCAGTGGTGTTCGATGCTGTTTCTGTTTATGATTATGGTAGTGGTGTGTGGGGATTCTGGGGATTGTGATGTGAGAGAAGAGGGGAAAGGGGTGGTTTCTTGTTTGGAGGAAAGGGGTTTTGGGCATGAGACATGGGTGAGGGTTGAGAGGTTGGAAAAGGGTCTGTGTGGGAAGAGCAGGCCTGTGTTCTTTAGAGGGGTTGCCACTGTTGTTTCCAAGCTGTTCAATATTGTAAGCCTGTGTTGCTCATTTTGGAAGAAAGTTACAACCATGTGATTAACCGAATGGTGAGTGTTTGAAGAAAATTTAGTCTGTTTTGTATATTGGATTCTTTTCTGCTCTAGGTTTTCAAATTTCTGGTTTTCTAAGAAATTTTAGTGGTAATCAAAATTATGAGGGAATAGTGGTGAAGAGAATAGAAACTTTGGAATCTTTGTTTATATAGGGTTGTCAATTCTTCCTTTTCTTACTGATCAAACACTATAGCTAGTTCGACATTTGGTGAAAAAGCCTAAATTATGGTGGTGTGTCACATTTTCAATCGTTGTATCTTATGGTAGAAAATGATTTGGTACTCAGGATCTTCTTTCAAGCAACTGTTTCTTTTTCTCCTCTCCTTTCTGTATTTGCTTTTAGTAAGCAACTGTTGTAATATTATATGTTTTTTATCTTTGGGATAAGTTCAGATGAAATTCATGTGGATCTTTAATGGTGACCACTCTGGTTACATAGTGCCTCACTTTCCAAAACATGCGCCTTATTGAAAGAGTGTCTTGTAGACTATTAAACTCTAATTTCTTTTTTGAACACTTTAAGTCTTGGAATTGATTATTTCATATGTTCTTTGAAATAATGAAATTGGCAGGAAGAGCTCAAAATTCATAAAGGTAAGAGCTTGCTTAAATCTTTGTTCTGATGTAAAGTCTGTTCTAGATTTTAATTGATACCAGCAAAGTTAATTTACAATATAAAATGGTTGTCATTATGGATCAATGAAAGTTATCACATTACCATAGTAATGGATCATAAATGGAGAAGTTTCTGGAGGGTGGTTTTGCCCCGCTTTTTTGTACAGGCCGGGCTCCCACCTGTATACTCTGGGGCAGCCTGGTTCTCTTCTCTTTTATTAATATATTTTGCTCTGTTTGCTAGTCAAATAAATGGAGAAAGTTGAATGAATCCAATCCATGTGGTTCAGTCTAGACAGTTTTCACAATTAAGCTTTCTTTAGTTTGGCATATGAGTAAGTTACAACATTAACATTTGGTCACTAAAATGATGTCTCAGTCTCTTTGATATATTGGAGTTCAGATTACTGATCTATTGCCCGATTGACTGCAGGTTCGAGATCTTGATTTTGCCGTAAAAATAGTAGGTTCAGAAATAGTGCGTGAGGCTGATGGAGAAACTGCAATGAGCTCCACAATGTGCACCTCACCTGAAGAAGAAAAAGGTTCTTCCAGTGCTACTTTAACTCTTCATTCTTTGACTGGATGGAAATTTTACAGCCAATACTTCCCCATAAAAACCAGCTTGTGGATGTATAGTAGCTCCCCTTTTTAATGATCTCTGTTGGCTAGTAATTGTTAACAATCAAATGTTTTGTGCTCTTCATTTTTTTATTACATTTTTTCCTTGTTCTTCCCTTTTGTATAAGCTCTTAACTCTTTCCTAACAAATCTTAGTGAAAGTAGCCACTCATTTTACTTATAATCTAAATTCTGTTTATCTGTCAGCATTTCTACAATACAAACCATTTAAAATTCTTTCTCACCTATGAAGAACTCAATATGCCCCATTGTTTCCTGCAGGCATTGTCAATAAACAGATCACTGTCAAGAGCTAAATTGGCTGCAGAAAAGGGTCAAACTGATTGCAGAGAGTTAAGGGATTTGGTCATTCAAGTGGTAGAAGAAGCAGGTGGAAGAATCGATTATGCTGAGGTGAGACGGGAAAAAACTTTCTCTAAGATTCTGTCTTGACCTGGTTCCAGTGTATTGCAAAAGTAAATTCTCAAGTTATCATATACAGCACTAAATAAGATTTAGTATATTAACTAGTTGAGTAGTCAAGACAAACTAAGTAGCAGGGCATATGCACTATTCTTCTACACTCTGGTTATTTGATCTGAATATGGAGGTCTAGTCTTGTTTTGTGATATCTTACTGAGTTCTGTGAATCACAGGCAAGAAGTAATTGACTATAGACTAAAGACCACAGCTTTCTGTGCAGTAATGAAGGTTCACCCTTACAAATTGGCCTTCTATGATCTTGAGGGCAGAACTGAGAGTCTACTGCCTCATAACACTTGTAAACATGAGGTTGATGCTCAATAGCATAGGGTTTAGGAGGAAATAAACCTAAAGAGAATGTAACATGTTAACCCTTCTCTTTAGGAGGCTTTTTTCATGTCCTATGTGTTTTCCCACTTGGAGCGTTTCTTGAATTCCAATTGCTGTTTTGTGCTTGTATCTGATGTCTATTTTTAGAATCCTGAAGGCTGTCAGCAAAAGAATCGAGAAAATTCAAAAGGGATTTCCTTTGGGGAGGTGGGAGTTTGGAAAGGAGAACTCATACAGTTAATTGGGATGCGATCTGCCTAAATAGGGACAAGGGAGGGTTAGGAGTTTGCAGACTTTCAAATCTTCATAGGACTCTTTTGGGCAAATGGATATGGAGGTTTATAGCTGAAAAAGAAGCTCCTTGGAGACTTTTTATTACACTGAAATATGGGACTGAAGCTGGAGGGTTGGTTTACCAAGGGGATTAGAGGAAGTCATGGGGTTAGCATCTGGAAAGATATTCACAAGGAAGCTGCACATATAAAGCTGAACAGCAGTTTGGTAGTTGGCAAGGGGAATAGAGTGAGGTTTTGGGAGGACTGTTGGTGCAGTGAAATCCCTTTGTGTGATTTTTTTCCCAGATTTTATTCTATGGCTGGATCGAGAAAGGCAAAAGTGAAGGAGGTCTTGGAGAATTCTGAGCAAGGAGGAGGGTGGAACTTTAATTTTGAGAGGCCGTTTATTGATTGGGAAATGGAAAATGTTGAGAGCCTGATCGGGATAGTTAGGGGCAGAAAAATTAACCCTATAGAGGAGGATAAAATTGTGTGGAAAGCTACTAAAGATGGATCTTATACTGTGAGTTCCAATATGGATGTGTTGGAAAGGGAGAGAGGGGCCGACTCTTTTCAGACTGGTTTGGAACCCGTTAATTGGGGGCCAAGATTTTGACTGGATCAGCTACAGCGAAGAGGCTTCTCAGCTTTGGTAAGAGATGCTATTTTTGTGGGGAAGAGAGGAGAATATAGAGCATTTCTTATACACTGCCTCCAAAATAAAGTTTGTGGTCCTCCTTGTTGTCAACCTAGGATATTATTGTGGGTGACACCTTTGCTGAATTAAAGATCTAATTATTTGCTGGAACAAGATTCCCTCGAGGAAAGATGATCACAAGATTTCGAGGACTACTCTTTGTTGCTTGTTTTGGACAGTTTGGAAGGAGAGGAACAAAGTGGTTTTCGAAGATGAAGTGTTCTCGCTAAGCAGGCTGAAATTTTTATTTTTGTATATTCCTTGTGTTCTTGGTCAAGATTGGTCGTTCGTGGTGATTCTTTGATAATTAGATTAGAAAGCTGGTGCATTTGGCTAGGTCTTAAGAGAGGGGTTGGTGTTTTTGCTTCTTTTATTCTTTTATATATATATATATATATATATATATATATATATATATATATAGAGCACAGGGTGTTCTTTGTATACATCTTGTATACTCTTTTGGGAGCTGTTTGGCCAGCCCCTTTCAATGATTCTCTTTTATTTAAGAAGAAAAATTACTGTTTTGTGCTTGTGCATGGGACTGTCAGATCTCATTTTGACTACCTTAAGTAGAAAGGTTGATTTTGTTTCAAAGTTGTAGACATAGATCCACAATAAGTGCAAAATGTACAAGAAAATGGAACTGGGAATGATGCCTGTGGGACTGGGCCCAACAAAAACCAGCGGAGATGGCTTGTTGGACTCTCCCTGATGTCTTTTTCTTCCTCTGAAATATTAAATATGCTCCTGAAGCAAGCAACATAGGAAGCTCGAAGCTCCCTGTGTCTATATAAAGTCATTATTATTGAAACTGGTTAAGTAGGTAGACCAATAACTGTAGTTTCCGTCGGCACCACTGAAGGCAAAAATTCCAATTCAGACTGAACGTAGGCTGGTTGTGGGTAAAATTAGTGCAGCATTTATTTCGAAGCTAAAAAGTTTTTAAGAATGTGTAATGCTGAAGTCGTTTGTGTTTGAAATGAACAGATTGTAGAGCAAGAGAGTTTGGTAGCAGTAGAAGAGATCAAGAATCCTGTTGTGTTATGTGTTGCTGTTTGGTTTGGGAAGGTCGGGCTGCTTGACAACGTGGAAATCCAATGTATGGCTTCTTCCATCTGATTTCCTCTCGGTTTCATATCATATTATACGATTAAAATGGTTTCATTTATAAATTTTTAAATTGATTTCTTCTTTATAAGATGAAAAATGCAAGGCAAGGACTGCAGTGGTGGAACATGAGGAGGAAAAGAGTTCAGAGTTTGAGTGTTTACTATATTATAACTAAAATGTTTAAATGTAAAAAAATAAATAATTAAATAAAATAAATTTAAAAGCAAACACATGAAAGTAATTCATTAATCTTAAAATTAAATTTTAATTTGTTTTCTTCAACTTGCCCTTTTCCATCAAAATTTTTAATCTTCAATTTTAATCAATATACGCACTATGGTTAAACATTGACAACCTGGAACGACCATTCAACTAAACCTATAACAAGATTGCATAGGTTCGTAATCAAAATAAACTAATAAGGTTTTCATGCATCATGATATGACAAAAGTTCCACGCATCAACGGACTCTTTCACTAATATAGGGAAAAAGAATTCACTTCAGTACAACAGACTATAAGCACCATCTTACAATACAGACAATTTATGGGTAGAAATGGAAGACGTGTAAGCAAAATAAGTATAGGTAAAGTGAAACATTGAAGTTCAGAAACAACATAGCAGCAGCAGCACCAATATTCATTTTAATCAATCAACTCTATTCAAACACAAGAAAAAGATCAACAGTTGAAACCACCACAAATGGATAACACTATGATGAGAATTAAGGCAATCAGAATGCCCAAAACTATCAGCTTTATCTTCATGTTCTGCAACCACATCTTTCGTCTCATCTTGGTTCCCTGTTGCCTGAAATCTTGTGCCTGCAAGTTGCAACACACCACCAGCATTCAGCAAGCAATGCTTTTTATCATAAGACACTGGCTAAAATAGAAGCCCACTCCTAAAATGGAAGTATAGAAACAAAGAAAATGAACTCTTCTTCCAGTCACAGGTATCTATTAGGGGAGAGCTACCATTGTCACACGTCAAATTCGTAGTTACTTAAAACCAGCTCTTCAGTAGCCTAAGGCTTGAATTGTGACAGTCATTTAACATAGATTTTAAACTATATTTTTCTATCACAGATAAGCTACAAATCTCATTGTATTTTTGTATTTTGTCACATAATTTTATAACCTTTTACAATATGTTCATAAATGCCTTATTTATTTAAATCCCTTTGATCATTGAGTTTATTCATTTCTCTCACATCAACCAGGTAGGAGAACCCAGCAGGAGGTTCACCTGATTCAACCCAATTTTCACTTCAAGAATCTTAGGTTGGAGTGGGAGGGGAGAGGACTATATATTCAGAGTCACTAACCTGAGAGCGAAGGTTCTCTGTTTTATCCACCAGAAGTTCAATTTTCTCTCCACGGTCCAGAACCTGCAAAATGCAACTTGCTTATTAAACATGCATACCAAGCCAACTGTTTTCAATGATCATGACAGCAAATAAAGATATCGTCAGAAACTGCTCTCAGGAATTGGCTAACTTCAAAAACATATTTAGCCATTTTTAAATTGGAAACAGTTTTTTTCTAATGTCATCAAAAGAAACTTAAACAAATATAGTTTGTTTCATTTTTAATATTATTCCAGAAATCTCTTTTTTTTGGATAGGAAGATTATTCCAGGAACAAATTGAGCATATATGAAGAATGCTTCAAAAACATTCTCAAATATGTTAGTGCTTAGACTATGTTCAGTTAGTTGGATAGAATAAAATAGAGGATGTGAATATCCTAAAATATCATATCCAAACAGAATATATATATCATAACCTACAATGTCAATTCCAATAGAATGTAGTATTTCATATATCAAGATATCATATCTTTGAGTATTACATCCAATGGATATGCTACCCTAAGGTACCATTTCCAATAAGATTTGTTTATACATATGTTGGGCCATAAAAAAGAAATTTTTTTTTTTTTTAAAGATAAACCTATTGCTTTTCAACATTTGTTTATAATAAAAACTTTTTATATTGCCCCATAAAATTTATTATAAAAAAATCATTGTCTGTCACATGTTCAGTATTATTTGAAAATCGTCATACAATTTGTAAGTTAGTAAGTAATTTTTATTTAATGAGTAATTAATTATCATATTCAACTAAAACACTTAGAATTTATAAACAAAGTATTATATTATGTTGTTATTATACAAAATAATTTGTATATATTAAATAGTGTTTAATCAATATTATTTTATAATATATTTTATTCTACATCTTTAATTTCTTTTAACTAAAAAATGCCTTTTACACACACACATGGAAATATATATCGCCATCTCAATTTAGAATTATTATATCATAGATACAGAGAATAAAAAGAAGTGGTCGAAGTGGTCGGAATGATATATCACAACCTAGAATTTTATATCCTAGATATAGAATATAAAAAGTGGTTGGTTGATATAACCCATCACTTATCACATGTTCAATCGAAGATAGAATAGGATAAATGATGGGATAGGATGATTGATGGAACCAGCTTATCTTATTCCATGATTAACCAAATATGAGATGAGTATCTCATCTTTTATCTTTATCTCAATTATATCCAATGAGCTAAACATGGCTTTAGTGCATTTACAAAGAATAAGCTAAAAAAGAATTTTAAAACTAATTGAAGAACCACTTTAAAGAATTGTTCTCAAAATCTAATTCTTAAAATTATTTCCATTTCCTACTAAAAAGTAAGTACAAGAAATAACAAGACTTTTTTCTACAACTGAGTGCTAATACAGATGATGAGAACCTTACCTTCTCAATATTTTCCATCATTACTCCTTTGACTTCAGAAACCTGAGCCTTCACTTTGGCAAGCTTGCTTATCTCCTCAGGATGATCCACACAGTACTGCATCTGCTCTTTCAGTTTGGGCCTACATTATCAACAATAAATTTTCAGAAGTTCAACAAATATGTAATAAACAACGCAAATTCTATTTTAAGAGTTACAGGAAAATATCAACAATGAAAATTACCCAAACTCTTTGTTCAGGCTATTAGCAACAGCAGTAGCAGCTTTCCCTCCACCATATCTCTTGGTAAAATCCTCCTTGACTCTCTCAAGGAATGCAATTGGAACCTGTCTGCCAACAGCCTCAACAGCAACAACACAATAAGCTGCAACATTTGACAGATGACGTTCGTTAAACCAAGTAAAAAGAATCAAGATGAAAGAAATTCAATCCAGATTAACAGGCAGCATGAATCCATGATATGAAAAATAGGAACTGATTAACTAAGCATCCAAAGCATCTAATTCAATTAAAGTTTGATTAACCAAGCAACACCGTTATGAACAATAGAGCATGCAACAAGATGATCCAGACAAAAAAAAAAAAAAGAAATCAAATGGGCTGTTTCTTCTCTGGATGGTCATAAAAGTGACAATATTTCTTCTTTGATATTCATCAAAACCACAATAATTAGTCTTCAATAATCTTTTAGATCACACCAAGAACCATGCCATCAAAAACACAGGGATAAACTGATTGAATCAAAACTGGCTCACAAATTATCATGAAACTACCAAGCAACTCCCTATCCCACTACATGTCACATTTACAGCACACAATTTTTTTAATCTCTTCCCTTTATCCACATCAACCTCATTGTCAATTGAGGTGGGTCTCAAAGGCTAAAGGACTTCAATGTACTCATTTACAATTACTTTAATTGGCAAAGGAAATTAAAAGGAACAACAAAATTCAGTGAGCACCACATGTTATTACTTGAGTGAACAATGCATGCAAAAAAAGAATAGCTTCTAATTATGAAACTCAGAAATAGATTTCTTTTTTTCTTCCATTTCTAATAAAGAAAATAAATTGACACTTTGCAATTTCAGAAAGTCATAGATTCATTTGCCCCCATGTTATAATACTTGAAGGAACATGAGTACAGGATCCTCAACGCAGTTCACATCTTGATACTCAAAAGGCAAAATGCGAAGACATCCTGCTTCTGAAGAACTTTCTTTTTCCTTTTTTTTTGTCGATTTTTGTTCTTTTTCAGGGGTGGGGGTTGGCAGGTGAAAGGCTGGCTGGAGATGGTAAATATTTGATTGAACATGTGTGCAATAGCAGTCCTATGTCTAATTAAACAGGTCCTCAGGAATAAGAACAAGTATAAAGGAAAGCAAAGGAATTCTGGCATCCAGCCTTATCTGTCATCAATGAAAAAAATAGCACTAGCACCAAACTAATATCATTCAGTAGCTGTAAATATGCTTTGAAAGTTGGAAGCAGCTTCAATGCTTGAGACTTTCCATCTATCTAAAGCAAATGCTCATTATAAGATGCTTAGAGGAAAACTAATTAAGATACTTCAAGAAAATACAAGCATGTTCTGCTTCTATAATGCTTTCCCACTAAAGTGTACCAAACATGCTTGTACAAATAGAAATATGGGTCAAATGTAGTTCTCAAAGGGTCCCTCTTCTCATGAACCTTATGAAATTGTGTACTTATAATAAAGTTGTTGTATCAACTATATCCATATAGTGTTCTAGACACTCCCACTATGCTACTATAGTTCTTTTTGTCTATCAAACGAAGAAAAAGAAAAGAGAAGCAAATAATATTTATAATCTAGCCAACATTCTAGCCTACAGCCTTGTGCATTATGCATATCAGCACAGGATATGAGTTTTCCATTAATTGTGTAATTTATATAGTTAAACCACATCACTTCAACATACATTAACCAGCATCTCCCCAATTTATAGTCATTTGAATTGCTTTAAAGTGTTTTACCCATCCTTGCACATATATTCACTAGAATCAATAATGATTACAAAAATGATATTCAAAGACAACCTGGATCTCAATCTAATACTTGTAAAAAAACCCAGGTGCCTCAACAAAATTAAGAATTGAAGCTCTCCAAGAGGCCCTAGTCACTCAAAAAGCCAAAATTAACCTCCTTTTAATGGTTTTAATATTATTTTCATAACAAAAAGAACAGAAAAGAATACTTCCAAAAATAACAAGTAAATAAAGAGGGGGTGGAGGGGGGAAGAGAGAGGGAGAGAGAGAGAGAGAGGAGGCAGTTCTTGAAAATGCTAATCATTATATTTCATTCTCCACTTTTATGGCGTTAATCCGCTTACATTTTCCTTTGAATTACCCAGATTTAGAAATATGGAGCTCTAATTAGAACAAATGTCTAGAAGTCCGGCTCATGTTTAGGAAGTTTGCAATTTGTAAATAGAATTATGAAAGTTTCTTTTCCATACCAGTTAGTTTTCCTTCTTCTCACAGTATGCATTTATCAGTTGTGCATTAAATATGCACATTTGTAGAAAAATCACATCTCACAGTATGCATTTACAATAATTTATTCTCAAGCAAACACCAGCTCCTAGGTGGCATGTAAATTACAATTAAACAATATGGTTTGGGGAACAGGAAATGTACAATTATTTAAAAATTTTATGATAGAAAGCAAATATCCAAAACAAATGAGGACCCTCTTTAGGGTATCTGGAAATGAAGCAAGATACTGGATTTATCACCATGCTCATAATAACACCATAGTCCATATTGACTACCTTGTGAAATACAAATAAATAACTCATAATAACATCATATTCCATATTGACTAGCATGTGAAATACAAATAAATAACTATTTAATACTATCAACAAATAAATGCTCATGTTGTTTTGCTATATTGAGCTTTAGTTGCTCAACAGGAAATAGGAAAGTCCAATTTCACATTCATAATACGAGACTAAAATAAGCAATTCTTCATACAATCAGCACATCCAAAAGCTAGATAAGCAAACAGAACATCAAACACTAAAAAATTACAGCTCTCAAAGTCAGGAATGTGCACAGGCGCTAAAAGCAAAAGCTGGAAATAAGGTACAAGGCATTCCTCGAATCACTTCAATACATATATAATATAGACCGAGCAACATTACTTTATATATAACTCCTACTTAGGAATTGAGGTATGCATTGTAAGGAACGGTTAACAACAATAAAAAAACACACCACTGTAAAACAACCAACCTTTGAAAGCTTCTGAATAATTTTTATTTTTATTTCAAATCTTCAAGAAATCAACAAAAATTCAAAGCACTGTTGCACAATGTTGCAACAGCAATCGTGCAACCAGATCTCAGATAACCTTTAACACACCATACGCACCAAGAGAACATTTTCATCCGTTGATAATCATTAGAATCAATCAGATACGTCACCTTACTCAACAGAACCTTGTTATCATCCAAAATTAAAGATCTGGCTTGATAAACAACTCCTTAACTCTGTCGAGCTCAGTTTTTCATTTCCAACGTTTATCATGCCAAAATAACAAAAACCTTTATCCTCTTTTAGCTTTTACCGAGAATTTCTCTCAGCAACCGAGCAGATTCACACAGAAATGATCCAATAAAGCTATTGACTATCTAAAAAGTTGTAAGCCTACCCAACGAGATTGAAATCAACAAAAAAACACAAATCTTATCATCAGATCATGGATAAACACAAAAACAATCTAACATCAAGATCTACGCAGATCAGGGTGAAACAACAAAAAACCACATTACTATAGCCATCTTCGACAAGGTAGTTGAAGGTGTGGCCATCGCAGTTATAGGTAGAACTTGTTGTTGGTGGCAGGAGTTTTGGAGGCACTGCTGCAGCGATGCTGAGTGAGAATTCGGAGAACTCCGTGAATTCAGCGAGGTCACCGTTCCACGAGCCTGGCTGTGATCAGACTGTTATTTATCGTCACAAACCTAACCCTAGGAGAGAAAAAGTGTACAGGAGGAGAGATAGAGAAACTAGAGAGAGAAAGTCTGATGGATTTCTTGTTTGGCTTCGGAGAAAGAGAGGGGATTTATTTTCCTACTCGCTTAGATGAGAAGCTATTGGGTGGGCAGTGGTGTCTATCATTTACATGAGACTCTATTTCCGAATTAACAGAAAATGCCATACGGTCAGAGGTTTGAATTTGAACTAAGGGGCTTGCAGTTTTGCACTCCTCCAGGAATTTTAAGTATAAGTTATTTAAATTGCAGTTTGAATATTCTATTTTTAATTTTTATATGAGTCGGGATAAATTATAATAACGATAAGAATTATATCATATAACAACATAATTATATAATTCCTCAAACTCAGATTCAACTGTTTATTAAGTTAGAAAAAAACCTTAAGCTTCGTATATGATTCATAATTCATACGGTATTAGAAAAATCTATATATTTATACGAAAAATGAAATAAATTTCTTAATAATAATATTAAGTTGATATCAAATTATACTCCGAATATTTGAGCTTTGATCAACGTTCAACTCAAATTAAGAGGAGTTCAAAAAATTGATTCAAATCTAAGTAAAGTGTTAAAAAATTCAGAATCTTTTATTTTAGGTTTTTTTTTTTTTTTTTTTGTCAATTCAACGACATTAAGCTATACAAAATGTCATCTAACTACTAAACAAACTTTCATGAATATTATAGAATTAATTATCAAATATTTTAAAATCTGCATTATAATACCAACGTATCTAGTAATTAAAAATTAAAGTGATTGTTTTAAATACGGTTTGAAAAATGAGTTTCATGGTATTTCGTGAAAACGAAGAAAACGCGTCCGTTAAAACGCTCGGACCTTTGTGGCTTGAGAATGAAGGCCGGTCACATTAGACGAGCGCGATGGAGTAATTGAGAAAGGTACCGTATTCTATGAGTCAAACTAAATCGTCGATAAAGGAAATAGAATAATCGATAATATTATCGCATAAATCATTAATCTGCCGATAAGAATAAGATAGTCTGATATAGCAATTTACGTCACTTAACGAGATCAAGCCGGATCCAGCAATGAAGAAAGATAATTCTAAATAAATTTAACAACTGATATTAACGTTGAATGAAATCTGGGTAAGCGAAAATATCCGTCGATGGGAAGAATCCTGTCGCGTCCATTAGGAAAATATATCTTATAAATCTGGGAATTATTTGTCTTGGTGAAGATACATGGCTTATTCGCTGGCGGTCTATCTTTTCTCACCCGGCTGGCAAGCGTCGGAGCGGTCGGGCGAAGTCGCGGGCCCTTCTTCTTTCTTTGTGCTGCGGAGGTGCGCGCGGTGAGGAGCTTGCGAGGCCAGGTTGTAAGAGTCATCTCAGCCCAGACGATCGAGCCTTGAAGAGCCTAAGCGTGCGGGTCAGGCTACTTTCGCCTCCTATGGCTAGCACAGTCAGATTGAAAAATCTTTGTCTAAATGCGAGTTTTTTATCTGTTTATTCAAAAAATAAAAATGGAAAGAGAAAGAATTCGAACATGACATTGTAAATATTAAATTTTGTTATTTGGTGAAATAATTCAAGTAACATTACACATATGATTGTTTCATAAAATTGTTCAAATCTAAAGTTATGTTTCGTTCATGAAAGTATTAAGAAAATAATATGAAGGAAAATAATTTTCTATTTTTAAAACTATTTTGTAAGTCATCGTATTTTTAAATTACTTAAATTTTACAATAACAAGTTAAATAAATCAAATAAGTTTGAATAATAAATATAAATTATTTATTGCCCTTAATTTTATTATTTTTTCTTTTTCTATTTTTATTTTTGTTTTGAATTTTCTTTTAAAATAGGAAGGCCAAACATAGCCTTAGAAAAAAGAAAGAAAAACAGTAATTAAGGCAAAATATAGGAGAAAAGAAAATCTACAAGGCCACTCCCAAACATTGAAAAAAGAAACATATTTAGTTTCAATATGGATTTTAAATTAATCCACTTTGAGGTTCTTAACTCATTGGTTTAAGTTAAAATAATCTTACTTTTAACTAAGTATTTGTGAAAAGAAAAAGAAAAACTGAAAAGGATGGGGTCAAACAATCAAACAACAAGATTAAACTTATCTAGTTTCTTTGTCTATTCAAAGCCAATCTAAATAATAATAGAAAATGATTTGAAGATAACAAATATAAAAAAGTTGGATCAAGTTCATCCTCTTCATTTGACTGCCAACATGGTTTTAAATAATTTTTGCTTTCATTCTAGCACTAAAACAGTCTATTGATCATTTCGGGCATGTTTATTTACCTTTTGGAAATTTAATTTAAAAAAAAAAAAAAAAAAAAAAAAAAAAAAATTTTTTTAGAAAGAGGTAAAAATAAGGATAACGAAAAAACATGAAAGTATACGGATAACAGTTGTTTGTTTTTTTTTAAACATAAAAAACATTAAGTTCAAATAATAAAAACGTTATTAGATATTATGGTGTTATCTGTTTTTCAAATATTGTTTTCATTAGCTTTACTTCATGCTGTTTTTTCTATCACTATTTTAGTCAAATTTTCTTTAAATTTTATCTGAATTTAAAGATATATGTAAGTCCTAATTAACTTCACAATTTCATTTTTTATTTCCTTTTTTTTTTCTCCCAAAATTTTTACCATTATTTTTTGTTTTTCATCTTTGAAATGTTAGAATAAGTTATTTAGAATGGATGACTAAAAGAAAAAAGGGTTAAAATTAATGCAGTAGGAGAATATATAAATACAAATTTTCTTCTTTTTTGAGAATAAGTAAAAATTTCTTAAATATACAAAATTTCGAAATTAGAAATTAATTAATTTCATGGTTCCTATGGTTTAGTCTCGGAAATTTAAAGTTTTCATCTTATAAATATATTTCATGAATAATTTATTTTTAAAATAAAATTTAGTGTTTTAAAGGAAATAATTTAGTATTTAGATATGGTTAAACACATCTATTTAAAATATTTTTACTGAAAATATTTTAAAATAAGTGACCAACAAAATAAATTTATGAGGATGCTAACAACGATATTTGAAGTGCGATAGTGAAGTGCATTTACACCACTTGCAGCGTAAAATAAAGATGTTAGAGTGCTAAGTATCAATTTTATAGCTAATAAGACTAGTTAAGTGGTTAAGAGTTCAAGTAAACATAAGGAGATTAGGGATTCAGGATTGGGTTTAGTGACAAATTTAGAAATATATTCTTATGATATAACCTGGCGAAAAGTGTCTCTTTTTATATTTTAAAATTGACAAATTAAAGAAAATGTTGATTTACACTAATTTTGAAAATTAATTTTTAAAAATTTATTTGAAGAAGTATTTTAATATATCTTAAATTTAAAATAATTTTAATGCATTTAGTTTGAGATATTAAATTATTTTTTCATTGAAATCGATCTTGTAGACCCTCTCAGCTAGGTTTTTCGCATTTGAAGCGATGAGCGGCTCTACCACTTCATTTAAGCATGATGGATAATATTAAACGGTTTTTTGGGAATAATGCATTCCCTACGATAGACACTTTACCACTTCATTTAAGCATGATGGATAATATTAAACGGTTTTTTGGGAATAATGCATTCCCTATGCTTTCATACTTTTTGACATTTATCTCATACACATAAAAATGTTAAACTAACCCCTCTTGCTGTCCAAAACATAAAAAGTAAGTCATTTTCTAAGTATTGTAATAATTGCTCTTATCTATCCTCGTGTTATTTAGCTTTCCAACTTAATTCCCACACTTTCACTCTTGTTTACATTTGCCATTACACTTTAAAATTAACTCTTTATATTATGGAAAACATGAAAATCAACTCTTTATGTACTTTCCAATTTTTATTTAAAATTATATAAAAATTAAAAGATTGATTTTTTAAAATTTTTAGTTTGATAGGATTTTTATTTTATTTAAAAATTAATTTTCTCAAAATTTAGATAAATTTTTTTATAAATAATCTATAAATTTAACATTTATGTTGAGGATGATTTTTTCTCATGATATATTTTTTTTTTTCAAAAATAACTTGAGAAACAAATGATTTATCTTTATTAAAATATTGAATAAATTAAAAGATAGATTTAAAAAAATGGTTGAATCGATAATCATTTTATTTAAAAAAATTATTTTTAAAAAATTTAGATAAAAAATAATTTTGTAGATAATATATGAATTTAACTAATAACTAGAAATAAGGATGATTTTTCTTATGATATTTATTTTTTAAAATAACTGAAAGTATTTATAATAGTCATTTTATTTTTAATAAATAATTTGTATATAATATTTTAATAATTTATAAAAATAAAATAAAATAATTATGCTACATATTTATTTTTTAAGTTATTTTAAAAAATAAATATCATAAGAAAAATATCTCATTATACATGTTAAATTAATATATTGTCACCTCAGCTCCTCAAAATTCTCAGTAAAAATATTCTTTAAATAAAATGATTATCACATATACAAATTTTTTTAAATATATCTTTTAACTTATTCAAAATTTATAATATTTTATAACATTATAATAAATTTATAAAAAAAATAAAATTATTATGATAAATAATTTCTTTTGTAAAAAAAAAAAAATACATGCAAAAAAATCATCCTCACTATAAATGTTAAATTTAGATATCATGTATAAAAATAAATTGTTATCTAATGAGTAAATTAATTTTTAAATAAAAATAATTATCCTATCCAACTAAAATAATTTAAAAAATCAATATTTTGGAGTAAATTTTTATGTTTTGAGTAATATAAGGGGTTAATTTTAATACTTCAAAGTATAGGGGATCAATGTGAATAAAAGAGAAAGTGTAGGGGTTGAGTTGAAAGGGTAAATAACTGACACTTTAGAAAAATAGATAATGATGTTATGATAACCTTAGAAAAAGACTAGCAAAATAGATAACGATTAGATAACAAATAGATAACGATGTTGTTGTTAGTTGGGGCAAATGCCAAAAAGTGTGAAAGTGTATGAGCAAGAGAATACATTATTCCTAGTTTTTAAGAATATATAATGTTGTATAACATAAAATAAAAAGGGAAAAATGTAAAAAAAAAAATTGAATAGTTTTTACAATCATTATTTTAAATGTAAACTTTTAAAAACTCTTATAAATATTAGGAAAGTTGATGGTATAATTATACACCTTTATCTCAACTTTTTTTCCCTTATATGGGTACTAATGGCCTATATTTCACTCATTAGATCATTAAATTTAACGATTAAGATTAAAAGCTGAATATAGTACCAAAATCAATACAGAGATTTTTCAATTTTTTTCCTTAAATGTTGTTATCATATAAAAATTATGAGCTTGTTTTCAAAAACTGTCATTTATTCTAAAAAAAGGAGAACACCAAAAAGGTTTGGTTCCCTTTTTTTTTCTTTTCTTCTTTTTTTGAAAAACACAAAAAGGATAGAAAATACTAAATTAAAAAACAAGAAGATAAAAAATTTATGTTATAAACGGTTATCAAGAATAATTTTAAAAAACATGAGAAAAATATATTTGGAATGCAAGCATATATTATGAACTTATTGTAACCTTTTGATTGAACATATCCACCATGTCAAAAACTATATTATAAAATTGAGTGATTGAAAGTATCCAAAACATACCAATTTATTACCATCTTCATTTAAAAGGTGAGCAAAATTAATTTTAAATCGTCAAAAATCCAGAAGATAATTACAATATGTTACATCTAATATTTAAGAAAAAAAATTGAAGTGACACCAATAAATAAGTGTTTGATAATTGATAATCATTGGTGCAACTAATGTAGGTGGCTACCAAAATCAAAAGGTGGAACCCTAGTGATGGTCCACCAACCATCTCTACTTTGAGCAACATCCATCGCCATGAGCCTCCCCTTATTATTCTCTATAGAAAAAGAATTGTTGTAGTGATTTTTTAATCTTACAAAAAGCATATAAAATATAAGTGTTCGAATGTGCCATAAAATTAAAGTGTTTTTAAATTGGAATAGTAAGATCCAGACTTAATCGAGACTATGTAGTTTTATGGTTTATGCTGATTCCCTAGAATCAAAGTAAAAAACACCAAATAGAAATAATGGAGGAATTAATTTGCTGAAGAAAAGTGTTAAATTTCCTTATGAAAGAATGAAATAACACGGTGTTGAAAGTTGATAGATTTGAATAATATTTGCAACCAGAATGCTAGAATTGCTGAAGTAAACATTGGATTTCACTGTAAAAACAGTATTATGCTGGAAAATTGATAAAAATTTGAATAGAATTTGCAACAAGAATGCTGGAATTGTTAGATAAAATATTGGATTATTATAAATGAATGAAATAATAGTGTTGGAAATTTTCCAAAAACTTGGCTAACACTAGGAATTAGAATGCTAAATTTACTGAAATTGCTGAAAGCTTGTTGAAAGCTAGGATTTGCTGATTGACATTGAGTTGATTGATTTGTTAATTGATTGATTGGCCGTTCATTCTTCATCCTTCTCTACTCTTTTACATAGCGGCCGAAGGCTTGTTGCTTGAAGTCTCCATTTCTCATCTCTCCGCCACGATAGTACCCGTATTTTCGTTAAAGCTTGTTCGCCGAAGCCTCCCGCGTCTATTGTGGAGTCTTGATCCTCAGAAATTATTTCGTCTCCATCATGGAGACTTGTTCCTGACAAATCCGTGAAACACATAATTGCTCACTTAACGCCATCTTTGATAATACTTCATTTAACTTACAGATTTTTTAAAACTTTCAAAAATACCTAGGGACTTCTTCTATGAGATTGTACAAATGGATCTGAACCACTTTCTTTTGGATTTTTATTCATGGCCTTGGGCTTAGCCTAACCCATTACTACATCCCGATGGAAATTTCAATTTAGTATGAAACAATTACCCAGCATGCATTGTGGCAGCATGATATATGTATTAAAGCCCCCGAAAAATATTATTACAGGCTTATTTCCAACCATGAAACCCAAAATCCGACTTTCGGCCATGATGTGGAATTCCAACGACAAGAGCGAATAAGTCGGATCGAATAAAGAAGCAATTATTAGTTCCCAAAAGTTTCATCATCAAGTTTAAACTTCAAACTTTTGTTCTTCCTACACCAAAGGATGTTGTTCTTCCAAAGAATAACCGTTCGACTTCTCCTCCCAGCAACTTAGGATTTCCTTCTTTCTTTTCCAAAAAGTATTTATTTTCTCTTTCTAAAACAAACCCCACTTGTTTAGAAAAAGGAAACTCTTTTACTTTACCTTTTTCTTCCTCCATCTCCACCGTTGCCGTCACCACACTAGCACTACTACCACGCCCTTTACAATTAGGCGATGTTGCCATCGGCGAAGCCATTTGCCACTGTTGTTCATCATTGTGAATGTTGTAGTCGAAGTTGTTATGTCGTCAAAAGCTTTGGTAGGCGACTTTCAAGCCATTGCCTTTGTCGTTTGCATCTTCGACAAAGAAGATTGTCAAGCCATTGTTCATTCAGTCATCGAGTTTATGCGTCGGGCTTCTCATTAGGCGTCATCTTCAAGCGATTACCACAAAGATCAGTCGTTCTTTGTAACTCATCAAGTCATTCCACCAAAAGCCTATGGTGGCAACCATTGCCGGGGCCGGATCCTTCAGCAGTTGTTGCATCCAGCATTTCATGCAGAAGAGGATCGTCGTTGTTCGTGCTTCTTTGGTCCCCCGACTATCGCTAGCGATCGATGGTATCATTGTTCCTCTCAGCGATGTTGTCGGTATGTATTGATGAGTGAAACTTTATCATTTTTCTTGACAATGTAGATCTTGATTGGGATTCTTCATGGAAGAAATCTCGTTGGATGCAATTTTCAAGCTTTTAATGCCCAAGGTGAAACTTTTCCTTAAATGGTTTAAACTTTTCTTGAGTCGCGATTTTGAAGAACCATCTTGAATGCATTCTTGAAATTTATTTGAAAGCTTTAAACTGTTTCAACAACTCTACAAATCTTGGAGCTTTGAAAGAGTCTAGAATACAACCGAGAAAAATATTTGAAGAATCGTTTGAGCATTTAAATCTCACTGAGTTTATCTTTTGAAAAATAATCATGAATACACCTTCGAAAAAAATTCTTTGCAGCTTTTTGGCTTATTTCGAAAATTTTCTTAGGTACAAACTCTAAAAAGAGTCGAAAATACACCTTCAAAAAAATTCTTTGAAGCCTTTCGGCTTATTTGAAAGATTTTCTTAGGTGCAGACTTTGTAAAGAGTTGAGAATACACTTTTGAAAAAAATTTTTTAAGTCATTTGGCTGTTTCGAAAATTTTCTGAGGTGTATATTTTGAAAATAATTATGAATACACCTTCGAAAAAATTCCTTTAAGCTTTTTGGCTTATTTAAAATACTACTTAGTCTGAACTCTTCAAGGTTGAAAATACACATTCGAAAACATTCTTTGAAGCCGTTTGGCTATTTCAAACCTCTCTCGAGGTGTAAATTTTGAAAATAATCATAGTACACACCATAAAGTACATGAAGCTTTGGTAATTACAAATTTCTTAGGTGTAGACTCTAAAAAGAGTTGAGAATAAACCTTCGAAAAAATTCTTTGAAGCCGTTTGGCTATTTCAAAAATTTTCTTGAGTGCATATTGAATGATTTTCGATAACCTAGGGTTGAGTGACCTTTCACCTGAATATGAACTTTTTCTTTGGCAGACTATAGGTTATGCATTATCGAAGAATTTCGACTTGTCTCTGCGCGTAAATGACTTAAAAGGTGGCACTGCGCGGATAAATTTTACGCCTTGTTGATGAATTTCTCGGCCTTGCGTCGAGATTTAAACCCTTGTCATGATTATAACTCCTTATGTATTTGTTTCTTTCGGAGCTTCTTATCACCCAGTTCTATGGCTTCATTTCAATTCCATCTTCTTCATTGGTAATCGAATATGTGCTCTTTCATCCTTAATCCGTGCAAGCTCTGACATCATTTTTTGCTTTGTAGTACCATTCTTCCCCCTTTACCTAGGCTAAAGTTCGCACATTCTCTTGGAGAAACATCTTTCTCTCCACCTAGTTTCCCTTCCAGGTGAGATCGCGACCCAGGCTACTTCTTGGAAAGAAGTTAGACCTATGTTCAGCGGAAATCATGGCCAAGGGCTTTAAAAGGATGAGGTGCATGGATTACTAGGTTGTTCCCGTATTTTAGAGGACTTTAGATGGTATTGGGGATTGAGCGGTTCATTCATCTTACCATTGTAACCACTTCACTTGATGTGGAGTTGATGAGTGTTACATTGAAGTGCAGTCGAGAGTATTAGCTATTTCTGCTCCCTTTTATTTTAAATTTCCATCACCAGAGATATTGCATTCTCACGGGCCTACCTATCCGAGGTGTCGATGCACTAAGTCTGCTTGATATTTGGGACTCTTCTCTCCTCAGAGCTATAAAGGGTTTTCCCTCACACCACTCAAAGGAAATTCTTACTTTGTCATTATTCGAAAAATGGCATATTGGGGTTATCGGCGGTTTGAGCATGTTGAGTTTCTATGGGTTCTCCTATCTTGTATGTGTTTCACGACTCTAGAAAGCAGTCCATGAATTGCTTACCATTAGCAAAGACACTTGCTCTAGGTCGGCCTTATGCTTTAGGCACTTTACTCTTGGCCTCAGTTTATCAAGCCATGAGTAAAATGTTTTTGATGAGTCTTACCATAAAGTTGGTGGTACCCTGTGGTTTGTACAGATGTGGTTCTTTGCATATTTTCCATAACTTTTTGACAAGGAACCTACCTCTTACAAGACTTTGGACTTCATGCCTCGCATTCTCTACATACGATGCCCTCTAATGATCTTATGTCTTTCTTTTTGGGATTGGTAGATCGGGCATTGGTACACTTATTTTTGAGGCCTGATGTACATATCTCATCTTGGAATTAGATTTTGGCTTCATCTCAGCCATATCTACATGACTTTGAGAGTCCTTTGGCCTCTGTTAGTGCCTCTTGGAGAGTACTTATTTAAGGAGGTTGCTTCGCCTTTTTATCTTCGATGTTTGCATCCTCGACTAGTCTACAGCCCTACCTTCCTTGTCGTTAGGCCCACCAGTTTGGTTTTTAGTAGTTCATTCCAACTTTACCTCCTTTGCCTTATCCAATTAGACTTGGAGTTTGCATAGACACTGGTTAAGGAATATCAAACTCTTTCATGCTCCATTGGGATTGCCTCTCTATCCACGGCTCCATCATTCTCTACTTAGTGCAATATCATATTTGATGAGCTTCTCAATTCTTGATCGCCTACTATAGGTAAAATAATCATTAGTTGCATTTTTATTCATAAATTTACCTCATGCTGATTTCCTCATTTTTCTACTAGATTGACTTCTCCTAGTAGGCCTACCAAGAAACTCAAGATGGCCAAGGAGAAGAAAACTATAATAGTCGGCTTAAAAAGCCCAAGTTTTCTAAGGAAGTGAGGACTTCTTCCAACCTACGGCAGTCATCGTGCAAATAACCCATCGGTTGATTTCTCAACACTTGTTGATAGTCCCATTGAGATTGAAGAAGTGGAAAGATCCCTCACGATGATATGAGCAAGGGTGCGACCTATGGAGAAGAAACCCAGTGAGGATAATTCCTAGGACATTGAATTACTTTGATAAGGCAGAGACAGGGCTCTTTGGATGAGGCTGCATCGATTGGAGAAGGCAAGTATGAGCATACTTCTCGGCCTACTCCTTCTCTGGTTTGTTCTTCACCTTCATTTTTCTCTCTCTCTCTCTTTCTCTCTCTCTCTCTCTCTCTCTCTCTCTCTCTATATATATATATATATATATATATATATATATATATATATATATATATATATATTTGGCTTATATTTTCCATTTTGCAGGTTTCACCGAGATCAGCTTTCCAGATAGAGGCAGAGACATGTTTATCTTTGGACTTGTCTTTCCTAGATCAGACTACCCCTTCCCCTAGTCCTTAGTACGACCTCCTAATGATTTAGATGTGGTTGCAGCTCGATCTACTGTGAGCCATTTTCTTGGCTTAGACTTGCTTTCTTTGTCTACCAATTAGAAGGATGCTTTTTATACAGCTCTGGCGGTGTTGGCATCAGCTTCCAAAGTGCCTTAGTTCAAGATTTTCATTTCATAAGCTTTAACTTAGACTTCTTATGTATTCCCTACATTGGATCGTGCTTTGAAATCCGACATGGAGATCTCCTCCAAATTAGACTCCTTAAAGAGTCAAAAGATAGAATTTGAGCAAGCCCAATTTTCTAAGAAACAAGCTACGTAGTGGTTGAGTAAGCTATGCACTAATTATGATGCTCAGAAAGAACATATCAGAGAATTGATTGCAGAATTAGAGAAAGAAAATATGAAGCTGACCTCTTTGGTGGAGCAGGGTAGAGCCATAAAGGCTCAACAGCTTGAGTATCTATAGAAAGTCGAGTCATTGGACCATTTCTTAGCTTCTAGAAGTGACACAACAACTAGATTGCCTTCAGAATTATAGGAAATTGATGCATCTCGTCGACATTGCCTTGGATATTGGGATTCTCTCCGTTCTTTTGATTTCTCCATGATATGTGATGCAAAGTCAAGGCATGACTTCTAAGGTTGTAGTTAAACTTCCAAAAAGGCAACTTTTGAGAGCAGAAGGAAAGAAGATCAAGGATGCACTCAATATGCTAATTCAAGTTCTAGAAGAATCTAGATGTATTTGGGATATTTTCTAGATTAGATTATATGGTTTGCATGCCAAGTTATTTACTTTCCTTTTAGTTTATTTATTTTTTATTTATTTTCCTTAGTTTATTTTTATTTAGATTTGTTTCATTTTCTTGTTTTAGGTGTCATTTAGGTTAAAGATTGTGGTAGATTTTGTTTCTATTTCCTTTCTAGTTTGTAGCCTATATAAAGACATGTTTATAATGTAATTATATAGAAGAATATGAATTAAAATTGAGTCTTCTCCTCTTTGGTTCTCCAAAGAAATTTTGAACTTATCGGATTTTTCGTGGCGTTCATCCTATCGACTTATCAATCAACCCTTCCATAGTTGATTGTGGCGTTTTCATTCCATCGACTTATCAATCAAACTTTCCATAGTTGATTGTGGCGTTTTCATTCCATCGACTTATCAATCAACCCATCCATAGTTGATTGTGGCGTCTTCATCCCATCGACTTATCAATCAACCCTTCCATAGTTGATTGTGGCGTCTTCATCCCATCGACTTATCAATCAATTATTCTATAATTAATTGTGGCGTCTTCACTTTTCCCCTTTGAACCTGATCATAGAACGATCCGAGATAGTATCTTGTTGATAGTAGCGTCGGCCGTGGCAACCTTGCATCAATATGACTTTGACATTTATGAAAAATCATGAACTTATGAGACTTGGGAATTTTGTAGCCATTTATTTGACATTTTTTCAGTTGTAAAGCCTCTTTCTTGCCTATGCTCCTTATGTCATCTTCTATTTACTTTTGCTTGCTCCAGCCCGGTAGTGACGAAGTGATTATCCCTAGAATTATTATCCCTTTCCTACCTTTACTAGGTGGTCATTGACCTACCATTTTTGCTTGGTGGAAAGAGGAGAATTGGAATGTTTTTCCTGAAATGTACTTGATTTTGGAGACTCATTGAGTATTACACTACACAGGCGCACTACAACCATGGCATTGCATTAGTGGATTAAGGCAGCACTAGGCATACCTTTTGATGTGTGTTGATTGTTGGATTACCTATGGAAAAATCACTGGACACCAGCACATGTACACCTACAGCCATGGCATTGCATTAGTGGATTAAGGTGGCATTAAGCCTACCTTTTGATGTGTGTTGAATGCCTATGGAATGAACTGCGAAAAAATCACTCAACACAAGCACTTCTATACTGCAACTATGACATTGCATTAGTGGATCAATGTGGCATCTAGACCTTCCTTTTAATGTGTGTTGATGTGTCTATGAATTGCGAAAAAATAACTTTCAGCTACCTGCTCTGAGTCTACTTAAAAGGGCCATGACATTTCATTAGTAGATCAAAGTGGCATTAGGCCTACCTTATTATGTGTGTTAATGTTTATGAAATAGTGTTGTAACTTTGTTGTTGATTAAAAGTGGTCATTGGGCCTACTTTCTTTGAGAATATATATTGTGTATATCAGGTACAGGTACAACATTGGAGAGATTAAAAAAAAAAGTGGCTACCAAGCCTATTGATATATTGAACATGTATGTTGTTGGACAAATTTATACATTTGAGAAACAGTGGCTAAAAAGCCTACTAGATATATGTTTATAAAAAACATATAACAAAGCACCATACTAGAGAAACTTTGAATGCTTGAGAAACAGTGGCTAAAAAGCCTACTTTACTCCAAAACATAGAATAAAACAAGATTTGCTTTATGTTAAGAACTTGAATGGCAGAAACAATGAAGCAAAACCTTACTTTATTCCAAAACAAATAGCACTCTCTAAAAATTACACCTTTAAAGGCGTGGAATTCGGCTGGTCTTTAGGAATTTTACAATTTCCCACATGGTAGGGAAGTACTTCTTCAAGTATTTCCCATCGATGAACCTCTTGTGTGACTCTCCTTGTAGGTTTGCTATCCAGTATGCATTTTCAGGTAGTACTTGATGCACCTTGAAAGGTCCCTCCCAATTGGGAGATCATTTGCCCAATTCTTTGTCTTTAGAACCAACTTGCATAATAATTTTCCAAATAAGCTCTTCTTCTTCAAAGCTTTTCCTCTTGATTCTCTTGGTGTAAGTTTGAGCCAATTTATTTTTCTAATTCAACATCTAGTTGAATGCTTGTATTCTTCTATCATATGCTAATTCGAGTTTCATCATCATAGCCTCACTATACTCTTGAGGAGTAAGGTCATTTTGCCTAAAAACTCTTAGAGAAGGCACCACTACTTTCATTAGGAGTACTACATCTTGTCCATAGGTCAGAGAAAAAGGACCTACCCCTGTAGAGCATCTTTTGGAAGTCCTGTAGGCCCACAATGTTTCTAATAAAATCTTATGTCAATATCTGGGATTCTCTTCTAGCATTTTCTCCAAAATTCCTATCAACACTTTGTTCGGTGCTTTTGCTTGTCCATTAGCTTGGGCATAAAAAGGAGTTGATATGATGAATTATATCCCATAATCCACTACAAAATAATTCATCTCTTCCCTAGTAAACCTTGTTCCTTGATTAATAGTGACAGATCGGGGAATTCCAAACCTATGAATAATCTGGTCCTTGATGAAATGAATTACATCCTTTTGTTATGCTTTCTTCAATGGTACTACCTCCACCTACTTAATGAAATAGTCTGTAGCAACTAGGATGAAGCTATGCCCTTTTGATGATGTTGGATGAATATTCCCAATCAGATCCATGACCCATTCTCTGAATGACCATGGCTTTACTATTGAATGTAATTCAACAGCAGGGATCCTCTATATGCTTCCATATTTCTAGCACTATTGAAAACCTTTGGAGTAAGTGATGCAGTCTTTTAGAATGGTCGGCAAAAAATAGTTGTCTTCTAATTAACTATCATTATCTTTACTCGGTTGATGGAATTCCATAAACTCCTTTATGAACTTAGCCCATGCTTCCATCTTGTCAAGTGAAAGATAAGCACTTGAGTAATAACCCATAAAATTCTTTTTTGTATAGCTTTCCTTCTAGTAGAACAAAATTCTGAGCTTGAGCCTTCAATCTGTGGGGAACCCTCTTGTTTGGATTCTCTAAATACTCTATGAAATTTGTTCTCCAATCTCCAGCAATATTCATGTCATTGTTGAAGATGTCTAGGTCAATCCCCCTTTCAAAAATTGAAGGGTGATTCTTTTTCTCTATCATGATGAGCATAGATTGATTCTTCACCCATTTTTACACGAGAGGCTATTTGAGCAAGCTCATCAGCCTTTCATTTGATTCCCTAGGCACATGTTCAAATTCCACGCTATCAAAAGAGTCTAACAATTGAATGGCTTCAATAAAGTAAGGTGCTAATAGCAAACTGTTGCACTTATACTCCCTTGTTAATCGCCGAAGTACCAATTGAGAATCTCCAATGACTTGAACATCTTTTGCCCCAAGCTCTAGTAGGATCTCTAAACTAATCACGAAACTTAAATATTGACCTAATTGTTGGTGCATTTAAAGGCGACTTGAAACGATATAGTCTTTGCTCTTGGTGACATGATCACTATTCTTGCCTTGGCTACGAATTTTTGTGCTTTAACATCAGGATTTGAGGATCCGGGATCTTTTTCATAGATTCCCAACTCAGCACTGGCATCCTAATCCAAGAGGATGATTAGGCCCCAGGAAATGCCTTGTCCTTGCCCCTTGGCGATTTACGTGTAAAATAAACTAAGGTGAATTCTGACAAAGCAAGTGTCCATTTACCAATCCTCCCTGTAATCAGTGGTCGGTTAAGCATGTACTTCGTAAGGTTAATTTGAGAAACCACATAAACTTAAGACTTTATCTAGTAATGTCTCAGTTTAGTACATCAAGGCCAAACATAAATTTTCAATTGGAGCATATCTTGTTTCTACTAGATTTAAGACCTTGTGCAAATAATATATAGCCTACTCATGACCTTTATAATTGTTTTGTGCTAAAAAACAACCCATTAACTTATTTGCAGTTGATAAATATAATTTAAGTGGATGACCTTGTATAGGAGGCATTAAAATAGGGAGTTTAGAGAGTTACTCTTTGATTTTTTCAAAGGCTGCTTGATGTCATTCCTCCCACGTAAACTCTCCTATGTCTTTAAACTTCACCAAGTCTAAGAATTCCTTGGTTTTACCTATTAGGTTAGAGATAAATCTTATTAAATAATTTACCCGACTAAGGAACTTTTGAAGTTCTTTCCTATTTTAATGGGCATTAGGTACGAAGTAATAGCTTTTGCTGTTACATGATCCACTTCTATCCCTCTTTGGTGAACTAGGAACCCGAGAAAATTCCAAGCATGAACTCCAAATGCACATTTTAGTGGATTAAGCTTCCAGTGTGATGTCTCATTGATAATTAAAACTCATCTAATTTACAGCTATTTTCATAGATATTTAAGGCTTGGATTTCCAAAATAATGGCAAATTATGGAGTCCTCATCCCAGTGTGTTTTGCGAGGAATTTAGAAAAGAAGTAAGCAAGAAAGCAGCAAACTTGGCTTAGCGGAAGTGCGATGCGTCTGATAGTGTCGTGATGTCGTGAAAAAATACTCAGGGCATAGTGGTTGAATGAATGTCGTGACATTCATTCAATGGTCGCAACATAAATTGAGAAAAATGCATGAGTGCCAAGTGAAGATTGTCGCGACATTCAAAATTTGTTGTGACACAGTACAAATAAGAAGACAATAGAAATTATCGCAACAATTCACATCTTTGTTGTGACACAAAACAAAGCTAAAGGCAGTGAACTTTGTCGCGACATAGTTTATTTATTGTCGCGACAAAAGCTCAAGGCAACCGGCAGAAAAATGTTGCAACAATTGAACATCTTAAATGAACAGTTGAAAGAATGTCGTGACATTTCACAATTGTGTCATGACATAATTTGTGAAGAATGCTGGAAAAGTTTATTATGACATTCTAGATTAATGTCGCGACATAATGCAAGTCTGAAGGCAGAAGTATTGTTGCGATATTCAAATTCTTTGTTGCGACAAAAGAAGAAATGAATCACTAAATACTCACTGGAACAATGTCGCAACATAATGCTAAGCTAAAGGCAGTGAACTTTGTTGTGAAAACTCTCATGAGACCATCAGTGCAAGGTAGGAGGAATGTCGCGACATTTGAAACTTATGTCATGAAATTTATAGAGGAAGTCAACAATATTATGTCGCGACAATAACGTAAAAGGAATGCCAAAATGAAATATTGTGACAAAGCTATAACAATGAATGAAGACATCAGAAGGTGCAGCTACGTCACGACAAACATAAAAAAATGGAAAAAATTGAAAACACAACAAAAATGTTGCGACAAAGCTAGAAGCGAAGGAAATTTGTTATGTGTGACGCAAACTTCAATAATGATGCAACAGACATCAATTGGGCACCTTACAGCCAAATATCAGCTTTAAATCTTGGGCCTAACATTTAATAAGCATAAGCAAATATTTAGGGTAGTGAATGTAATGCAGAAAATATACCTGTCGTTTTCAGCGTGTTTAGAAGATTATTTTATAAATATAATTGAATTTTAAATGGTTAAATGTAAAACATGAGTGAAACCAATTTATTACAAAAGATACAAGGAATTAAATTTGTAATTTGTCAAAATGGGACATAAAAGTCATAAGATAAGAAGATTATAAGTTAAAGTGAAATATGCATAACTTGATGAGAAAATAGAAAGAAGATGGAGGACCAAAGTGCAAATAAAAGGAAATTAACTCAAATTGGGATAAAACCCATTTAGGTCCTACTCATTTGGGCAATTTTTTGGGAGAGAGCGAAACATAGAGAGAGGGAGAGAAGAAGAAGAAGAAGAGGAAGAAGAAGCCAAGAAAGGTATGGATGCTATAATTTTGTATGGAAGTATGGAACTTGTATGGAAATACTATGATTTTGTATGGAAACTACTTGGGTATGGATTGCTAGGGTTTTCTATGGATTTTTGGGTTCTTGATCTAGCTCCTTGAGCTAGGGTTTGAGGTGTTAAAGAGAGTGAGTACTTGTTGGGAGTATGGAATCCACCCTTGGAGTAGGAATTCTTGTTTATGATGTAGAGATACATGTTTAGGTGTTAGGAAGTTAACCTAACTTACAAGAATTTGAGTTAGGGTTTGGTAAAAACCCAAATTAATCTATATGTTTGGTTTTGTTTGGGTTATGAACCATTTTGGAGATGTTTTCTAGAAAGTATATGAGTACCCTTTTGATTTGGTGGAATTTTAGGAAGAAAGGCATGAAATCTATAGAATTACAAACCAATCCCACAAGTGAATCTTGTTACCTAAACGGGGTGAAATGGGTACCCTTGACATAACAAAATGGTACGATACCAAGACAAAGTGAATGCAGGGTACCGCACCTCACCGAGAATAGGGTTGGTACCAGTACCAATCCAAGTGGTACTAGTACCACTGCTTCCTGTAACCCTGATTTTTGGTATTCTTACATTGTTAAGCTCAAATTCGTACTCCGGTAGAATAGGAACCCTAATAAATGACTAATGGGGGTTCAAATAAGAATGAAACTAAGTGAAAAACGCACCATACATCACCCCCTTAGCGGAGCTTCACTCCGCCTCAGCGAGTTGGAGGTGGGCAAACTTAATGCCCTTAAGATAAGATAGTAATTTCCTGAACACATATAATTGTAGGAATGCCTAAGACCAGATATTGAATGACACGACACTTCTATTACGACGTGGGTAGACACGTCTCTGATCAGTGCTTCGACACTCCTGCTAGTGCTACGACACGTTCTACTTCTGTTACGTGGGCATGCATGTCTCTAATCAGTGCTTTGGCACTCCCACTTTGTCTTCTGACACCTCGATGCATGTCGTGCAACCCGGATGCCTATTATGCTATGTCCTACTCATTTCTTATTACTAGTCTAGGTAATCCAACAGTTATATGATAAGGTTCTGAATATCGAATAAGAAGAAAGTAATGTACATCTTTATGCTCTAAATGTACCTACGAGCACCTCTGTATAAGTATAAGTTCTGTAGTACCTACGGGTATTTCTGTATAAGTATAAGCTCTGTAACTCCTACGGGAGATCTGGATAAGTTTTAAGTCTGTTATAAGTACAAGTATATGTATTAGTTTGCTATATGAATCCATGCAAATTCTGATAACTGATACTGTATATTCGTTACTGTTATATGCTTACAGTTAAATGAGTATTAGTGCAGGTGTATACGTATAAGTCATATGTTTCCTACTAAGCGTAAAGCTTAGACGGGTTTTAATCCATGTAGGTAAAGGAGGACATTCGTGATCTTCGCTCCTTCTTTAGACGACACACTTGTAGAGTTCATCACATTAGGTCTACACTCTAATTATGTAAAAGTAAATGTACAGTTTTTGTTATGTATATATAAATGGGACTCAGGATTGTATGTATTAACACTATAAACACCACTAAGGTGGTAGTTTTATTTTGTATCTTATATATGACATTTGATGGTTAAGGCCCAGGCCTGATGTCTAAAGGCGGCGAGAGTCAGTGCGATCTTGCGCCCTTGATAGTGAAAATAATAGAGAATCAAGGAGGAGGAAGGAGATATACAAGGAGAGATACAAGGAGAGATACAAGGAGAGGGGAGGAAGTAGAGAACGGTTGAGGAGCTGCCATTTTAGGAGGACACAATAGTTTTTTCTTTTTTTTTTTCATGTCTTCTGATTTTTCTTTTATTTTTCTTTTCTTAGATCTGGAATAATTGATCTGAGTTGTAATCTTGAGTTGAGATAAATGAATATTTAGCTCCATTCTCTGTCTGAACTTTAAGGTTTTTTGGAAATTTTTCTGGAATCATTTTTCTTCAGTTCTGTTTACAGTTTCAATGAATTTGTTTGATCAACTAGTCATTGTCGACTGTGAACCAGTGATGGAAGGTTAAGCTCTTGTTGGGAAGGGCTTTGGTGTTCTGGTTATGATTTGTAGTATTTAAATATTGTTTTAGGTTTTGAGAACTGGATTGATTTAATCGGTAATGTTCATATAGTGAACAGTTCTTGATCTAATGCTTTATACCCAGTATTTGAAATTTTGTATTTGTGCTTTGATTTTGGAGGCCCCCTTTAGGTGACACAAAGATGGAGATTCCTGAGAGCATAGAACAGTAACTTAAGGTATGCTGGACTGATATATTTAGAACTAATAAACTCTAAATGTCACTCCGATAAATCATTAGGTGATTGTTCTAACCTCTGATTTCAAGGTTCCTTTCTGGGTGACAACAGAAGTGTGTTCCCGAGGCACTAGGACCGTTTACTGAGTTATCAGTTTAATGTTTAGAGGTGTCGTCTCAGTTGCGCAAAACAATCTTGATCCCGTGTTAGCTAAGATTCTAATCAAGGAGAGGGAGAATTATGCTTAACTTGTAGATCGTGGCATCGATTGATTGAAGAAGGCTTATGTTATCTTGTCTATGGGGGAAAGCAAACTTTAGTTCTAAGATATGGTTGTGAAGTATCGAAAAGAGTGAACGTGCTAATGGATCATTAGACCTAATACATAAGGATGTATGTGGTCCTATGCCCATACATCCCAGAGGTGGTTTCATCTGCTTCATAACCTTTATCAATGGTTATTCATGATTCGGGTACTTGTATCAGATAAGATACAAATCTAAATCCTTTGAAAACCTTAGGGGATTCAGAAATGAAACAGAGAAATAACTTGGGAGAAGTATCAAATCACTTAGATGAGATCAGTGAGAATCTTAATGAGAAGTTTACAGGTTATCTCGAATAATGAGACTATCAAATGGACTCCACGCCTTAACTCCTTTGTGTGTGTGGATAAGAGAACAAACCGAACCTTGTTGGACTTGGTAAGTCTATGACGGGCAAGGCTAACTTCTTTGATGGATGCCCCGAAAAGTGCTATTTTAAGCCTATTTATTATGGGTTTAGAGCACTTTTGTGTACTAATCATGGATGTGGAATTTGCACATTAAGGTCTGGCTATTCTGCGTCGCATTTTGTGGCTAATTTATAGTTTTTGCGAGCTATTAGTGCCAAATTTGTTGAATCGATCAAGCACGAAGAATTCAGTGGAACTTCGACTGCAATCGGGAAATCATAAGGAAGAGCGAAGAGGCAAGAAAATGAAAGCGATCGCGGATTTAAGCGACACATAAAATTTTCGCAAGGTCTTGAAATTCGCACCTTGCATTTCATGATTTTGGCCTTTGACTTAGGTTGACCCCTTTTGCATTTTTACCATTTACCTTTCATGTATTATGGGTATTGAGGGTATTTTTGTATTTTGCTTATTTATGAGCACTATATAAGCTCAAAGCAATTCTTGTAAGGTTTTAATTTTACGCATTGGAGATACGAGCAGGCGGGGGAGTTTTCTCGCTCAGTTCTTTTCTCATTTCTCTAAGCTCTTCCACTTTCGTTGCTTGGCTTGGCCCTTGCGGATGACAACTCAAGGGATGGTTGGCTAAACCCCCTTTATCCTTGAAGAGAAGGGCTATTGTGCTTTGAATCTGAGGTAAACTGTTGGTTCTCATGTTTTTAATGCAAGCATTTATTGCCATTTATGCTTCTATCTCTCACACTAGGTTTGAATCCCTTGGATGTGCCTTGATTGACCGGTACTTGGCAATCTTTTAGGATTCAGTGGATGCTTATTACTAGATCCATTGAGATTCATTTAGTTGCCATTTATATGTCACTGTAGGGTAGATCAAGGAGATATGTTTTCACTGTTGGGAAGCATTAATGTCGATAAATGCTATATTCAAGGAAACTATTAGGATTAGGTTTTTTATAGCCAAATGAAGATCCGGTTTGGGAAATGACTATAGGTCATCTCCTACTTAGCGAGAGAAAAGGACCAGAGCCATCTCGTTATTTTAGGACCTCAACACCGGTGGCAGATACTTTAAGGAGTTCTTTTCATATTTTATTTAGGTTTATTTTCAACCGACAAACCATTCACCTCCCTTGTTTTTAAAAATAGCCCCTAATCAAAAATTTAATTCATTTTTATAATGAAGTTGCCAAATCATTACATGAAGAAAACCCATCCACCGTGTTCGACAAAATTTTATCTTGTAATGCTGGAGCTACGATAGTAGGAGAAGAGAATTTAGGTATAAATTTTGTTGATTTGTTTTATTACGACACGAATCCAAATATGGCAGATTCTTGGGGATGGTGCCTTTATTGCAAATGTTGTTGTTAAACTTGTGATCCACATCACAGAATGCGGTGAAATTTCAATCCTTTTTGTCATACTTTTATTTTCCTAGCAGTTCTTATTCAGGTTGGTCTGACTACCATACTATCCATACTTCATTCTATCTTCGGTTTTGCTAACATTAACCTTTTTGGTAACTATTTTGTTTTGTCTCTTAATGACATACATTTTCATAGGAGTTTTATGCACCCGCTGGACCAGACCCCGCAACATATTAGAAAGGAAGCGGTGCTTCCACCGAAGCAGGCGTAGTGAGCATACGGTGGTCGAGATAGAGCCTCCACAGGAGCGGCCAGAAAGCCCAGCGGGGTTCACGAAATCCGTGTATACATAGATTAATGAGGGATCGCCACATCCTCGAGGGTAAGTGCACCCTCATGCATTGTGCCTCTACTGAAGCGCGTTGGGACCTCACCTAGTGCCTCTGCTCCCGACCTTCCATGGAATGGAAAATGAAAATCCGTATCACGCACATCCCAGGAGTTTGAAGTGCAAACTACATTTAAGGGTGTCAACGATATGGACTAATGGGTTAAAGTCCTTACCCGAGCTTTGAGAAGGACAAGGCAAAATAACAAACCGACTCTTTTGGTAGGGTCCATTAGGCGGGCGAGTGCAATTCGAAGAGGTCCATTAGAAACCACACACATAGAACCAGCGATTCAGAAGGGTAGATTTACCTTTGCGGCCCATGAAAATGAGAAATTCTCTCTTCCCGATGCTGTTTAGGAAGATGTTCTGATATTATTTCTACCTCACCATGTAGCTTTGACACATGGTTGCTAGTCAATGTTTCCTATATGATGGATGTCCACACCTGCATGGAAGCAGTTGTTGGAAACTATGTGTGGAGGGGACTTCATGAGTAAAATTCTAGAAGAAGCCATGGACTTCCTGAATTATGTGGCTGAGACATCCAAAGCATGGTATGAACCAAACCCCAGAGAGCTAGAGAGGATGAGACCTATAGCCAATTCAAGGGAAGGCATGTACTCACTTTCGAAGGATATGGAAATGAAGCTAGAAATATCCATAGCTGGGTTGGATGAACTGAAATGAGAAATCGACATGAGGTACGAGAGCGTGCGAGGCCCCTGTGCATCTGTGCCACGCTGTTTGCAGATCACAGTCATCAGGGAGAGCATTGCTTATTGCTCCTTCGAGTGGGGATATGATGGTGAACAAGCAATCTTTGTGGAGGCTATCCTGAGCCACCAACTTGATGCACCATCTGACAACACATATAACCTGGCTGGGAGAAACCATCGCTCTTGATGACTCTAGCATATGCGCAGTGCGAGACAACATTGTGGGTTCCTCATTCAGCCCACCGGCCACCACCATCCCTCATCTCGATTGAGCAAGCTATTACGAATGACGAGGTTGTGGGAAATTTTGTAGAGGAGCAAAAGGAGGTCAATGTGCAATTGACTCAAGGTGTAGAAGAGTAGAAAGAAGCGAATGTCCAGGCTAATTAGAGAATCAACACTATGGAGAGCATTCTTAACAGCATAATGGATGGGCTTCAAAACGAAATGGCATTTTGTTTACCTGATTAATTTCAAGGTTGATTAACCCGACTGAAGTCGGAAGGAAAATTTCCTTCCCGGACATAACTAACCACAGGGAGTGCATGAATTGAGCTCTTTCAGCGGGCAGCCAGATATGAGTCAAGTCAAGCTGATTATCACTGAGGAAATTTGGTAAGAGTTCATGACTGATCCACACAAACCCGGCGGAAAGAAGGTCGGGAGGCGAAAATGACGGAGGAGGAAGTTATCAAAGAAAATGCGATGAAAAGAGCACACCCACATAAGCGAAAGCGAAAAGGCCATCAACCAGTGAAATATTAGAGGTACTAAGGCGGTGAAGATTCGACATCCACCTTGACATGATTAAATAGGTCCCACGACATATACGAAAATTTTAAAGGACACGTACTTTTGATGAAGAGAGGGTTAAATGTCGATAGAGGCGCTACGACATAACGAGTCAATGCCATCATTAATCTGAAGACTCGATAAAGTCTGAGATGCAGGTTGCCTACCATCTCGGTGAGTTTGAAGCGCCTGAAAGACCGCGCTAGACTTGGGGGCAGTGTGGCTGTCCTGCCATTAGGTGTCTGAGGCGGTGGGTTTGGGAGAGCTTAAGCCCACCACCATCACATTGTCTCTAGCAGACAGATCCATAAAAATCCCGAGGGCCGCTGTGGAGGATGTGTTAATATAAGTGGACAAATTCTACTATCTTATAGATTTTGTTTGCCGATCTGAGCTAGTTACGAGTGGGAACTAGTATGTGCCTATAATCCTGGAAACCAGTTCTTAGCCCACCTGTCAGTGTTATTAAAATGAGTTATTGCTTCATTCGAACATGACATTGGAGCTCAATATCTTCCACTTGAGAAAAGCATATGGAACGATGGAAGAGAGGATCTGAAGACACATAGTGACACTATCTTGAGAGACAAGGCTGACGACAGCAATTGCGGATATCTTGATTGAGGGAATTATCGGTGTTAAAGAGCTGTAGAGACTAAGACTTGTATACGTCTTTGAGGCCATAGAAAGAAGGAAGAAATCCTACCTTTGTTGATTGAGGAAAAGGAATTGATGAGCACAAAAAAGCTTGGATCTTAAGCCCTGCAGAGACTAAAATATGCATACTTAGAAAAAGTGTCAGAAGTGCCCAGTGGTCATATCCTCCTGCTCGGTACTTCAAGGAAAAGGCTGTGGGACAATCTTGAAGACAAGCAAGCTATTGGGTGGAAAATCAACGATCTAAGGGAATTCGTGATGTTTTCTGTCTATCTTGAAGGCAAAGTGATGGCGTGGCCATGAGGAGATTGAATCCTCGCATACGAGTGGTACATGCGAAGTCCTAAAATTACTACAAGCCGGTATCATTGCCTGCTCTCCAGGATAGCACTTGAGTGAAGTCAAGCCCGGAGTTGTGCCAAAAATTAGGGGTAACTACTGTGCATAATGAGAAGGGAGAGGAAATCCCACCCGCCTTACCACAGGTTGGAGGGTATGTCTTGATTACAGAAGGTTATATGAGGTGACAAGAAAGGATCACTTCCCTCTACCCTTCATAGACTAGCTTCTCAAAAGAATTTTCGGCCAACCGCCTTCACTTCTGTTCCGGGCTACTTCCCGGATTGAGGTGCTCACAAAGACCGGGAGAAGACCACCTTCTGCCATTTAGCAATATGCCTACAAGAGTATGCCCTTTGGCACATGTAATGCTTGCCACATTCGGCGATGCATGCTCGGTATCTTGATGATTTGGTGGAGCGCATTGGAAGTCTACATGGATGATAATACAGTTTATGGAGAGGGCTTTGAAGAATGCTTGATCCAACACAAAGCAGTCCTGCATAAGATGTATTGAGAAAGAACTTTGGTGCTGAATTGGGAAAAATGCCATTTATGGTCAACCGAGGAGTGTCTTTGAGACATATTATTTCCATGAAAGGAATTGAGGTTAATGAGGCAAAAGTGAAGCTGATCTCCAATGCCTTCTCCCACGAATGTGAGCGTGAAGAAGAAGCAATTCTTAGGGCATGCAGGCTTTTACAAGAGGTTCATCAAGGATTTTTCAAAAATTGCCAAGCCTCTTTATAAGCTACTAGAGAAGGATGCCAAATTCGTTTGGGATGAAGATTTCTAGAAGAGCTTTAAGGAGCTCAATGCCTACTTAACCACTGCACCAATAGTGAGCATTTGGTGGAAGTTACCTTTCGAGGTTATGTGCGATACAAGGGACCTCGCCATTGGAGTAGTTCTCAGGCAGAGAGAAGAAGGAAAACCTTATGTGGTCTATTATGCAAGCAAAATGTTGAATGAGGGACAGAGGAATTACACCACCATAGAGAAAGAGCTGCTGGTAGTGGTCTATGCCTTGGACAAATTTCGTGCATACTTGGTAGGGTCGAACATTGTAATCTTCATAGACCATTCGGCTTTGAAGTACCTTCTCACCAAGCAAAATGCCAAGGCTAGACTTATTAGGTGGGTCCTCCTCCTTCAAGGAATTCTTTGTAGATCAAGGATAAAAGGGGGTGGAGAATGTTGTTGCAAATCATCTCTCGAGACTAGCCATAGCACCTGACACCACAGCCTCCCAATTAATGATGTGAGTTTCAGGAGGTCCTTGTTGCTAGTGGAAAATGCCCATGGTATGCTCACATTGCCAATTTCTTGTGGCGGAGGACACAAACAAAGCTGGAAAGGCCTGAAGACAAAGTTTTCTTCCTTAAAAATTCACTCCTACTATTTGGAAGAGCAAGTCAGCTATGCTTAAATCCAAAAGGATACTCCTTGCCATTGCTGCTCATTTTGATTATGAGATATGACAAATGGATGTGAAGACGACTTTCCTTAAAAAAACCTATATGAGGAAGTGTACATGACACAACCTGAAGGCTTTATATCTAAAAATGGCAGTAAAGTGTGCAAACTTTAGAGATCCATTTATGGATTGAAGCAAGCATTTAGAAGTTGGAATATCTGATTTGATGAGATAATCAAAGAGTTTGGTTTCTCATAAAATGCGAATGAAGCTTATGTGTACAAAAGGGTTAGTGGGAGTGCGATTGTATTCCTAGTATTATATGTGGATGACATATTAATTATTGGAAACGACGTCTTGAAGTTACAATCTGTCAATATATTGGTTATCTAGAAATATTCTCCATGAAAGACCTTGGAGAAGCAACCTAATCATTAGGGATATAGATCTATAGAGATAGATCGAGAAGGTTGTTTGGTCTTTCATAAATCTATATACATAGCTTAGATGCTAAAGAGGTTTGGCATGGAATAGTTCAAGAGAGGACAAGCATGAGTATGATCCCGTATGCTTCGGCTTTAGGATCAATTATGTACGCTATGTTGTCTACTAGACCCGATGTATCATATGCTTTGAGTGTCACAAGTAGATACCAGTCATACCTAGGTGAGGGTCATCGAGTGGCTATCAAGAATACCCTTAAATTACTTGAGAAGAACTAAGGATGTTCTTGATTTATGGAATGGGGATCTTATGGTAAGATACTGACTTAGTGCGATAGAGATGATTCCAAATCTCAAATAGGTTAGGTGTTCACATTGAATGATGACGCAGTCAATTGGAAGAGTTCCAAACATGAATTGATTGTAGATTCTACAACTGAATAAAAGTACATAGTTGCTTTTAATAGCAACTATAGAAGTGGTTTGGACAAGGTGAACAGTTCATTTATGAACTAGGACTAGTCCCTAGCATTTTTGATCTGATACTATAGTATTGGGATGAAAATGGAGCCATTGGCTTGAAGGAACCATAATGGTCTCATCAAGGTCAACTAGTACTCAAGGTGATACCATTTGATTTGAGAAATCTTTGGTCGTGCGAAGTGTAAAGATGAGAAATGCCACTAATCGGAGATGTATGCGATCTCTTGGCTAAGCCACTTCCCGAGAAGAAGAATGATTCACATCTACTTGCCTATGGTATGAGATATAAAAGTGTAAGTGGGAGTTTGTTAGAGAAGTGCTCTAAAGGCAATCACCTTTAGCACTTATTGTACGTCTTATGTTGCCATTTTAGGCCTCTTCATTATATTGATGTTAATTTATTAAATGGATTGATAGTGTTCTTAAATCAATTAATGAAGTCCATGACACATAACATAGCATGAAGGAAATCATGATGGTAAGATTCCTATCATGTGCAATTATGCTAGTGTTTAAATTATCCCTAGTCATAGGATCAACGAGACTAGACATAGTTGATCCTAGATAGACTAGCAAATGTCATACTCATTGATTGGATCAAGAAGTGAATCTTATAAACTGTGATCATGAGTTGATTAGAGTTGACGTGTGGATGATTGGTAAGAGTAGCTAAGTACATCAGAGACCTGCTATGAGACAATCATATGGATTATCTATTATATGTAGATGATTATCTCATCATAGCAGTGGTGCAAGTATCCTTAGACTTGAGGTACTCAAGGATATCTTAGATACTGATTTTGTACTTAGACTTCATTTCTTGTTGCCTTTCAAAGGTCACTCATAGGGTGATGATCGAGTATAGCTTAAGGTGTTTGAAGGTAATTGAGTAGCCAACAAAGGATTCACAACTCCCAATAAAGGGAAAGTATACCTATGGCCTCTTGTCGAGATCATTACTTAGGAATCTCTAGTCAGAGTAGAAATTCCATGAAGAGTGTCTTCATGTGCATGACTGATGAGTAATGACTCCGGGGATAAGATCAAATATCACTTGGGCTAAATGTGGAGTAACCAGTCTAGTAGGAGCTACACTTTGTCCATGCTCTGAACCAAGTGGGGTATAGATTGGTAAAATGACAAATTATGTGGTAATTATCTATGGAAGGGTTAGTAGTCAAACCACTGACTCTTCGATCAATTGGGGGTCATGATATGTTGCTAGATACTGCTCATGACTTGCTTGGATTCAATAGTTGAATCAAGCAGTCAGCATAACCAGGAACCTAATGGGTCACACACTTAGAAGTGTGTGGGGTTGATATAAAACGGATTTGGATGTGATCCCGAATGAAGTTGTCACTTGATGGAATGTCACGGGATTAAATTAGATCCGGGATCCAGCCCTCGGCCCAGAGATAAAGTAGGCTTAGGCTTCTTGGGCTTAAGGGCCATGAGGGAGCACGCCATACTTGCATAAGATATGTATCATCTCTTAAGGAGAAGGGCACTTTGGACATTTTAAGGGTAAGGGTTTTCCTATAAATAGAACCTAATGGAAAAACCCTAACCCTGAGAGAAGTCATTCTAGCCCACTTTTCTTAAGAAAGTGTTCTTGAGTGTGAGAGGGTGTTCTTGAGGCAGACAACCCGTCTTCATGGTTGAGTGTCAAATCATCGGGTTTTTTGGCTTCCTTTTCGGATCTGGAGCTTGGCTTCTTGAGGTTTAAATCGGCTCTTGTTGCTTTTAGATAGGCTTGAGGAACAAATCTCACATCTCTTTTTAATCGACTTAGTACCAAGGGATCCTTTTGGGTGGTGTTTGAAGAATTTTTTTTTTTGTTTCCTCTGCTTTGGGCATGAGATGCCTCATTCAAATCCCAACACAACGTACCTACTGTGATTACCAAATTCTAAGCAACCAAATTATGAAAAACTCTTTTTAAGGTTGGTTATATCTACTAACATTTGTTAACATTAGACCAAATCAAACCCTTACTATATACCATATTTCGGCTACTGCTGCCTAGGATTCTTCAATCCCCTGTAGTGGTACCACAAACTTGATATTGATTGATTCTTAATGTAGACCAGAAAAGAGTGAGCTTGATTCTAACCTAACCACAGGGCCTATTCAATCCTCGTGGGAATGTCGGCTTGTTAAAATGCAAAATAATAAGAAAACGATTTCTAATATGATGTATCTTTGTAAATTTAGTATTGAGTCTAGTTCTGCAGTACCTTGGTCATCTGAAGTAATAAAGTTGATTTTAAGTCCAAATATCATTCCCGGAAGTTGAAAAATTTAAAGATTAACTACCCTCGCTACTAAAGATCTTTTATTTTGAATTTCAAATTTTCTGATGATTCTTTTAATATTCTAAGTAAAAAGGAATAAAAAAATAATAATGAAATTTCTAAAATACATGATTAGAGAGTTCATTAGACTTAAATAAATGGGAAGAAAAACAGTGATGTGACCATCACTTTGCAAGTCCCAAATAAGATAAAGTAATGGATATGAAACTTGGAATTGGCCAAGAGCAGACTAGTGTAGAAATGGATTTCTCCTAACTTTACACATTTCACTATCCAACTTACCACACTTCTATCTGCAGAGCGGTGTCACGCCCCAAATCCCATTTGCGCCGGCGGGTGAAGGATGCGGTATCTGGGACTCTTTCTTTGCCTTTTCGGACATTGGTGGAGCCCCGAGTCTTATAAGCGTATCAAAATATCGTATAAAATATAAAATAAAACTACCTGCAGTAGTGGTGTTTATAGTATCATCTCTCTGATCCACGAGTCCCAGCACATATATACAAAATTGTACATTTACATTTACATATTTAGAGCGTGGAACCTACATGTGGTGAACCCCTACTAGTGTGCTGGCCTAGTAGTGCGGAAGATCGCGGACGTCCTCCTCTGTACCTACATGGATTAAAAACCCGTGCTAAGCTTTACGCTTAGTGGGAAACATATGACTTATACATATACACATGCATCAATAATCTTTTACATAAATCATATAACAGTAACAGATATACAGTAGCAGATATCAGAAGTTATCATGACTTCATATAATAACTTATACACATTCTTGTACTTATAGCAGACTTATACTTGTACAGAAGTACCCGTAGGTACTATAGAGCTTATATTTGTACAGAGGTACTTGTAGGTACTTTCAGAGCAGAACGATGTACATTACTTTACTCTTATTCGTCATTAAGATTCTTATCATATAACTGTTTGACTACCTAGACCAGTAATAAGAAATGAGTAGGACATAACACAATAAGTACCCGAAAGGTCTGCGGTCACCGATCTTGAATGTAGTGACATAGCGAGTCTTAGAAACCTTGCGATAGAGTTCCCTCGCACTGTCAGTCTTGAAGTACTAAACAAAGAGTCTTGAAGCAACTAAATAAGTATCGAAGTACTAAATGTGTCGAAGCGGTCGGAGAGTGTCGTCATGTGTCGGAGATTAAGTACTTGTTTGCCTTTCTATATAGACTAAAAACCCCTCAAATGTGTGCATAGTTAAAGGCCTTACACTTCTCTTGCACCGTGTCACTTTTGGATAAATTTGTAATTAAATAAATCGGTCTTGATGTTCAGGATTTTAAAATTGGGTTTGATCTTATGTGGTGCCGCAGTCGTACAAGTAGTAAAATCGAATGTAAGTCCAGTATCATTCCCAGTTGACATGAATTAGAGATCAAGTACCCCTGACTACTAAAGTTCTATGCTATTTGGACTAAAGAAATTTGATAATGAAAATTCTATCTACTAGATAATAAATCGAAGACTATTAACTAAAACTAGAAATTGACGGAGATATGAAATAAACTAAAAATTTAAGAACTAAATCTTTGGATCTAATCTGTTCCCTTTAGAAAGCAAAACTATCGGTAATTATAATGAAAGCAGTCAATTCACATGAAAAAATACATTGCTCTATTAGTTGATGGATTGATTTGTCGAAGATTTTACTTTATATGTTGCGGAGTTGGATTTCTCGTATTATTCAACGGTTAGAAACTCTTGTTTCTCTCGAAATCAAGTTCTACCCAATTACTTGTATTTCTGCTTTTCTTGCAAGATCTTGGTATTTTTCTTTCTCAATACTTCACACCCAATTCTTGATGACTACAGATCTTTTCTCGAGTTTTTAGCGAAGTTCTATAACCCAGCGGTGGCTCATCCTTCCGGATCGCCGGTTCGTCCTTTCCCTTGATTAGATCTAGCTAACAGGGGTTAGGAACTTCCCTTTAGATTAAGGTGAACTCTCACGATTATTTATATTATTAAATACTCCTCGACTTGATTATGAGCGAATGGGGTTCTCGAAGTCGCTTACGAGCTCGGTTCGTCGATAGTAGTCCTAACATACCGGAAAAGAATGCTCGGCTCTCGGGAATCTCGGAGTCTTTGTGTCCTGTGAGAGGGGCATCCACGGAAATCGAGCAAGATACATTCCCTCGAAAATGGGTATTCGATTTGCTACCATTGGGAACTTATCAATTTAAAAACAACGCGAGCAAGTAAATCACTACGAATAACGTTCTCTAGATTTTTGCAGAAAAGACTGTAACTAACTATAATTCAAATCCGGTGAAGCTAGTTCAATTGCACGTGCGATTAAGAAATGGAGACACTTAGGTCACGCGCGACCAGCATAATCGTGATAGAGTGAAAAAATGAACTTCCACAGAAATTTACAGATTTCATAAATTTTTCGGGTAGCAATTTTAAAAGAAAATAACAGGAAATAAAGAGTTTCGAGTTCTGTCGTTTCTGCACAGGTTAGCGGATGTAGATCAGAAAGAAATAAAAATGAAAAATAAAGAAAATAAGAAAATTCTACTCTAAACACCTGCTGAGTTCCTCTTCGTTTCCCACCGGGTGAGCGGAAGCTACTTTTCTATTCTATCACCGTCTATTTATACTATCAAAAGAAATTGGGCCGAACCCCCAAAAAGCTCCAGGTGGAATTCCCAAAAGAAAGCTCAGTTTACTGTCCTATGTTGTGACCTAAGGTTGATGTCGCGACATGGATTTCCCTTGTTTGCTCTTGTTCGATCGAGCCACATTTGCCTACATTTGCGACAGATTCGCTAACAGCGCTTGGATTAATGAATTGCGTGACATTGTTTGTAGTGTTAGCGACCTTGTTTGCTGTTTCTCGAAGTTGATGTGGCGACCGCGGTTTCCGCGTCGCGGCGTCGTTGTCTTTTCTCTTCTTCGGCTTCACGAGTCATGACCTCGATTACGAATCGGGACTTATGGCACCTTGTTCTTATTGCGTCGCGGCGCCTGAGGATTTAGGTTATGACCACATTTTACGTTTGTAAGTGACCTCGAGTCGGCGATTTTCTTTTACCGGTACCGATCTTGGTGGTGGTCTTACGCCTTCCACGGGTTTAATTTAAGTCGCGACCTCAGGTGATGTCGCGTTTTCTTTATTCATTTCTCTTTCTTCACAGTGTGACCTCAATTCTTTATTTGCAGCCGGTTCCTCGGCTACGACCTCTCATTCGGTCGCGAGCCTGAGATAGTCATCTGGGCAGCCTCATATTTCTCTACGGTGCATATTATCACCGATTGCTTAAAATTAGTTGCGACGCACGGATTTCTTCTCGAGTTCTTCTTGGTGCGACACGAATGAGTGGTCGCGACATCATTTGTGGTCGCTTGATTCATAAATGGTTTCAACGATTTCTTAGGGGACCGTTTGGCCGTGACGGATCCATGTCGCGACATACGTTTGACCCCAGCGACCTCGGTTATATTCAATTGGTGTCGCGACATCAGTGATCGCGTAGAAGATTACGCCAGTAATTCCTTTAGTCTGACCACACTTCTTACATCGCCGACCTCTTTCACTTGTTGCCTTGGTAGATTACGGTCGCAAGCTCGACTTGAGTCACGACTTAGCTTGCTAAGGTCTTGTTCTTCGGCGATCTTGGTGATATCGTGACTTGGAAATAGCTGAACAAATAAGCTTCTGTTCTCGACTACGAGTTTTTAGTTGCGAGCTTCATTTGCCTTGTAAATTTGATCAAACTACGGTTTGCGAGGATTTAGCTTATCTTTGTACTTTATTACCAAAATTAAATTTGGAGTAAAATATTCACATTTACGCATCTGATCAACGACTTTAATATCTTGTAATATGCTCGAGAAAAATGGATTAAATCAAATGAGTTTTTGGACTCATCGGTACTATACGTGCACCTTGCAAGCAAGTCTTGTGTCATTGTTATACGGTTTGAGCGGAGTCCCTGATGATTATATATGTGTTCCGAGAGACTTTACTATTTGATCATAAAGCATTTAGTTTGCCTTGTCGAGCATTTCAGGTCTTGGCGAGAGGCAGTCTAATTTTTCCTTTAGTTTACCTTACAAACATACATGGACCCTTTTATACACTTATAGGGTCCTCATTAGTCCCGATAGAAGAGTCACCGAACAGGAATAACAAAAACAAAACCAAAACACGACATTTTCATCTTTGTGAGCAGGCAGCCGCGTGGCGAAATCAAGGCCAGGCAATTCTTCCCTCGGTCTCCATAGAGCCGGTCTTCAGCTGCGGCGAAGTCCCTTTCGTATTTAAGGACTTCCCAGATCGCCTAGATTTTTATCATTTCTTCATTTTTTTAATCGAGCCAAAACTCTTAAATACTCCCAAGGCATCGGCATTTGAGAATAACTCCCAAATGGGTACTAACGAGAAAAACCAAACATAGGAAGAATTGAGGTTTTCCAAACCCAGGCTTAATCACTTGTTAGTTAGGTCAATTCCTAACATGACCATACTCAAACACCGTAAACGAAACCATACAATCCATACTTATCTTATACAAAATAGGGTTTTACCAACCCAACTTTCAAGACATCTAGGGTTAGGAAGAATTCCTAACTAAGCCCTAGAAATCCATACCAATCCCATATGAATCCATACAAAATCATCATAGCTTCCATACAAAATCCTAATTCCATACTTCCATACAAAAGTAGTCTCCATACATAGATTCCATACTCAAAGTCATGTATCCATACCTTCCTTGGCTTCCTCTTCTTCTTCTCTTCTTCCTCTTCTTCTTCTCCCTTCACGTATGAACCTCCAAAATGCCTAAATGAGAGACCAAAATTGGTCTTATTTGGTCTAATTCCATAAAGCCTTGTTTGGCCACCAAGAATGCATTAATTTACTTAAGTTTCCTTTTATTGGCCTTTAGTCCTTCATCTCTCCTCTATTTGCACCACAAGTTATTCATATTCCACTTTGGCATATAATCTTATAATCTTATGACATTTATATCCCATTTTGAAAAATTATAATTTTACCCTTGTTTTTTTCCGGGTTTCTCGATTTTCTCATTTGAATTTAAATTACGAAAATTTCAAATCATACCTACAAAATACTCTAAACATGTTGAAAACAACTAGTGTATAATTTTAGGGTGTTACAGACAGTGGGTTTGAAAAGCTACTTGTAAGATTTGTTCCTCTTTTAAGATCTGACTATATTTCCTTCTCAGTACTTCACATCCATTTCTTAGGACTGGAAATTGCTTGCCCCCATGAATAGGATATATCAAGCCCTCTCCAAAATAAAAGGTATCTCAACCATCGATTAGACAAAAATTTCCTCTTCCCTTGATTAGAATCCCAGCTAACACGGGGTTGAAGTTATTCCTCTCATTTGAGATGAAACCTCTTAGAATTAAGTTGCTAGATGTTAAGTGGATCTTATGCCTCGGGCACACACTCACAATTGTCACCCGGGATGGAACCTTGAAAGCGAGTTAGATCATCACTAGTGATGTGTCAAAGCAATCTCAAAAGTGCATTAGTTCAAATAATATTAGTGTAATTTACCCATAAGTTACTGCTCATTATTTCTCGGGGTGGTCTGACTCATGTCACTTAGAGATTCACAGAAATCGGAGAGCAAATGACCTATGACTCTTTACGGGTACCAAACACTGATATTCAGAACATCTCAATGTATGAGTAATATTAGTTAAATCCTCGATTTTCTTGCAGACAACATTAACTAATACAAGCAATAATCCCCTGACAAAAACATTCTTCCCGAGGAAGCCTTTTAATCGGATCGAAATCCTGATATTTAATTAGTCAAAACAAATTCATTTGGGTGCAATCAAAATTGAAGAAAAATGAATTCCAGAATAATTTCCAGATTTCATTCAAGTTCAGACATAAATGAATACTAGGTCAGAATTCTAGTTCAGATCATTACTCTAATCTTACACATAAATTGGAATATAGAAACAACTAAAGGAAAAAAAAAAAAAAAAAAAAAAAATATATATATATATATATATATATATATATATATATATATATATATATGCTATATATATATATATATACACACACCTGATGAGACTTTAGCTTTCCCCGAAGCCTGAACTTGATGAGGCCGCTCGAACCTACGCAGCTACTCACGGGGGCTTATTTATAGGCTGGTCTTAGGCCACTAAAAATGAGGTGAGAATCATGCGCCGAAAAGCCTAGATTTCGCGCCCCAGTTCTTTGGTGTCGGGCGATCTTCGTGATGATGTTGCGATATCGGGGTTTTTAATGTCATGGTTGCAGCTGATGTCGTAGCATTGAAAGTCTGTTTGGCAATTTTCAGTTTCCAATGATGAGTCCATGTCGTGATGATGTCATGACATAGAGATGCATTGTTGTAGATTAATTCCGATGTCACAACATTGGATTTCTTGTGTTGTGACATTTAATTGATGTTACGACATTGAGGTGATGTCACGACATAGCTGACTGATGCCCTTGCTCGCATATACTTCCCCTAATGTCGCGACATTGTTGTAAGTCATCTTTTAATGTTGCGACATTCTTTCTTCTTCTCCTCCTTGTCTAAACCATTTCTGATGTCACGACATAGCATACTACTGCCTTTGCTCTTATGTTCTTGAACTATTGTCGCGACATTGTTGATCTAATGTTGCACCATTGGTCAATTAAGTTCATTGTGATCCTTAAGCTAATGTCGCAACATTTCTGTTCCGATGTCGCGACATTGAATCTTGTTGCTCTGAAGTCCTCTGCCAATGTTTTTAGTTGATGTTGCAGCATTTATTCTATGTCACGACATTTGACTTGTCTCATCACCTAGGCTGCTTTGATTGAATGTTACGACATTGCTTATCTAATGTTGCGACATTGGATGTTTAGGTCTGCAGTCAGTATTCAAGCTTTGGCTAATGTCGCAACATTGTTTTGATGTCAAGACATTTAAACTTTTTCAGTCCTTCCCTCTGGAAGCAATGTCGTAGCCATGTTGTTGTGATGTCGCGACATTGGATAGTTGGCATAATTTAACTTCTGGAGTTATTTCTGATGTCGTGACATTGTTGTATCTTTGCTTTCCCTTCTTTAGCTGATGTCACGACATAGCCATATTTTCAAGACTCTCTCCACATAATGTCACGATATTGGCGATGTCACTACATTGGCCCTTTCTTTGTACCATGCTGACTTCTACTACTTTTTATGTTGAATTCTGCTTATTTTCTTTAAGTTTCTACAAAACAAAAATTTGGGCGAAAGTTCCATAATGTTGTATTAAACTGACTTTTAGGCTTGAAATATACTTGACAAATGGACTTAAAATTAGATGAGTTTTAACTCATCCTTCATGAAACTTTAAAGTTTTGCTTGTCCTCAGCGAAAAGAAAAGGATATTTGTTTTGTCCTCGATCGATAAAAATCAATTTTTGAGGTCATTTTCAATTAACTCATCTTTTTTTAAATCGAATTAAGCATTTGAAACTTTATTAATATTTCAGTCGTGACATCAACTCTAATTAAGCTTCATTTTCAGAATTCTGAAAATTTCCAATTTAAATCATTTAATATTCCATGTAATTCATAGTTAATAAATAGATACAGTCCTTGACTATGTGAGTGTGTGTTGGTCTTCCCTCTATAACTGCTTTGTAGATTAGGTAGCTTTATGAGAGTTACTTTGCAAAGTGACATTCTTTCAGAGTAATTTAAGTCTCATATGCTTATTGGTCATATTATTCTCCAGCAATAATGTAAGACATAACACCCCTCGTAATCAAATAGGTCTTTTGATCTTGTAATGGCTAGGGTACTTGGTAGATAATTGGACATTTTGGCTCGGTTACAGCGCATTCATTTCTCAGACTCTTTGCCTTCTTTGCTTCTCGATTTTTACGCTAAACTAGCCTTTCAAGCATCCCCAAACCAAATTTGGTGCATTTTTTTGCATTTCCTCCTCTATAGCTTATTGTTGTTTTTATTTTCTTTTCTACTACTATTTTCAATTCTGCTCTAGAAGCCTCTTTCTGTCTTTTTGTTTCATATTTGGAGTGGTGCAATGTTTTACCTTTTTAAGATTTCTACAACCTCTTAACAAGCTTTGGGTTAATAGCTCCCATACTAGTTAGCATTAGGGTACTAGGTGTAGAACACCCCTAAGGACTTAATTGCTCAAGGTCGATGATCTAGTGCAAAACTCACTCTTTTTAACTTTCTTACGCTACCAGTTTTCTATTTTACGCTTCTTTAGTACAACTATTTCTTAATTGTCTTCCTTTCTCACCCTTAATTCTCCTTTTTCTTTTCAATTAAAACTTGTACTCCCCCAAACTTATCCTCTTTCTCATTTCTACTACACTGATTTGCAGTTTTGGGTAATTTAAGGGTTCTTTACTGTAAGGTAAGATTTAAGAAAGGGTTAAGGCTCTTCTTTTTGGCTGTGATAATGAGATTGACATTAGGCTCAAAATAGGTGCTAAGGTATATGCATATAGCATATCAAGGGCGGGCTTTTGAAAGTCTCAGCGTCGGGGATGGCTAAATCAATTCTGGCGAGTTGGTATGCTATTTGAGATTTTGATAGTGCGATCCCATAAAGTTTTCCTAACCGAAGCACAATTAGTTTTTAAGGTACTTTTGACCAATGTGTTAGTTTAGTCATTTTATGAACTATACTATTCAATTTGACTAGAATTAATAGCCTTATTAGCTTTGATTTCAATTTCAGTTTTCAAGACTCTAAAAGTTTTAGCTTATTATCCTTGACATCACAACTTAGCCCATTTGCATTTGAGAGTTCAACTTGTTTTAAATCAAAATGTTGTATTTTTGTTCCACTTTACAGTTCATTCTGATTTAGCCATTCAGTTCTTTTGGTAAACAACAATAACACCAACATTTAAACAAATTTTCTTACAATCTTGAAGCGAAGCAATTTAAATCACTTGAGACGATATACCTCGACATTTTTCAAGCGCTAGCTTTCATAGGTTAACATTACAGATCTCTTTATTGAACCAACAAACACAAGCTCAAATTTATTAACATTCCTAAAATTGTAAATTAAAAAGAAAATAGACACACATAAGAAAATTCTATACATAAATTTTTTTTAGAAAGCGCCTTTTTAATAGAGGAGAAAAGTTACATTTGGTTCACAAGATAGAGAAGAATGACAGAAGTAGAGAGATGAAGGGATAAAAGAGCTATATCTTCTTTATGTGGGATTGAGATCTTGAGGGTTTGAGGTTCACTGCCTTGAATTTGTAACTAGCATTTGAGGGTGTGAACTTAAGGATGGAGGGTTCTGGTTTTGCAGTTGAGCCCTCTCCCTTCTTGTCAAAGAGATACCACTCTTACATTCTTATGTTTTGATTGATGAGCTCACTTTGCCTCTGCCCAATGGAGTTCAGGGACTGCTCAAATTCACCTTGGGCTTGATACATCTTCACCAAATTCTGTTTCACCAGATCAATGCTCTCTGTCCATAATTTCTCTCTGTAGTTTATGATGGACTCTAGCTCTTCATCCCTCTTTTGGATGGTAGCTCTGATCTCTTTCCGGTGTTCCTTATAAAGATACCTAAAGGTTTCAGCCTTTAGAAGGATTCGCTCCAAATTTCTTTCACGACCTCCATCGACGATCGGCTCTTGGTCTCTCATTGGTTGATCTACGTAAGGTTTTTCTCTCTTCATTTCAACCCTCAATGCTTTGTCTCTTCGTGCTAACTCTTTTCTCCATTCCTCATCCCTCTGTTGGAGAACTGTTTCTAAGGTTTCCTTTTTTCTTTTAAACACTATAACCCGATGTTCATTTCTCCGTCTGATTCTTCCTAAAGCTTGCTCATCTCTTCTCTTATGATCTTCTCTCCATCTCCCAGTTAGCAAAGAGTAGTTCATATAGTTCTTTACTCTTCAACTCTAACCTTTCCCTCTTTACGCTTTGTTGTTATGGCTTGACATTTCTTATAAATCCTTGAGGGAAACGCCAGTTTCTTTAAGTAATCTTGACCCCCACCACTGTACATTTCTGCTTTTCTTGAAGTATGGGGGGTTGCCTCATACTTGAGTTCGATCTTGTGCTCTTTCTTTTTTTGGCTCTCTCCACCTCCTCACCCTATGCTAGAGCTTTTAAGACTCCAATGAGGGTGAAAGGTGAGGATCTTAGGCATCTTTCTTCCGTCTCACTGAATGTTAAACCCCCTTTGATACACATGAGTGTGATTAAGGCATGGTGGGGGATGTTCCCTGAAAAGTTGTTCTCAGGGTAGTCAAGGATGGACTGTTCCATAATTTTCCCCACATTCAGGCTAAACCCCTTGACCAGTGCATACAATAGTATGGAACGGTCTTTTCTCACTGTTGAGACGTGCTTAGAAGGGGTGAGAATGGAATTGATGAAGTAGAACCATACCTTGACCGCTTCTGATAAGTCACCTCTGTCGATGTAGGCGTTGCGAATGGTTTTGGTCCTCTACCTTACTCCCAGACTGTCTGTCAACTCCTTGATGATCTCTTCAAACTTTAGGCTATCCTGGAGTTGGTCATACTCTTTGCAGTCACTCACCGGTCTCAGCTCCAGGAGTTGGGAGATGGCTCTTTCCCCAAAAGGGATCCACCTCCCACGACATGCGCTTTGTAAAGTTTTGTTGTTCGCCCCAATTGGCATAAGTGTAGAGGCATAATTTATTAACTGGCTCCTTGTGCTTCTTCTACTTTTGACCTCGTCTCGATTTTCCTACTAGCGGTGACAGCTCTTGAATCCACTCACTCCCCAAAATTTTCTTTGCCAGGTATTTCTGGAACGTTTCTACTTCCTTGTTGGAGTGGAAAGCCCTAGCTTCTCCTTCTTCCACCACCACTTCTATCTCCTCCAACACGACTTCGAGGGCATTTTCTTGGCTTTCTTCCTCTGCCATTTCTCTCTGAACTTCCTTAGCTCTCTCTTATAAAATCTCTTCCACTACATTTCCTATAACTTCGTCGGGGTTTGGAGGGTTAGGATTTGACATGGTTTGGCCTTTTTTATGAGATTTTGAGGAGGTTAGGGTTTGAAAGCTTGAGAAATTTGATGTGACAATGAAAATTTCTCAAAGTATTCCTTTTATAGGTGGTTTGCCCTGATTGCAATGTCGCGACGTTGAAGTTATGGTGTCGCGACATCGACTTGATACCCTAAATGTCTCATTACAATGTCGTAACATTGGTCTTCCGATGTTGCAACTATGTCGTGGTGATGTCGCGACATTGTTCAGATTTTCTAATTGGCTTTTACTGGATAGCCATGACGTGTGAAAATGTAATGTTCTGTTTATGAAACTTGATGTAGCGACAATGTCATGACATTGCTTCAAGGTCAGTCTTGGCGTTGCTCTTATATCTCTACGATGTCACGATATTAACATGTTGATGTCGCGACATTGACTCATTGTGCTCTTGTATATTTGTGATGACGTGACATTGGAAATATGATGTCGCAACATTAAGGCAATGTTGCGATAATGTCGCGACATTGGGGAAACTTTTGAAACTAGTGTCGCAACATTACTGTTGATATTGCAACATTGAGTGGGAGTTTAACCTTTTATGCATAAAATTTGTACTGGTTTTCCCCATTTTCTTTCTACAATTCCAATTCATGCTTGTGAGTATAAGTCTAGAGATGTTGAAGAACCTTAATTCAAACATGAACAGTAACGGTCCAGTTTTCAATTCATCAGTGGCAGATTCATGGTATTACGAGAAATTTCCACACAACTATTCTTAACAAAGGATAATGGGCTACTAAGGCGATTTTCTAACTCAGATAATCAGACTCCCCCGAACCCAGTCATGCATCAATTCTAAAGAATAAGAGTTAGAAGTAAACTCCCCTTTGTAGCAAACTCTGCATAATTCAGTCTGGTTGGAGATGCTTTAAAATTGACCTTCATATATCCTTGTAGCTTCTTCATCTTGGCATTTAAGTTATTAATTAAATATATGGTAAATAATTTCTAACAAAAATAAACTACTTCTACACTATTTAAACACAAAATTTTAACAAAATCGAGTTAACTATTAATAATAAAAAATTGCTTGGGTTACTTCCCAAGTAGCTGCTCATGTTGTATGTCTTTAGCTAGACATTTGCTGTAGTGTTTTCTCATTTCATCAATTCTATCCATCTCTTCAAATCTGGGACTCTTCATCATTCGATCTTCCTCCTAAGTAGTGTTTTAGTCTCTGACCATTCACTTTAAACTCATCTCCAGAATTGGTTTTTAGTGTTCTTGCTCTAAGGGAATTAGCTAAACCTAATATGGACCGCTCCACAGCCTTGATTTGAGAGTTTTCACGGAAAAAAGTTTAGCACGATTATGCGATGGTTAACTCTCTATACGAACTCTTTCTCATAATCTTGATCACATGCCACTTTTTGTCTTATCTTTGTAGATTATAGCAATATCGCCAGAGCTTTATTTCTCGGTTAACTTCGATTCGTTGATTAAATCGTCTCTTTTCTTTTCTGACTTGGAAATCAAAGTTCAGCTTTTTTATTGCCCACATTGCTTTATACTCAAGTTCGGTAGGTGATAATGCTTTCCATAGAGCAATTACGTATGGAACATTCAAATAAGGGACTTATAAAGCGAATAAACCTGATACATCTTCCGACTTTGATATTGTCTTTTCTTGGCGGCATTGGTTGTCTTTTCAAGAATATTCTTAATTTCTCTATTGGATATCTCATCTTGCCCATTTGATTGAGGGTGATAGGCGAACTCATAACATATCGACTCATGCTCATAAGTTTTGCGAACAACTTGTTTGCAAAATGAAACCCTCGATTACTTATAATAGTTCTAGGGGCTTTAAATATGCTCAAGATATTCCTTTGAATAAACCCCACAACTATATTGGCATTATTTCTAGGGCAAGCTATGGCTTCCACCCATTTAGATACATAATACACAGCTAGGAGAATGTATAAGTTTCCAAATGAAGGTGGGAAAGGCCCCATGAAGTCTATTCCCCATTCATCACAAATCTACACCACCATAATTCCTTGAAGAGGCATCTCATTTCTTCTATTGATGTTGCCCATTCTCTGACATTTTTCATAATATTTGACCCATTCATAACAGTCTCTAAATAAAGTTGGCCAATAAAAATCTGAATGGAGAATTTTTTGGGTTGTTCGTCTCTCCTGAAGTGTCTGCATGTAGTGATGAATGGCATTATGCAATTCGGCTTATTCCACGTCCATGAGGTGCATCTTAATAATTTGATTTGCTCCTCTTCTAAAAAGCAATGAGTCATCACATGTAAAACTAGCATCAATTCTTAGCTTTCTTTTAGGTAGGCTGAATTAAGGTGGCATAATTCCTGATTCAAAAAATTCTGATCAAAACATACCATGGTGTTTGAACTGATACTTGAAAAAGCTGCTAATCAGGGAAAATTTCTTCTATTTATGTCCCTCTTTCCTCTTTAGTAGGTTTTTCCATTCTTGACAAGTGATCAACTATCACATTGTCACTCTCTTTCTTGTCCTTTATTTCTAGATCAAATTCTTGCAGTAGTAGTACCCACTTGATCAATCTTGGTTTAGCATCTTTCTTTGTCATTAGATATTTAATTGCTGCATGATCAGTGTGTATGATGGCATAGGACCCCAATATATATGGTCTAAATTTTTCACAAGCAAAAACCATTGCTAGCATCTCCTTCTTTGTGGTAGAGTAGTTCTCTTGTGCCTTATTGAAGGTTTTGCTGGCATAGTATATATTACAAAATTTTCTGTTCTTTGGTCAAAAGCGCTCCATTCATAATCTAAGCATCCACACATGGGGCTGAAGCTCTTTATTTAGTCACGGTGTTGCCATGATGGGAGCTATAACTAATCTGAATTTTATTTCTTTAAATGCGAGATAAAGCGGGGATCTCAGTCGAATATGGTGTCATACTCTACCATGGCACATAATGGTTTGGAAATTTTTGAGAAGTCTTTGATAAATCTTCTATAAAATCCAGCATGTCCTAGAAAACTTCTGATTCCCTTCACTATTGTAGGTGGCAGTAGAGTTTAGGTATTAAAAACCTTAGCAATCCCGACTTCGGCCAGTGCGAAATTTTGTGTCCCAGACAATTCATACATTACCATGAAATGACATTTTCCCCAATTTAGAGCTAAATTCTTGTCTTGGCACCTCTGGCAAGTATAGTCTCTCTAGATTTGTAAGGCAATGCTCAAATCTAGATCCATACACTGAGAAGCCATCCATAAAAATTTTCATAGCCTCTTCCACCAAATCAGAGAATATGAACATCATACACCTTTGGAAGGTGGAAGAAGCATTACATAACCCAAATGGCATCCTTCTAAAAGCAAAGGTGCCATATGAACATGTAAAAGTAGTTTTCTTCTGGTCCTCAAGGGCTATGGAAATTTGATTATGACATGAATACCCATCAAGAAAACAGAAATGTGGGTGTCCTGCTAACCTGTCCATCATTTGGTTAATGAAAGGTAGAGGATAATGATCCTTTCTTATAGCAGTATTCAATTTTCTGTAGTCTATACACACCCTCCATCCTGTCATAGTTCTTATTAGAATTAATTCATTCTTCTCATTTTTTATGACAGTGAATCCACCCTTCTTAGGAATCACATGAACTGGGCTCACCCAAGGGCTATCTGATATTGCATAAATGAAACTAGCATTTAGCCATTTCAGTACTTCTTTTCTGACAACTTCTTTTATAACTGGATTTAGCCTTCTTTGATGTTCTGTTGAAGTATTCGCATTTTCCTCCAAGAGGATTTTATGCATACACATGGAAGGGCTGATTCCTTTTAAATAATTTATAGACCAAGCAATGGCTCCCTTATACTTCCTGAGAATTTTTCGTAGGTTTCTTCATTTGTGCTCTTTGAGTGGTGATATAATTACTAGTTTAGATTTTCCAACTTTAAGAAAGGCATACTTCAAATGTTTAGGTAATTCATTTAGAATTAAACACTGGAGGCTTGTGTTCTTAAGAGCAACTTTTATAACTACTTGATTTTCTCTGTTTGCTTTCATTAGACTAAATACCTTTTAATTGAAGTGGGTTCATAAATTCAACATCAAGATACTTAAGATACTAGAAATTCGTCTCATTTTCATTCATTGAACTTTGAATTTTACAATCATTTATCAGTTCAGAACTGATGGGAACTTTTGTTTCTGATCTTACAATCTGATGTGCTCAATTTTAATTTGTTTGAGCTACGATTGAGATTGAAGTGCAACGCCTCATCTCAACCCTTAGAGTAAGCTCTCCCTTTCTTCGCATCACTATCATTTGCTCTTGTAGCGAGGAAGGTCTTCCCTAGCGGTAGTGGAACTTGTTTTGTCTTCTTGTCTGATCACCGCCAAAGTCATTTGGAAAAATGAACTTTCCTTTGATAAACTTTACTCTGGCACCTAGGCAGCTTTCAAGATTCTGCTACCGCCAGTCTTATGGTCATGGAAGCTCCCTCAAACTTAGTTTTTGACTACGAGATAATCTGGCTCTACAAGATCACGGTGCCTTTGTTCGAATTTCCTACGGTCTGTGAGGAATAGTAAAGGCTACTTGGGTCTGCATTTTCAACGGTAAAGTCTTCTAAATAAGCGCCTTTGTAGATTCTTTGGTAGGCTTCAAATACTCCTTCTTGAGTAATTTTCCTTTTTCTGCTTAGTATATCCTTCATGAATTTAGCATAGTGAGGCATTTGAGTCAATGCCTCTGAAAAAGGGATGTTAATCTCTATTTTCTTGAACATGTTCAAGAATTTAGAGAATTGCTCTTCTAGCTTAGCTTCTGCTGACCTACGAGGAATGAGGCGGAGGATTGTAAGCAGACCTCTTCTTTCTTTCTTAGATCTGCCTTTTCAGCGGTTGGTTTTCAGTACACCTTCTTTGTTCCCTCTTCTTGTGTAACTTCTGAACTATACTGCCTTATTTCTTCTCTAATTTCTGTATGTTTTTCTTCCTCAGTCTTCTTCTTTTCATTTTCTCTTTCTTTCAGTTCCCTTCCACTCCTTAGATTCACTGCCATACAGTCTTTAGGGTTCTTCTTACTATCACTTGGGAAGGCATCCTTTGACTGGTTCTGCATTGCTTGGGCCAACTGATGAGTGTAAAACTCATCTATGTTTTGAGTTCATTTCACATGCTATTTTGAGTATTTTATATTCATATTTGTGTAAAACTCATAACATTTCCTCTAAAATTGGTTTTGTAGGATTTTTTATTGAAAGCAAGTGATTTAGTCATAAAAGATGCAACATAATTCCAAAAAGAGAGTTAACAAAATGTCTCACAGTGCGTCAGTAGGAAGATGAATTTTTCTGTATCATATGAAGCATCAAATGGCTCAAATCCACTAATGGTTGCATTCTACATTCAAAGATCTTTCCAATGACACCTCACACGCCCAATTCCGAGTTAAATGAAGAAGTTATGGCCCCAACAATTTGAAAAAGAAAAACAGGCAGCTAAGCAAAAACTATATCGCGACATTTCTAGATTATGTCGTGATAAAGCTAGTGACAAAGCCAGAAACTTTGTCGCGACAAATTTATTATGTCATGACAAAGTTAGAAGACAAACTTTGTCGCGACAAAGTTTTTATGTCGTGACAAAGTCAGAAGACAAACTTTGTCGCACAAAGTCAGAAGACAAACTTTGTCGCAACAAAATTTTTATGTTATGACAAAGTCAGAAGACAAACTTTGTTGTAACAAAGTTTTACTTTGTCGTGACAAATTTTTCTTTATGTCGCGACATTGTGTAGAGCGAACGAAAGTCTCAAAAGCGGTGTTTGGATTGTTTGAAGCCCATTTCACCCCAGGGTATAAATACTCATTTTTTAGGTTTTTAGAGACGCGGGAGGTGGAGAACACCTCATGGGGGTTTCTCTAAATTGCCCATTTTTTTAGTTTTGCTGGAGATTTTGATTTTTAGTAGATCTTAGAGTAGTTTTAGAGCAGATTTTTTTTGTATTGAAGAGATTTCAGTGTTGTACATCAGATATTCAAATTTCATTACTGTTCAGACAAAGATTGAAACTAAAATTTTGATTTTTCTCTCACTCCTTGTCTCTTGATTTCTTTCTTCATTTTATTACTTGTTTAATTGGTAATGATTGGAATCTAGCAATGGGACATTAAACACCCTCTAGGGGTGGGGATTAATTATTGAAAATTCAGATTTGCGATTCTCAATTATTTTGTGGGTTTGAAGACTGAATTTATATAGTGAAATGCTGTTCATATAATTGGTTGTTCGAATATTAGTGGCTTATACCCGTAAAAAACATCTTTGTTACACGATTTCTAAAGGCCCTACGAGTGACATAGAGATGGAGATTCACGAGTAAAGCGAGTAACTTGGGGGTATGTTAGACTAATATTATAGAACTAATGAACTTTGAAAGATTACTTTAATAGATCACTAATTTACTCATGGTGTGAGGATTAATTAGATGATGTATCAGTTTAATGTTTAGAGGTCTCACCTCATTTTGATAGAATGACCTTAATCCCGTGTTAGCATAGATTTAATCAAGGAGAGAGAGAACTTTATTAGATTTGATGGTGAAGTCTGATTACATTAGAGAGGCTTGCATTATCTGTCTATGGGAAGCCCAGCAGTCTTCAGTCCTAAGAAAAGGGTGTGAAGTACTGGAAAGGAAAAATACCCAATTTGTAGAAAGGGGATTATATCCTACAAGTAACTGATTAGACCCATGTATTTGGAAGGAACGTGATTCTCTAATTAGAAAAATGTATAGATTGTGGAGTAATCCAAGCTATACTACATCGCTCTTAGACAAATCTAGCATTCAACTCACAAATGTTTCACTTTCAAGGAAATGCAAATTGATTGCTAAATGATTATCACCATCCCTAGTGCCTCTCTTCATTCATTTTAGACTTAAGTAGTTATTTGCTTGGTAGATTTTGAGATTAGTTTTAAATAAGTTTTTATTTCAGTTAAATTGTTTGAATCTTCATCACATTTGGTCACCTAAATAGTGAAGAGCCCTTATAATCGGGGGTGCTCAAATTCGATTAGAAGAGCCTCCGATCCTGGAAGTCAAGTACGATATCGGACTTCAGTCCACTTTATTACTTGTATGACTTATGCACTTGAGGAAAGGGGATGAGTGTTGGTAATACTTTTTATTTTAGTTTTTGAGTTCACTTACTTTTTAAAATCAGTGTTTTTTTTTTAGTATTTACCACATTCACTTCTTTGGCCATATTTTCACATATACATCATTTGGTCTCAATAAGTTTTTAGCGCCATTGCCGGGGATTTAGTTTAGTCTTTGGTGGCCGTGTCGAAAAATTGGTCAACAAGTTTTTGGTGTCGTTGCCGAGGACTTAGTTTAGTCTTTGGTAGTGGTGTGTCGGAAAATTATCCCAGCACCGGTTGCCCTACTTGTGTCTCCAAATTTTTTATAGAGGCATTTGTGTTAGCCTGAAACACAGTTGTGTTTGCCTGGAATGCTGCTAGCTTAGCAAACTTTTGTTCATGTATATTTAGCAGTCTTTTGTTTTCTCCCATAAAGCTTATCATCTGTTCTTCAAAAGATTGGGCCCTTCTCTTGCCTTGGTTCTCAGCCCTCTGGCTGTTCTACTGTCGCTGTACTTGGAAACCATGTTGACCATGCTGCTGCTAATAATTATGCACAGGTCTCTATCCTTGTTGTGCTGCAAGTCCATATAGGAAGTTCTCATGGTTTCTCAAGGCTTGTGTGTAGTGAGTTGGAAGATTTGTGTTAGGCTTAAAGTTGTAACTCCTATTGCCATTGATAAACTAAACTTCCTACTCCTGATAAGGACCATCTTGAGAAAGTCCTTCATCATTCAAAACTCTTTGTTGATCTTCCACTATTCTAACTAGATGAGCAAACCCGATTTAGCTAACATACGCATGCTAACTTTGTTCATTAGTGTGTCGAGTTTGCCTCATAAACGACATTTGTTGACTCACATCCACACCCTCCTTTCGACTGCTATTGCTCCCTGAAGTCTTAGATGGAGCTCTATAGTTGCTCTTTTCTAGATCTTCTATTAACTACTTTGCCTCTTCAACACTTTTTCTCTTGAATGTTCCACAACAGGCTGCATATATGATTCCTTTGGATGTGTAGTTCAAGGCATGGTAGAAAATGTCCATCTGTGTGATCTGATTAATCCCATGCATTGGACATCTCTTAAACAGCTTCCTATACCTTTCCTAAGCATTATAGAGACTTTCATCTTCACCTTACTTGAATACAATGATTTCTCCTCTTCTACAAAAATTGAGACGGCGGGAAAAAATCTACCCATGAATCCTTGACCCATTTCACCATGAAGTGTTCAGCGATTCATAGGGGAGTGATTGAGCTTGACTTCTTTGTTGTATCCCACTAGTAAGCCAGATTCCTCTTGAACCATAGTAGTGGAGTGCGGGCTTAGCTCAAAATTGTTTGCCGATTACGGGCTGCTGGCTATGAGAATAATCATCTCTGGCAGCGGTTTCCAAAATCTTCCGTAGTTCTTTACTTGAGGTCTGACTTCCTTAGTTGTAATCTATCTGCTCTGCCATAACCACTACTTCAGCAAATCCTTTCTTGGGTTTCTGGTGTTCTTTCAGTTCGTCAATGGTACAAATTCTGATTATGTTTTTCTATGCATGTGAGGATTTCCTGAAATGGAAACACACTGAGATCAAATAAGATCAGTAGATAAATAAATATATTATGATGTGTTTTCATTAAAGATCGATAGATGATTCAGCTACTGTAGTTAAAACTTATTTTTTGAAAATTTTGAAAAAAGTAAAAGAAAAATATCGAACTAGCAATTTTCTCTTTGGTAAGAATATTAATCTTTAAACTCTATTTTCATTTCAATCCTAGACAATAGCGCCCAGACTTGTTAACATTAGACTAAATCAACTCTTACTATATACCAAAATTCTGCTACTGCTACTTAGGACTCTTCAGTCCCCTACAGTGGTACCACAAACTTGATATTGATTGATTCTTAATGTAGACCAGAAAATTGAAACCAAATTCTAACCTAACCACCAAGGGCTATTCAATCCTCAGTAGGAATGTCAAAAACTTGTCCCTTACAAAAAATGATAAGAAAACGATTTCTAATATTATGTAATAATGTAAATTTAGTATTGGTCTAGTTCTCTACAAGTGCATAGGTAATATAAGTAATAAAGTGGATTTTTAAGTCCAAATATAATTCCCACGAGAATTGATTAGAAAAATTTAAAGATTAACTACCCTCACTACTAAAGATCTTTACTAGTTGAATTTCAATTACCAAGATAGATTTATCTTCCCTATAAGTAAAAAAGGAAACGAAAAAAAAAAAAAATCTAAAATGCATGATTAAAGAGTTACTAGTGAAATACATGGGAGAAAACGATTTGTGACCATCGCTGCAAGTCCCAAATAAGATTAAGTAATGGATATGAAACTTGGAATTGTCCAAGAGGAGACTAGTGTAGAAATGGATTTCTCCCAACTCTACACATTTCACTATCCAGCTTACCACACTTCTATTTCTAGACATTGAGTCTGAAAAGCTACTTGGCAAGTTGTTCCTTTTTAAGATCTATTATTTTTCCTTCTCATTACTTAACATCCATTTCTTAGAATTTGAAGTGCTTGCCCCATGGATAGGATTTATCAAGCCCTCTCCCGAAATAAAAGGTATCTAAGCCATCAATTATCTGAAAATTTCCTCTTTCCCTTGATTAAGTCTCGGCTAACATGGAGTTGAGTTGTTCCTCTCATTTGAGGTGAAACCTCTCAGTGGATTGCTAGATCGAGTAAGTGGATCTTATGCCTCGGGCACACCTCACAATTGTCACCAGTAGGAGCCTTGAAAGCGGAGGTTAGATCATCACTAGTGATGTATCAAAGTAATCCCAGTGCATTAGTTCAAATAATATTAGTGTAATTTTACCTGATTCTTTGCTCATTATTCTCGAGTAGTCACCATTCTACATTGTCATAGAGATTCACGAAATCGGAATAATGACACAAGTCTTTGGGTACGAACATTGATATTCGAGAACAACTCAGTAATACGAGTAATACCCGGTTAAATCACTCGATATTCTTACCGAGGGCATTAACTAATACAAACAATAATCCTAACAAAACATTCTTCCCAGAGGGAGCTTAGCCTTTCAAATTTGGATCGCAAATCACAATGATTAGTTGATCAAACAAATTCATTTAGATTGCAATCAAAACTAAAGAAAAATTAATTCCAAAATAATTTCCAGATTTCATTCATATTAGACGAAGCGAAAATGCGATTTACATGAATGCCGACTTGGAATTCGATTCGAGATCAACATACAATTACACACATAATTGAATCTAGAGCTTGACTAAGGAAGAATAAAATAAATAAATACAATGAAACTTCAACTTTCCCAAAAAGCACAAAGACTTGATGAAAGCGGATTCGGAAAATTTGCCTTTTCTCCCGGGGCTTCTATTTATAGGCTCGGGTCTTGGGCCCAAAACAAAGCGAATCACGCACTTGGCTCGGACTACCATTGCCCTAAATGGCGGTGTTGGGTTGATGTCGACATCGCGATTTGTGATGTCGGTGGGTTCTGACTAATGTCATGACATTGAAAGTCTGTTTAGCAATTCTGAGTTTCCCGTGATGAGTCCATGTCGTGATGATGTCGTGACATAGAGATGTATTGTTGTAGATTAATTTCAATGTCGCGACATTGGATTTCTTGTGTTGCGAAATTTAGTTGATGTTGTGAAATTGCGGTGATGTCGCGACATAGCTGGTTGATGCCCTTACTCACACATACTTCCCCTTATATCGCGACATTGTTGTAAGTCATCTTTTAATGTCGCGACATTCTTTCTTCTGGTCCTCCTTATTTAAACCATTTCTGATGTCGCGACATAGCATACTACTGCCTTTGCTCTTATGTTCTTGAACTGATGTTGCGACATTGTTGATCTAATATTGCAACATTGGTCGTTGCTGACAGATCCACTCCTGCATACTCCCTCCAAGGTTCCCAGGTGGTTTTCGCCTAAAGGGAGTTCCATTGTACAATCCCTGGGGTGGAATACACAAAGGACCCCACCTAAGAGAAGTAAACACATGCAGTACTACAATACCTCAATTATATAGAAAATCCACGACCTACCCATCATCCAAATGTAGGTCATAACCACAACATACAAAAATAGTGGACCCATATGTGTTTAATATCATTATCGAGCATTCTAAGAGTATTTGCAAATTGTGGTTACAAAATAAAAATACATAGGTCCAACAAATCAAAGATGTATGGACGGGTAGAGTACTCATGAATGTCAGAGAAAAGAGCTGTGTCAACTGGGGCGAGGTAGGCTCTACGAACCGCTTCTACCTAGGGAACAGATTTAAAACAATAAACGTGAGAAATAAATCTCAGTGACTGACATAATTTATACGGAAAATAATGCCTTTATTTTTCGAACATTTCTTTACTCAAGACCTCACTTCCACTCTTTTGTAATGTTCCCCGTTTAGCAAACATTTCACAAAACCCAACTTGCTCAAACCCAAATACATGTAAATCATGCTCAAATAATTTAATTCGACACAATACATCAAGAACACTATAATCCTAATCAAATGCACAACATAAAGCGACCATAAAACATGGCAAATCACCATGTAATAAAGAACCATGACATGCACCCAAAACTAGTATTAAATGAAGTTATACCATATTCTAAAAATCAACAACGCACTAATCCATGTACTCCATCATAAACCGTCTGTGCTCGACCTCACGACAATCGCGGGCAACTAATAAACCTCGCGGGTTACACCTTACCCGAAATCAACAATGTACCCGGCACTGTACCTGTCATAAACCGTGGGACACACCCCACTCACGCATAACCAACATCGGGAAATGTCGGGTAAACTAATGATGATAAACCGCTTCTGGTGAAACCCGACCACCGGCACCAGCGGCAAACTCGCATTACCAAACCGCCGGGTAAACCCACCTCACTGGCCGTATTATATATGATCGCGCGGATAAAACCAACCTCATTTACATCGTGGCAAACTCGTAATACCAAACTGTCAAACCTCGACTACCTACCGTGGAAATAATATATAACCGTTGGATGTAACCAACCTCACGACACCGTGGAAAAACCCAGAATACCAAACCGTTGGGTAAACCCGACCTCACGACCGTGGAAATAATATATGTAACCGATGGATGTAACCAACCTCACTAATACTCGTGGCAATCCCAAAGGCACTATAATATAAACATCAACCCAATCTCCAGACAATATGGTATATCACCTTATAACTTCAACACAATGCTGTCCCCACTCACGTGTACTTTTTCCAACGCCACCGACTAGGTTAAGAATTACACTGTACATTTTCCACAACTCAATCAACTACATTGAAGATCTTTAGTTCATCAATTCGTCGAATTTTGAGAAATACCCCAATGACCATATTCCTTAACCAATTTTTAAACACATATATTTCAAAAATCCATTTCATAAAAACAATAATTCTTCAAGGTTTAAAACCCTATCCACTCCCAAAATATCTAAATACCACACTCATCCACGAACCCAAGACAACTTCCAACCAGCTTAAAATGTTGGACAAAATTACATGAAATGATAACTTGTTTTATATGAGACCGATAATCACATTTGTAATGCAGAACCAACCATTTGATCAAAGCAAGATATATGTAAAATATTTAATCACAATATATATCAATACTAATACTCCCAAATCATTTAAAAACATATAAACCACTCACGTACTATAGACGCTCACCCCAAGCCCCTCAAGCAGATCGTCTCCCACCCGTGAGCACCAGAATATAAAATGAAACATCACTTAGGCCCTAATAACCGAACTTCAACAACATTGGGGGATGCCCAAAAATCCTTAACAACTTTTAGAACTATGAAAACCATCTATATCGACTGACAGTCCACTACACGCTATACTCTATAAACTGATAATTCAAAATTGGGGCTAACGGGAACTAATTTCGAATCAACTCGCCCATAATTTCAAAACATCCACTTCACTAATCTAACTTCAATTTTCCAATTCGACCAATCAAGTACCCTATTCATCCCAACTTCTGCAGAATTACCCGAACAACCTAAAAATGGAAAAACCAACCAAACGACGTCCAAAATTTACAAAACACATATCAATGGAGTCTACTATACTGTGAAACTCATCGCACTTTACCTTGGTCCAATAGTCGCCGTGGTTCTAAAACTCAATCCAACCGCTCCGCTTTCAACTTTGTTTCGGGCCAGAACTTTCAAACGGTAAGGAATCTGCAAAAAGGGACCACGAAAAATGAGCTCAGGAGTCCAAAATGGTGGAAAGGAGCCAGGGTCGGCCCCGAAATGCCCGAAATGGCCGAAAAGGAAAACTCGGCGGACCCACGCGGCCGCCGCCAGCCTCGCGGCCCGATCCGAAGGCCATCCTCCGACGGCGGCTCGGGCCGTGAAATTCCACCATGGATCGTCCTGGTGAGGTGGCGCACTTCCCAGCCGGCGTAGCAGGGTGGGCCGGTGGTGCTCGCTTGTCCAATCTCACGGCCGCAATGGTCAAAATGACCCAACTCAGTCCACAAGCTCGAGAACTTCTGTGTGGCTTCGAGTTCAAGATGGTAAGCCGGGGCTGTGGTTTTATTTGGAACTGTTGTTTATATAGGCCTAGGGTCGCCGGGTAAAAATTTGAAGACAATTTGGACACCGCAAAAACACCATTGCTTGAAATTACTGTGGTTATAACTTTTATCCAGAAGCTCCATTTCCGACGTCGACGCTTATGAACTCAGATTTACTCGGCTACAAAAATGGTGTCTTAGTAAACCCAAAACTATTCATCCTTGAAAAAGTCAACTTTGGTCCACATATAAGGTGTTGGTCAAACCTGGTCAAACTTAGTCAAACTTGGTCAAACGTGTTTAAACTCGTATTATTTAGTACGGGTCATTACATAAGTTCATTGTGATCCTTAAGCTAATGTCGCGACATTTCTGTTCCAATGTTGTGACATTGAATCTTGTTGCTCTGAAGTCCTTTGCCAATGTTTTTAGTTGATGTCGCGACATTTATTCTGTGTTGCTACATTTGACTTGTCTCATCACCCAAGCTGCTTTGATTGAATGTTGCAACATTGCTTATCCAATGTCGCGACATTTGATGTTTAGGTCTCCAGTATTCATGCTTTGGCTAATGTCGCAACATTGTTTTAATGTCACGCCATTAAAACTTTTCAGTCCTTCCCTCTATAAGCAATGTCATAGCCATGTTGTTATGATGTCGCCACATTGGATGGCTGCCATAATTTGACTACTGGAGTTGTTTATTCCTTTGGCTGAGTAAACTAGAGACTGATTTCTAAGACACGACTACACAAGGTGGAGAAATGGAGAGTGTGGGATAGGAGAAGTGGTTAGTGGCCTTGGAACGTGGAAAAATTGTTGAACCAATCTTTGAGAAGTGGAGAGATCGTGGGGAAGTGTTCTAACATGTCAAACAAGGTTGGAAGACGCATTCAACCAAAAAAATACCGAACGTGGAAGTGGATGAATATGGCCACTCTTTTATTCCTTTGATTGAGAAAACTATGGAGAAAATTCTGCAACTAACTTGAATCAACACTCAACACTCCCCCTTGCTTCAAATCTTGTTACTCCCATTTTTAATCTAAAATATTCATGCTTAGCACGTGGCAAAGACTTGGTAAGAATATCAGCAACTTGCTCATTTTCTCCACAATACTTCAATGCAATTGTTTCTTCAGCAACAAAATTTCGAATAAAATGACACTAGATGTTGATGTGTAATCTTGCTCTTGGAGAGGATCAACTAATAATCCCCTCAACCAAACTTCTTGACAAGTTGATGCAGTGGCAACAACATATTTTACTTAATGATGACAATGCTTCTTCATCTGCTTCGAGCTCCATGAAATAGCACCCGTGACAAGTGAAAAACATATAGCCGGAAGGATTTTCTGGCTTCAAAACAACTTGCCCAATCAATGTTCGGAAAACCAAAAAGTCTGAAATTTGACAACTTTGAATGCCAAATTCCAAAATCAATAGTCCCAACAATATATCTTAAGATTCTCTTGGCTGCTCCAAGATGATGTTTTTTGGGCTATGCATAAACTTGGAAACCACACCAACAACATATGCTATATCAGGTCTCGTATGAGACAAGTAGTTCAAACCACCAACTATACTTCTGTAACACCTTGCACTAGACATACTAGTTCCATCATCGACAATAAGTTTCTCATTAACATTCAAGGGAGTAGGTTCCGACTTACAATTTAACATGTTAAACTGATTAAGATAATCAATGGCATATTTTCTTTGAGAAATAAATGCCATCTCAATTTTGCCCAATTCCAACCCAAGAAAATAATGTAATAAACCCAAGTCCTACATCTCGTAATTCTTCTCATCATACAAAATTTAAATTTTGCAACTTTAAACTCAGAGGACCCCGTTTAAATCATGTCATCAACATATAACATATAAGCATACTACCAGAAAAAATAGCATCACCTTTCTTCTTCACATGAAGGGTTGACTCGTTTTTACTTATTTCAAATCCATTTTCCTTAAAATAGGAATCAACCTTTTTGTACCATGTTCTCTGGGCTTGTTTTAAGCCATATAAGGCTTTCTTTAGCCTATAAACCTTGCTTTCACACAATTAACAAAGCCCTTAGGTTGTTCCACATACACTTTTTCTTTTAAATCACTATTAAGAAAAGCATATTTAACATCAAATTGGTACACATACCAATTCTGTAACGCCCCAAAAATACCCTAGAATTTTTATAATAATTTTATTATATATTCTGGTATGAATTGAGTCAAATCAGCTTTTCCGTAATTTGATAAATTGATAAATTGTTAAATGTAAATTTAGAAAGTGTGACATATAATTGAATATTATATGCTAAATTGGAGAAATTGATTGAACCTAGAAATAACCCAAGTGAAAAAGGGCAAATGTGGAAATTTATAAAAATGGGGACCTAAGGGTCAATTGTTATAAAGAATAAATGTCTAGGTAAAATTATGATAAATGAATGGCCAAAGTGAAAGAATAGGAGACCTGAATGAAATAATGAAGCTTGAGCCAAAACATAGCTTAAAGAGAATAAAATGATCAAGACCAAAAGATAAAAATGAGAATGATAAAGTGTGTAGCTAAATAAGGCCTTACACTTATGGGCTTTATAAAGACCAAACATGTGGTCTTAGGGTCACACTGGAGAGCAAAATCTCGCCAGGAAGAGAGGAGAAAATGGAGAAATCTAGGTTTGCAAGGAGGAGTGGCTGAGTTGCTTTGCTTCTCTATTTCTTGCTAAGAGTACTAAACAACATACGTTAAGAGTTTTGAAGAGGTTCAAGGTAAGAAAATCAAAAACCCTAACCTCATATTTTGATTTTACTGGGAAAGTTCTCTACTGGCGAAATTGATTTTATTTGAGCTCTAAACCATATTTGGAGTTGTTGTAGATTCCATGGTGATTTTGATACGGACAAATCGAGAAGGGGTTTGTGGAAGAAAATGTGTGAAAATGCAAAATCTCACATTTCTCGACAAAACCCGTAGTACCGATAGCTGTGTCGAAATGCATTGGTCAGGATGCAAAGTGGGTAACTGCACGGTACAGTCAAAAGTTAAAAACGTACATGTTCCAATGTACCCTGCTTTTGACATGTTTTCACACCGTTAAGTCCCGTATTGGTATACCGATGGCTAGGATCCTAAGAAAATGAATGGGGGTTCAAATATGATAAATCAAGTGAAAACGCATCACATCTCAATCGCCCTGCGAATTGCCTCCATGACTTGTTTTAACCCAAGATCGTTAACAAAAATAAATTTTGTAATTCACTAAAATTGTTTAATTGTTTATCCACTAAGAGTGGCATGAATGTTATCGACTAGGACTAAGATGATCGCCAACCTAGACCGAGATCGAAGAGAAGGAAGCGCATTCGACAGCCTTTGGTTTGTTCTTCGACTCTATTCTTATTTCAAGTATTTATAGTTTAAGTCAAGTAACTATGAAATGAGTACATGAACGAAAGTATATGAAATAAGACATAGATTGAGTATATCTTTGAAAAGATAATAAAGCCACACACTGTAAATTATGACAAAACCGAATTAACGCGAATGATGATAAAGACGAGATTCACAAACCAACTTTAAAATACTTGAATGATATATCGACGAATCACTCGACGGGATGCACCCAAGATCCGCCACAAAGGCACTTCGAAATTGTCCAATGTCCCACTTGACGGGATAACAATCGGCATCCGCCAGCATAAGCATGACATTGAAGAAATGTTCCCCACATGGCAGGGATGCACCACCGCATCCGCCATGATGGCGCATAAGATTTAAAATGATACCACATGTCGGTGCACCAAACTGCATCCTCACATGATGGAGACTCTAATTGTTAAAATGTGTGTCACACATCAACGATATTGAAGTGCGATTCATTAAACGGAATCCTTCATAAATGTGAATTTAATAGTCAAGGTAGAAATAAACTAACATTGACGAAAGTGTAAATGGGATTGTTAGTGTATATGCTTAAATCATAAATTGAATTGTGAAATGAATTGTTGTGGACAGTGCATGTTGTGACATGGTAAATGATTTGTATATTGAAAGTGTAACGCTCTAAAATTCTAGAATCTTTTAGTAATAATTTTATTATATATTCTCGGTATGAATTGGGCAAAACTTAAGCCTTGAAAAGTGATGAATTGACAATTATGAAATAGCAAATTTTAGTGAACCCAAAATTTGAGCACCAAAACAAGGATAAAATTGAATGCAGCAGGATATAAATATCAAAAAAGTGAGCAGATAAACACATAGAATTAAGAAAATGTTGAATTAAAAATTAAAGAGTTGTGGCTAGTTGCAATTTATAAAGCTGAAATATTAAAAATGAAAAACCAAAGCTAAAATGCATTTGGTCTCCACTTGCCCTAAACCGGGTAGAGAGAGAAGAAGTGAGAGAACAAAAGAGGAAGAAGAGGAAGAAGAAGAGGTGAGAGAAGATCAAACCATATGTATTCATCTTAGGTTCAAGTGTGCTTGACTTTTGGCTATTTTGTTTGGGAGAGCGGTCCTCCTTAACTTGTTGAGATGTTGTGGTAAAACCCAAATGTACAAGAAAACATGGAATCCTCCTTTGAGGTTGATTTACGATTTAATTGCAAAGAAAAGGGTTGCTAGAACAAACCCTAATAAATGTGGTATTTGGTATGTATGGGTTAAGACCCATATTAGAATGGTTTTTGGAAGAAATTCATAATAGGTCTTTGAAATAAGAGAAGGATCGAATGATAAATGAGTAGAAAAGAGATCATAAGATGAATTTGATGCACTTTGAAGTGTTTATGAGGTATAGAGGCTGATTAGTTAAAACATATGGAAAATGTGAGAAAATACATATCTGCATCTTTGGGAGAGTTCCATCGTATTATGTTCTACCGGTAGAACTACTGGTTTTCCTGTTTGACCACAGCTTTATTTTGGCTATAACTTCCTCATTTTATCCGATTTGAGTGATCAAGTGTATGGCAAAATAGACTTCAAGGAGAACCAAACTTAAAGAGAAGGTATAGTCAAATTCTGATCCTATGATCTAAAAATTCACTAAAGTGGGGCCATGCAAGAAAATTCCTGCATCAGCTTTGGACATAGAGTAGTCCTGGTTGTTTTAACGTATCTTGGAGTTTTCATACCCGAATTGCAATTCCAGTTGGAATAGAACCCCAGCACCTTAGCTTTAAAAGAGTACAAAGAGATAGTGTCAAACAGGAGTTAAGACCCCGAAAAATAGTAATACAAACTGTCTCAAAGGTAATCGGTAATTTATTAGCTGGGCATGAAAATGCCATAACTTTAGTTCGATAACTGATTGAATGATTCACCCTAAGTAAAGTAGACTCATAGAGGAATAAAAGAATGAGTCTAAGCCAAAAGCGCATTCATACCGAGTCACAGGCAAAGCTAATCCATTTAGTACGATTATTTGCATAATCACTAAGAAATAATGAATTGGCGTATTTCCGACTAAAGGGTGAAGACGATAACTGCCTGTGATTGACACCGAGAAAGAAACGGAATCGATAATTGGTCTGTTCTATACCCGTTCTCTATTCTAGTTTGTTCTTATACTTGTTCTTTATTCTAGTTTGTTCACCACACGCTTTATTTCATATTGCTCTCTATTTGCAAAATATGCATATATCGATTAATGATTAGTATTGGATTTGAATCATTGTTATTCGAACTGCTTACAAATATATGCATGTATGCGAGTATTTGAATCGTAAGTGAATTTATCAGCATAAAAGTAAATTGATTTTTAAACGTATTATTGAATGACCAACATGACGGGATTCACCAACCTAATTTCGCTATGAAGGTAACCGTATTGTCAATGCGAAATCAAGGTTGTTACTGGAACGATGTACATGACAGATTCACCAATCCCGAATCATTAATGTCACTTCTATAGTCATATGTGAGACGGTAATATTGAACGCGAAATCACATTACTATTGAATGACAAACAAGACAGGATTCACCAACTGAATCTGTCGTGAATGTCGAATTCTATAGTCATATGTGAGACGGTAATATTGAATGTGAAACCACATTACTATTGAATGACGCACAGATTCACCAACTGACCGCCAGATGTTTAATTTATAGTTATACGTGGGAATCACAAACCGAACAAACTAAACGCATGGTATTGAAAAGTGTATTGCATAAGTATCTTACATACATCATATTGTATAAAGGCATTATTTTGATAAATGCATGATTTATATGAACGAAATGGAATATGAACAGATAACCACTAAGCATGAAAATGCTTAGCGTATTGTTTTTATCACGCGTGTACAGAGTGATATCAAGTAAAGAATCTATAAGATCGGTATTTCCGTAGTCATAGAGAAGGAATTCATGGAGTATGTCTACACATATGCATTACTCCATTTCTTTTCAACTTCGACATTTTGTAAAACATTTTGAACTCGATCATTATTTTTGTAAAGGCATTTTTGCTAAATGTAAATCTTATGAATATTTGTTAATGTTAATGTTTACGGGCTTGCCAAAATAAAATTGCTTCCGCGAATTACAAATTTAAAATGAATAAATGAGCCAAATGTTTTGATAAGATAATTGAAATGCCTGAGTAAACCGTGCTTTACTGATCCGCCTAACCGGCCGAGCCTGTGGATTCGTCACGACACTTTGAAAACCAAAATTAAATAAAATGATAACTAAAGAGATTTGATTAATGACTTTAAAGGAAATAAACGAGCGTCCGGCTTCTGTCAGACTCGCCTAACGGGGCCTGCCTACCTGCAATCGCACGTGTGTCATAAATGAATAGCATGAGTATATGTTAGGCATGGTTTAATGTTAAACATTTAAGAGTTAAATTGAATATTTGAAATAATCAGATAAGAACCACTAAACATTTAAAATGCTTAATGTAATTTTATCTATGCTGCGTATCGAGTAAGCAAAGAAAGAAGGCTTAAGATTTCCAGCAAATAAGTGTAGGTCATAGAGAGAGTAATGATTTATAAGTTTATAATTCCGCTATTTGCATATCATCTCTTTTGAACAAGTGGTATTTTGTGGACAAAAAGGGTTTAACTTGAAACTTGATTCTTTAGATATCATTTTGAAAGGGCATAGAATGCCTTTCTTTGTAGCCATTTTGTTAATGCTTATGGGCTCATCTAATGGCTTGAATTTAAATATTATGCTTGCCCAAACTGAAATCGCTCCGCAATTAAACAAATTAATTAAATGTTTTGATAAGATAAATGAAAACGTCGGAGTAAACCGGGCTCCGGTTCGAATCCGCCATTCGGGTCGAGCCGGGGATTCGGGTCACGACACTTTTTAAAAAGAAAACTTAATAAAAGGTAAAATAAAAGAATTAAACGGGCGTCCCCGTTTCGGGTTCTGACTAGCTTAACTGGTCAAGTCTGCCAGGGTCGCTACACCAATCAGGCAACCAAAGGTTCTTACCCTTTCAAAACGAGCCATTGGTGAGAAAGTTTCTCCAAAGTCAATGCCTTGCTGCTGAGAGTACCCTTTTGCCACAAAATGAGCTTTGTGTTTCTGTATAGTACCATCACGATGATATACTTTTCGTAAAACCCACTTCGAGCTTCCACAACATTCTTTGCCTTCTAAATCAACAAACTCCCATGTTTCATTTTTCTCTATTACAACTCTCTCTTGCATTGCATTTTGCCACTCTTGACTTTCTATAGCTTCATCATAACTAATAGGGTCAGAAACATACAAAGCAAAATTACATGAATCATATATCTTCCTTAAGCTTCAAAGTTTCCTTAGTGGGGTTTTTGAAGAAGAACTTGAGGGTGAATGAGAGCTCGTTAGAGTTGATGGGCTTCTTTGTGAAGTAGAATGGTTTGATGTTGATCTATTGTCACCTTATGTATTAATGGATTCTGGAATTGGAATTGATGATATCACATTGCTATTACTCCAAATCCACTTTTCTTCTTCATTGAACATGACATCTTTGCTTATAATCACTTTGCCACATATAGGATTATAAAACTATATATTTCTTGATCGGGAGGACTATAGCGCCAATAAATGTTTATTTTATTTATTTTTTTATCAAATTAGAAAATGTGAGAAGTAACCAAAGCATAGGCTATACAACCAAAAAATTTTAAGTGGCTTACCCAAGTTTTCCTGCCCTTCCAAACTTCATACAACATCTAAGTTCTAATTGCCTTTGTAGGTGAGATGTCGAGAAGATACACTGCTGTTGCTACTCCTTCTGCCCAAAATTCTTTAAAAAGACCACTTGTTGCCATCATGCTTCTAGCCATCTCCACCACAGTTCGATTTTTCCATTTGACCACACCATTATGCTTTGATATTTATGGTGCTGTCAACTCCCTATGAATTCCATTTTCTTCACAAAAAATATTAAATTCATTAGAATTAAATTCACCACCTCTATCTGATCGAAGGGTCTTTATGTTGCACCCACTTTACATTTCCACCACTGCTCAAAGGTCACCTCTTTCTCTTTTGAAATTCTTCAAAGCTTTTATTTGTGTTTCAAATACCCAACCATACAACTAGAAATATCAATTGAACAATAGAAAATATCTACTTCCTTTAAAAGATTCAACACTCATCGGACCACAAACATTGGCATGCACTATCTCAAGACAAGCGGAAGTCCTTAAAGACTTGTTTACTGGAAACAAATTTTACTTCCCGTCTCGTTTCTCAGATCTAGTTCTCCCACTATGTAAGTGTGAGTAATGGATCAAAAACATAAACACAAATTTATAACGTTATTACCCAAGGACTATTGTTTAACTTTAATAATGCTATGAAACTTGCTTGTTATATTTCTTGCAATTATACTGATTAAAAACGGTTTCCTTAAGAGTGGTTGAATTTCTTTCTGGTTTTGATCCATGATCTCGTATGTACAGCCGAACAAGTAATAAAGTGGATTTAAGTCCAGATATCGATCCCACAGAGATCTTAAGAATTCTCAATCAACTACCCTGACTACTCAAGCTCTATACTATTTGAACCATGATAGGCAATTGATAAATTCCTATGCAACCTTTAAAATAATAACAGAATAAAGATATGTAAACTAAGAACAAAATGAAATAATGCTTAAACTAAAATAAAAATTAAAGAATGATCGGTCGGGCTAGGCTCTGTAGCGGATTTATTGAAATACAAATGTTTATCAGGAAAGTCATCAATTCCTCCGTATTAAATTTCAGAATTTTGCTTATGAACCTCAGATTTAGAATCCGTCCAAGGAAGATGGTAATGCCATGTGGATTTCTCCTTAACGACACATTTCATCATCTAATCTTCCCTGTTTCTTTCGAAGACAGAGGATTAGATAACTACTTTTAATCTGAGTTGCCTTGTTCTGGGTATTTTTCTTTTTCAATACTTCATACCCGTAATACTGATCAGAACCTTAGCTCCACACAGGCTAAGCATGGGTTTACACTATACTGGTTTCTCATCCTCAAAATTTTGTTACATACTCTTTCCTCGATTAGATCCTTTTGTTAACACTGGATCGAATCCACTGCTCGAATCGATAGAACTTCTCTTCCGGCTCATTTTAATTGATGTTTCATTCAACTTATTCTTGCCAAGTAAAGAAGATTTATCGATTAAAATTCATTGTTAGCCTATCTGATCCCACATAGCTCAGATACCTCGTGAAATTGTTCGACATTTGTGAATGCCTTCTCTCAGGTCACTCGGGAAATTTCCCCAAATCGTAGCATGAACAACTATTATTGGTAAGAGATTGACCGATATTTGGATCGATACAAAATAAACAAACCAAGAAGGTATTCAAGACTAAGTTCAAGACGCCGATAAATTTATGCAGAAAGATAAATTCTAACAACAGAGTAAATTCAACTAAGTCGGGTTTCTAAATTACTTCATTACACTAACTGTGAGTTTCCTTCGATCAAAAGACCATCAGAATCTGAAACTGGAAGTTCAATTCCAAAATTTGTTTGGATTTCAAACTAACTGCATAAGAATTTTAAGAAAATAACATTCCAGATTCATCTTCAACTTTAACAACTAACATCCGCATCCGTAAATTCAAACAAATAACAATCTACTTCAATCTAATCTAAAATAACAGCAAAACAAAGAAAAAGAAACAAAATTAGCTACACGAGCCTTCGCTACCTAGACTTCGCTTCGAGCCGCCAAGAGCCGGGTCTCTTCAGAGCAAATGCCATTTATAGGCGTTCGAACGTCATTCTAACTTCGACGCACTTCCTCGCTGGTTTCAAAATAATCGCCCATTTGTTGCTCATGTCGCGACTCCATTTCAGGTGTTTCGATTTCGACTATTGCCTTACTCCATTTATGTGTCGCACCTTTGACTCGATCCATCCCCGCAACCGCGCACTCGGCTCACCATCCTTCCGATATCGCTTTGATCACCATCGCATCATCTCCGCCTTTCCCGTCAACTGCGTTTCATCTGGTCTTGATTTATCCTTCCGTCATCCCGTGAACATGTCGCCACCTCGTTTGACGTCGACCTTCTTTCCTTGTAACCGATGTCGTCACGACGACGCCGCGACATCTTCGATTCGTTGTCGATGTCGCTATCTCTTCTAACTCGTCGACGCCGAATTCTGCGTTCGCCTCTCTTGAAAATCTGTCGCGACTTCTATTCTGGGCAAGGTCACATCTTCCATGTCTATCAAGCAACCTTCAATTTCGCCAGATCTCATGTGTCGCGATATCATGTCTCGCTTTATTAATTAACGGTCGTCTGATTTGGAGTTTCGCCATGACTTCGTGTGATTCTTCATACTGGCCAAGGTCGCGACATCAAGTCCTTCTTTCAAAATTAGTTACTTAATTTTTACTATGGTTATCGCTTGCGGCTTTGTAGACGTATCCTGTCGCGACCTCATGGTGGCATTGCAACATCATTTATCTTCTTGGTGTCGCGACATCGCAATGATGTCGCGACATAAACTTCTTCATTCGACCGCTTCTTAACCTAATGCAGTCATTCTTTCGTCTCAACTTCTTTCTTCAAGTCACGATCACTTGTTCATTCTTCATTCTTTCCTTCAAAAGCCAAATTTGTCGATGTCGTGACTTGAAATTGCTGAACCGCGCGCTTCCCGTCACGACTAAATTCCGCTTTGACTTCACTCATTCAGCCGATTTCTTACAAGATTTTTGCTAAAATTTGATTTTCCTCACGTATTTTCCTCGCAAATTGGAATTTGAGTCAATTATCGCTTCGCTGCATAATTCATCATTATTCTCATTATAAACTCAGAAAAATGGATTAAAAATCTAATGAGTTTTTGGACTCATCACTTCCCATAGACATATCCTTTACAAAAATCATGATCATTAATGTTTGGCAACCTAACAATCATATTTTTCTGAGCTAATAATTTTAACCCTTACGCAAGCAAATGCCCATAACGTTAATGTTGTATTTTTCCATCATTATTGGTTGCAATCAAGGCACAACTTTTCACATCAGACACTTCTAAGGGAAGCATTTTATTTTTTTTCCATAGAAATATCAACAATTTTTTGGCCTACTTTCTTATCTTAAATAGAATAGAAACCATTGTCAAACAAAATCAAATATCTACCATCCATCAATTGTCCAACACTCAATAGATTATGGGCTAAATAGGACCAAGATTGCACATCAAAGAAGGAGTTTTACATTAACCTTTCAATTTTGATAATAAGAACCTCGCAAATCTCATCACTATATCTATACCCAATACTTGTCACCACTATCTTAATGGTAGAATTTATTTCAAAACATACATTGTATATCCATCAACCATACTATCTAGATTCTTCCACAAGAGAATGTATTGCATACCTTACTCCCCTCTTCAACTTTCTTGGTAAAAATTTGCTTGCTTTTGTTCATCCCTTTCCTTGGTCTAACAATCAAATTCTTTGTGGTCAATTTTTTTTTTACAGTATCTACATTTAATATTGTTTTTATGCTGGAGTTGATCTCCATATTGACCTCTTCCTCTTCCACCACCACGGCCTGGACCGTGAAATCCACCTCTGCCATATCCTCGGCCTATTGTATTTTATTTTTTCATATTAAACTATTCCTTCACCTAAAAAAGGTTTTCTCTCAACATCTTCAGCATATCTACTAAGTCTAGCTTCATGGGTACAAGTACATAATTAACTAAGAAAATGGAGGAATATTAATACGGAGGTCCATAAAAATTATCCGTTATTGTCCACTATCTCACATTTTCTTGCAAACGACCTTCTTTTGTGAGGCTAGAATGCTTAGACACATTTTGCACCATTTTTGGGTCAGAAAGAGCATGCATAAATCTAGTATAATATTTAAGGGTGGAGGAAGCAAAGGGGAAGGGCAGTAGATCTTCAATCCCAGCTTAGATACCCATCACAAATTACTTGGAGAAATACCTAGGAGCTCCTTCAATCATGGGACAAGTTTACTCCGCGCTCTTCCAACAAGTTTTGGATCATCTAAAAGGAATATTAGAAGGATGGAAAACAAACTCCTAACCTTAGCAGGAAGAGTCGCACTAGCTAAACAAATAATCAGCCATTCCTTCCTCAGATTTCCATCCAAACCCATAATTATTCCTACCAATTATGTAAAAGATTTTTACATGATGGTAAGAAACTTCATATGGCGTAAGTCCCAGGGAACAAGAAACATTCATCTAGTAAACTAGGAAGTGGTTACGAATGGAAAAGAAATGGTGGCCTGGGTATCAAAAGAATGCGTAATATGAATATGGTGTCTATGGCCAAGTTGGTCGAGATTATTAAAGGAACATGAGAGTCTATAGGCAAAGGTGATCTTGGTAAAATATATTAAAGGAAACATGGAAATCTCAAATTTTAAGCAAAAAAATTCTTCAAATGCTTGGAGGGGAATAGCGACAACCACAATCATCTTGAAGAAAGGAATAAGAAACATAATTTATAATGGGGCTTCGACGCTATTCTTGAGAGACACTTGGTTGGATGACATTGTTGAAGTATCGTTCTTTGCAAAACCCTTGTCAAAAATAAAATTCATGAAGTACTTCACTGACGCAATATAAGCAAAGAAATCGTGTAACACATTTCACTGCTTTATGTCCCACATGCAAAGATACAAGGAAAGTGAACCTTAACTTATTTAGGCCCAATTGCATTGGAAAAATTCTCTTCAAATCAAGCAAAATATTCGAAAACTCTGATTTTATCCTCTGTGTATTAAGCAAGAAGTGAAAAAGGAATATTGTTCATATTTTGAATCAATAAAGATCTCATCAAGAGGAGATCTCATCTGTAGGAGCCTAGATGGAAAATAAAATATTCTACTATATGAATAAGGAAGGATACCAACCAGTGATGGTAAGCATATTAAACGGTTTTGGAAAAATGTGATTTGGTCCAAATAAAGATTCTCAGCTTCGTGCTTAAAAATGAGCAAAAGAGACCTTTGGAGATCATCGATTAAGCACACAAAAGGTGGACTTTTAGAGGAGCTGTTTTTGGTAGAAAGAGTAGCTACAGGTATTGCACAAAACTTTGATGGTGAGCAATACACTTACTTCACTCTGGTTGGAGTGATTAGGCCCTAATGAACACGTATGGGAAATAAGGGGAGCTTATTTCAATGTTTCTCTATGGGATGGTTAGAAGAAGACGATTGTGAGAAAGGGGGAGCCTTGTCTTACTTAAGTCCAACGTGTAACCTAAATGATATATAGTAAAACACCTTACATCTGGGCTTAGCCCCACGGATGTAGGCAATTGCCGAACCTTGTAACCAATCCTTAACCCCTCCTTATGTGTCTGCATAATCTTTCTTATCTTCTTATTTCATTCACATATTAACCCTATACATTGCAGATCTTAAAAGAGTTAACTGCTACACTTATGATAGTACTTCATCAGTTGATGCAGTATCTCCTTGAATCACTATCATAACAAGAAGTCATTAATATTTCAGATGTATCTCTAATAAATTTAGCATTTTCAAAACCAAAGTCAGGAGTCTTCAAAATAGCCAAAGAACAATTAGGAACTCATGAGGGTTGAACTGTATCAAATTAGAGGACTGCTCTGCTCTATATAAGGGAAAGAATGGCCCTAACGCTGTGAGACCCGATGAAAGAGATAGCGATGGGGTTTGGCTGAAGTCGATGCGTTGGAAAGTTCTTGGTGAACTCAACTTATAATATCTCATTTCCAAACAAGGACACCCCTTCAAACAACATTAAAAAAAATTCTATAAGTTCTAGATTCCCCGAAAGATCATAACTTATTTATCATGGAAAGATCCTCTAACCATTATGGAAAGGCAAAGGAGGGGATTTTCAACCAAGTCATATTGCCACTATTGCCATGAAGAGATAGAAAATCTCGATCACATTTTTTAGATTCCGCAAAAATGCTCAATAGGTGTGGAAGAATCTAGCAATTGAGGAAATAAGGAAGGGCCCATGAAACCTTCCTTTCAAGGATTGACTGCCTAGAGTTCTTCAAAATAAATTCAAGAGGAAAAGGAATGCCATGGAAGGGAATATAATGAATGACCACATTATGAGATTTATTCATTTGATGAATGAGTTAAAGATACATTCATGTATCTTTTTCATTACTCACATTAAGAGTAAGTAAATGAAGCTTAATTGAGAGCCTATAAAAGGCAGCCTCTTCTTTGTATTTCGATATCCTGGAGTGAAAGAAATCCCCTTCCCTTTCTCTCTCCACATCTTCCTCTCTTTCTTCTTATTTATCAAGATTCCTCTAATCTCTCTCTCTCTAGAAGAGTAATACACTACTATTAACTTTGCATTTTATAATATTTTCACAACATGTTATCGCGACGAGTTTGCTCAAGGTAACTTCTAACCCTAACTGCTATTTCAATTTTGCATATCTACAATTATATTTGGGCATGGTTGATACCATTAATGCTAATTGCTCTAAAATTGAGAGAAGTCATGGATATATTATACCATCCCATATAACATATATGGGTAATTTGCACATACTTAATCACCATAATGTGGAAGCATTCACATATCACATACTACTTGAGTTATGTGTCATTTATGATAAAATGGATGTCATGACATATTTTACATTCATGATACTATATGTTATATGTATGGTATGATATATGTACATATACATAACATTTAAATGTGATTCTCATATAAACAATATATGTCAAAAGCATAGCATTGGCCCTTGAATGGATGATAATTATTCAATTAATAGTATCATATCATACCAACTTTATCACTTAATGGTGGTCGTTTAAAAGCCTTTTTAATGAAGACCAACGCTTTTACACTGGTATATTATAAATCATTTTTAGATCACAATAAGGTTAATAATTTATATTATTCTTAATATTATTTATTTTGTGTATATTAATATTGATTTTATTATATATTGTTAAAAGCTACAAGATATTTGATTTTAATTTAAGTCAAAATCTATATTAATAACATCAGAGTTGATTTTAATATTGCCTTATATCAAAAGTTTGTCAACAATGTCAAATCTCATAAAATTCAAGTTTATGATGTTTGACATTTCAGAAAGGGATTATCTATCTTAGATCCTTGATTCTATATAAACTATTGAACTTTTTGATGAAAAATAATCAATCTACTCCAATTGGGTTTGAATGAGTCCTTGAAGTGAATCAACATCATCCCAACCATAGGCATGGACGTAAGATCGGTCATGTCAGATCATGGAGAAATTCCCAATACCATATTGATGATCCTTAAACTTGGAAAGGAAAAATCTACCACTAGAAGTGGATTAATAATGAGGTAAATGGAAGTAAATAAGGATATACTTTCCAAGAACCATGAGAATAATTACAGTAAATATGATATAAAGGGCATCGGGTCGCATAACCTGTCGTATGCCCAAACATTTGACTAACCTTTACCAAGAATAATGCTACAAAATGGAACTAGATTCCACATCAATGATATATTTTATTCTAATAAATCCACAAGGAATTTGCTTAACTTTAAAGATATCCGTAGAAATGATATCATATTGAAACTATGAATGAAGGTAATACAAAATGTCTTTACATTACATTTTTTATTTTAGACTAAAAACTTATAATGGAAAATTTCTCAGCATTCTCCTCTGGGTTATATCATATAAATATAAAGTCTATCGATTCATATGTTGTCGTGAACCAAAAGTTTAACAACCCAAAGACTTTTGTTCTTTAGCATGACAGGCTAGGTCACCTTGGGTCCTCAATGATGTGGAGAATCATAGAACACTCACATGGGAATCCACTAAAGAACCAGAAGATTCTTTTGCCCAATGAATACCCATGTGCTGCTTGCTCACAAGGTAAATTGATAGTTAGACCATCCTTTAGCAAAGTCACATTTGAGTCACTAGTCTCCTTAGAAAGAATACATAGGGACATATGTGGACTATCCATCCACCATGTGAACCTTTCCGTTACTTTATGGTCTTAATAGATGCCTTTACAAGTTAGTCACATGTTTATCTTCTTTCGAAAAGAAATGTTTCCTTTGCTAGGCCCCTCACACAAATTATCAAATTATAAGCCTCGTTTCCTTATTATCCAATTAAGAGTATCAGACTTGACAACATTGGTAAGTTTACCTCCCAAACATTTACTAACTACTACATGTCAGTTGGAATAAATGTTGAGCATCCTATTGCTCATACTCACACCAAAAACGGTTTAGCAGAGTCCTTCATCAAACGTCTTCAATTAATAGCTCAACCATTGCTAATGAAAACAAAATTGTCGACTTCTACTTGGAGACTACATGCTGAAAGCTTAGTTAGTATTCAACCAATAGCCTACCATGAATACTCACCTTCACACCCTCAGAGCTAAGTAAACAACCAAACATTTCACTAACGACCCGTCAGGTAGTCTATACCAATTGCAATTTGCCAATAACACACTAAAATGGGTTCCCAATGAAGACTTGGGATTTATGTAGGTTTTGATTCTCCGTCTAATCATAAGATATCTTAAACCCTTAAAAGGAGATGTTTTTACAGCCCGCTTTGAGGATTGTCATTTTAATGAGAGTGTATTCTCACCATTAAGGGGAGAAAAGTCAGTTACAGAAGAATGGCGAGAAATTACTTGGAATGCATATACAATGTTCATTTTTATCCTCATGAACTGGAAGTTCCAAGGATCATTCATTTGCAAAATATGGAAAATCAATTACTAGATGCTTTTATTGATACAAAGAATGTGACAAAGTCACATCCTACTTCAATGCTCAAGATTTTATCGATGTCCTGCATGGACAATTAGCAAAATAGTTCAAAATAAAGCTCGAAACGTGGGAGACCTATTGGCTCAAAAAATATAACTCTCTGGAAGAGAAGAATACAAAGGAGAATCGATACCCTTAAAGAGGTACATGATAAACAAAAGGCTCCTATAGAGACATATGATAAACAAAAAGCCCCTGAAGAGATATATGGTGAACAAGAGGCCCTTGCAGAGGTAGATATTGAACAAAAGACCTAAAGAAATCTTAATGAAATGAAACAGGTCTGGAAGATGATAGGCACTTTAAAACTACAGGTGATCTCAAATTACGTGCACAATATATAAACGGATCAAATAAAATTAGCACACAATATTTTTATTTTCCGGGCAACTTAGAACAGAATAAATGATGAGGATCCCAAACCATAAAATATGGAAGAATGTCTAAATAGAAATGATTGGCTAAAATGCGGAAAGAAGCTGTGCAAAATTAAACTCAATGAAACGAAGTTTTTGCATCAAGAAATTCAAACACCTAAAAGTAAGCTCGCTGGGTATTAAATGGGTATTTGTATGAAAGCACAATGTAAATAATGAGATCATAAGATATAATGTGTGATTAGTAGCACAAAGTTTTTCGTAGAGACTTGGTATTAACTACGAGGAAACATAGTCTCCTATCATAGGTGTAATTAATTTTTGCTTTTTAATAAGCTTAGCAATCTCTAAAGGACTAGATATGTGTCTCATGAGTGTTATCACATTTTATCTATATGGATCCATAGATAATGACATATATTTGAAAATCCCTCAGACTAGACGTTTGAAGAAAATAACATACTTCATTGTATGTGCTTAATCAACACACTGATCTCTATATGACTTGAAGTAACCCAGACATGTGTTACAATCGCTTATTTGCTGGGTATGCAAACAACCCTATATGCCCATGCATCTTTATCAAGAAATAGAAAACTGAAACCGATTTGCAATTATTGTCGTGTATATTGATGATTTAAATTTTGTCGACCTTAAGAGCTTCATAAAAACAGAAAATATTTGAAAAAGGAATTTGAGTCGAAGATCTTAAGAAAAACAAAATTTGCCTCTCAAGATATAGACTAAGCATTTCTTCTAGAGTTTCGGCCCTCACTAATCGGCATATACCAAGAAAATTTTTAAAAGTTTGCTTTTATATGGATAAATCACCCTTAAAGTTCTCTAATGGTTTATGATCACTGATCGAAAACAACTAGTTTAATCCCTTTGTTGCAAATACAGAATCACTATCTGAATATATCAGTGTCATCGTCAATTATATCTTGGTTAACTGTGATCACCTTAGATATTAGTTTTTCATTAATAATATCTATAATAGCTCGTCATCTAAAACATTGAATATATTAATATTGTGGTACTCTCTAAGAAACAATTGATACGTGGTATATTTTAATTAAAATGGAACAGCAACAATTTCTGATATAATGATGTGATACCTGTCCGATCCACATAAAGCTAGATCACAAACAGGGTATGTGCTTAATTGTAATGGAACTTCTATTTCATGGAGATCCTTTAAGTAGACAATGGTGGCCACATCATCGAATCATTAAGAGATTATAGCAATTCACGAAGCAGGTCGTGAATGTATATGGCTAAGATCGATGATTCAACAGATACAAGAATCATGTGGACTCCCCTTTATAAAGCTAGTCTCGACAACATGTTTGAAGATAACTAAGTGCATGCATTGCATGTATCAAAGGATGTTAGAATTAAATGAGATAGAACTAAACACATTCTAAGTTCACACATGAACTCCAAAAGAGTGGTGAAATCGATGTTCAAAAAATACACTTAAATGATAATCTAGCAGACTTATTCACAAAGTCATTGCCAACCTCAACATTCAAGAAGCGAATATACAAGATTTGAATGCGCCAACTGAAGGACATTGACATGAGGGGGAGTATGGTTATGACATGATGTTAGTGTACTGTACTATTTTTTCCTTCGTCTGCGCTTTGTTCTACCTGCCACGCCATGTTTTTAATGGCATACCATAACAAAATCTACAACATCATAAGAATATTGTGTACTCTTTTCCCTTTGCTGTGGTTTTTTATTCTAATGCGCTTTTACTAGCAAGGTTTTAATGAAGTATATTTTATGGTGGTCATTCAAGTGAGTGTTGCAATGAGGGTTGTAAATGACAACTCATTACAATGAATGACCACATTATGAGGTTCATTCATTTGATGAATAAGTCAAAGATACATTCATGTATCTTCTTCATTACTCACATTAAGAGTGAGTAAATAAAGCTTATTTAGGAGCTATAAAAGCCAACCCCTTCATTGTATTTCAATATCTCAAGGAAAACTCTTCCTTTCTCTTTCCATATCTTTCTCACTCTTATTTATCAAGATTCACTTTCTACTTTCTTCTCTCTAGGGGAAGAGTAATTGTCACGACTCAACTGGGCCGTGGACCGCACTGTGGAATGGGAAGGCATATACACCAAACCCGTAGCAAGCCTTATTGAAATATCTTATGCCGATTTATCAAACGATCACCGACGATATATCCACATACATATATATAATGTGCCTGATGTCAAACCTCAATAGGAGAAATAGTCTCGATCCCACATACAATCAGCCATCATACAAATGAACGTAATTATCTAAATTACAAAACATACTAATATTCCAAAGTACTCATAGTTGACAATTTAGATTAAATAGACAAAGATTAATAATATCATAATAGTACATGTAACCGCCGTGGAAGGAAGAGAATTCACTTCGCTTATCAAGGGTCCGAGGAAGCGGAGGACTGACAGCATCGAAAAAATAAATCGAGACACTACTCAGAGTGAAGGATATCATATAATCTATACTCAATTTACAACCAATGTGTTATTCCATATAGAATTTCAATATAATATATATATCATATTGAGACTATATATACAGACACTCACATATGCATGCATGCACACACATCAGGTTTCATATCATCATTATTAATCATCACAATTATCGAGAACTCTATAGCAGACCTCTACACCAATACTAGCAAGCCAAACCGCTCTCAACCACGTGATCTGCGCCCGAGAAAAAAAGCTCACTCGTGGTCCTTAACTCCAATCACACCTAATCCAATAACCACATAGCCGGCGCCCGAGACGACTCCCCGACCAGTGGTCCTTAACTCCAGCAATCCAACATATCATACTCTATAGCGGCGCCCGAGTAACGCTCAACTGTGGACCTTACCTCCTAAGATCCCCTGAGAGAAATCAGCCAACCAGTGGAACCTCATGTCCATAACCATAAACCCATAACATATCTCGATCAATAACGGCAAGACCCTAGTCCCGATGTAACCCATTGTGTAGTATGTCCCGCTATAGTTCCCATTACAACATTTCAAATACAATGCACAAAGAATATCACACCTAACAATACACACTCACATCCATCATCATAAATGGGCCTCATATGCGCATATATTTCATAACAACCAAATACCAATTACCATAGTAAATACAATTCCAATAGTAATAATCATGTCGTGATGATGGGGTGTAGCCTAATGCCATAAATGTTATGCAATGCATGCAGATGATGTGTCATAAACTATATGATATCAACTCATCGAAGAATCGGTCTCGTATGCCGCTCTACGCCTCAGCTGCCCTCGCGTAGTCAAGCCTGGACACCCAGAATAGAAAAGACATAATCACACTGTAAGATCGAGGCTTGCTTTCTAACTCTAGACTCGACTAGACACTTCACAGGCTAGACCAATATAATGCACATCTAAATTCTACCGAATTAACCTCCCCTAAACCTGACTAACTCCCTCAGAAACAAGTCCAATCCTGCTAATAACATTTCCAATATACACAAGAAATCAAACACCGAGCCGCCACACAACTAATTTTATTGCCCGACTCATTCAATCAATCAAATCAACAATTGTATTCGCACTATACACAATCAATCTTACTAACTACTTCGATCATACAATACAGTAACTAATTCAACGTAGTCCCGAACATGGGCGGACATATTCAACATGCATTATCGAATTAAATTAAAATCGACATCTGACAAATACACGATTAGAGTTCCACACGCTGGGGTATAGATTCTTTACCAAGCTCGAATATGAAACCGATCACACCGCCGGAATCCACGGAACGAGACGACCACTCGCCCTAGGCACGCTCCCGAGGTTCGCCACGCCGCCGACTCCGCGGGCCTTCCAAATTCTGAGGGCTTGCCAATTTGATCTCCGCGACACCCACGCGAAGCCCAAAGCTCAAGGGACCCAAAAATGTGATCGTTTTCATCAGAGGACCACCGGAGTGGCCGGAATCGTCCCGACAATCCCTTAACTTCCGGCGAGCTCCACCCTTCGCTCACCCAAGAAAAACGAGATCTTGGAATGCCGACTCAAGCGGTGGATCCCCAAGCTTTACGAGGAGTTCAGATCTGTGTCGGCTCAGCGGAGGTGTATCGGAAATGGCCGAACAAATGTGGCGGCGGCAAGGGGCGAGGAGAGAGCCTGCAGCGTGATTCCGGCTGAGATCAGCTTCAAAGTGGAATCAAGCAATACAAGTGAGGCCTTCCAGAGGATTACCTTTCTCCGGGCACAATTTGCCAGATCATATCGGAATCGGCTGAATGGCGCCGGTAGGGGCGGCGCTGTGAGGTGTCGGGGAGAGAGAGAGAGAAGGTGGAGGTCGGAATGGTAATTTGCAAAGCTGCCAACTTGCTTAAACTCCTCCTTTAAACTTAAACCATACAATTAAGTCCCTAATACACTAATTAGGGCATTTTATCCACTTAAAACTAAATAATAATATAAAATGTATATATTAAAAATTAATATTGCATAATGATAATTATTTAGATAATTTGTAAAATAAAATAAATATATTACATTCCAAATAACTCTTTAGGATTAATAAAATATATACCTAGGAAATTAAATTTAATAATTCGATTTAAAACACATCAATTAAAATTACGGGTATTACATTCTCCCTCCCTTAAGAAAATTCGTCCTCAAATTTAGGAATAAGAAATATACCTTATCACTGGAATAAGTATGGGTATGACCGTCGTATCTTGCCTTGATTCCCAAGTGCACTCTTCAATCGAATGATTCACGATAGGACCTGACCATCTAATAAATCTCTTCGACGTGAGTTGACGAACCCGAGTATACATAATAGCTACAAATGCTTCCTCATATCGATAACCACCGACCTCTTACTGGGCCTCAGAGCATGTGAAGGATCTGACACATATTTCCTCAAGATAGATATATGAAAGACCTGATGAACATCGCAAAATTAGATGGCAACCCAAATGATAAGCTACATCCTAACTCTATCCACAATCTCAAATGGTCCCAATGTGAGCGAGGTGCTAACCCTTTCTACCAAATCTCATCACGCCGCATCGGGGAAACCTTAGGAATACATACTCACCCACACCAAACCCACATGCTCCTCCAGGTCCGTGATAGCCTTCCTGTCACCGGAAGCTCGCCCCCAACCGATCTCGAATGATAGGAATCTTTTCAAGGATTCGACCACCCGTGACCTCGCAACTTCCTTTCACCAACTTCTTCCCAGCAAACTGGCGATCTACACTTCCTGCCCCATACAATGCCTCGTAGCGCCATACCGATACCCAGTACGATAACTGTTGTGGCGAACTCCACCAAAGGTAAATGCCAATCCCATCGCCTCCAAAATCCATCACACACATCCTCGCATGTCCTCCAACGCTCAATAGTCCTCTCGACCGCCCATCCGTCCGAGGGTGAAAAGTCAGGCTAAAGTCCAATCGAAAAATTCAAGCTCCTCACGGTTTCCACAAACCTAGAAGTGAATCAGCCCTCTGGCCGCACAATCGAAACTCGATCCCATGAAGACTAACAATCCTATCAATATACACCCTAGCATACTACTACTTAAAGTCGCCTTCACAGTAAGAAGTGTGCCGACTTAGCCGTCTTGACGACTATCACCCAAATGGAATCATACTCGCCGGTTCGAGGTAACCTGGGGCCACAAAGTCCATGGTAATATTCTCCCATTTCCACTCCGAATCCGGGAGTATCGCACACAACCCCGATGCTTCGATGTCAAGCTTGACCCGTCAAGTAAGTCAAACACTTGGATACAAACTCCGCTACATCCTTCATACCACTCCACCAATAGTTACCTAAGATCACGATACATCTTGTAAGGGAACCGGATGAACACCCGTAGTCGCATGATTTGTTCTTCATAATCTTTCTAAGTCCATCAACATCGGGGATGCACAACCTAGTACCCAATCTCAACGTGCCATCATCCCCAATCACAAAATCATCTGCCCGACCCTGCTGAACCTCTTCTATAATCTTCATCAACTGTGGGTCTCTCAGACCGAAATAGCTCTTTACTCTATCCATCGAACCGATTTGACTCAAATGTGCCAAAAGTGCTCCAGACTCAACACCCTAGTCGGTAAACCCCGGTCATGCCAATTCACACAACTCTTTAGTCAATTGTCGCCAGCCGCACTAATGTGGGCGACCGCCTCATGATTTCTACTCGTTATTCGCCACCACATTAGCCTTGCTCGGGTGATATTGAATCGCATAATCATAGTCCTTAAGCAACTCCGTACCATCTTCTCCGTCTCGATTTAGCCTCCCTCTCGTCGAAAAATATATTTTAAACTCTTGTGATCCGTGGAAGATCTCACACGCCCTCACCATACGCATAATGTCTCCAGATCTTCAATGCAAAATCACAAACGCCATCTCCAAGTCATGATGCGGGGCATTCGCCAGGCTTCTTCGCCGCTCTAGAAGCATAAGCAATCACCACCGTGGCCGTGATCAATACACACCCTTAATCCCCGACTCCTGAAGCGCTCACAATACATCAGATAACCCCGTAATTTAAGGTAATGCCAACACCGAGCAGTAGGTCAAAATAATCCTTCAAATAAACTCGCCTCGCCAACCTCTCGCCCACTGAAATTTAACTTTCTTCTCCGGGTTAACCGAAGTTAAAGGTGCGTTAATCCCAAAATCCCGCAGACAAAACGGCGATAATATCCGGCTAAGCCCGTGAAACTCGACCCTCGCCACCGTGGTTGGTCTCGCCAATCCATCACCGCTCTATCTTCTGGGGGATCCACTTGAATACCTTCCTCGATACTACATGTCCCAAGAAAGCTACACTATCCAACCAAAATTCACACTCGAGAATTTGGCATATAGTCGATGTTCCCAGTCCGCAAGTAATACCATCCTTAGATGCTCCACATGCTCCTCCTTACCCGGCGGAATATACTAAGATATCATCACGAACACAATCACAAAGCGATCCAGAAGCTGGCTCAACACCCTGTCATCAAATCCATGTTGTTTGCCACAAGATTAGTGAGTCCAAAAGACATCACTAGGAACTCATAATGGCCGTGGTCTCTTCCTCGGACAGTCAAGGTTCTTCGAACATCCTCATGCCTTATTCTCACTTGATGATATCCTCGAATCGTGAATCTATCTTAGAAAACACGATGCACCCCCGAAGCCGACAATGTCATCTCCTATTCTGGGAGCTGATATTTATTGCGATTGTCACCTTGTTCAAAATTGCCTCGTAATCTATACATAGCCGTAGTGAACCATCTTTCTTTCTTTAATAGTACAGAGCACCCCAGTGGAGAAGTACTAGCTCGACAAAAACCTTTGTCTAACAAATCCTCAGAATTGCTCCCTTCAGCCTCCTTCATCCTCGCAGTGCCATCCTATAAGGTGCAAGGAGATAGGAGCCGTGCCCTGCACTACATCAATGCACTCCTATCTCCCCAAGTGGCAACCCGCAACTCCGGGAAAACATCAGAAATTCACAAGCGATAGGACATCATCAACTTTACTCTATCTACTCGCCGTGTTCCTTACAAGAGCCGTAGATAACCTGCACCCCTACAGAATCCACATTTAGCCTGCACGGTCAAATTAAATTAGGAAGCGGGTCACTTTCACCACGAAACCCAAACTCAACTCTCGAACTTAAACACTTGTTTCTTCCTCAAGAATCCAAAAAGGCGCGCAGTGCCCGGCCAACAATCCATACCTGTAATAACTCTAAATCTATCACATCCAACAAAATAAGATCCGCCAGAAGGTCTCTGCCTACTACAGAAATCGGACACGATGGAAAGTAAATATCTGCCTCTAAGGCATCACTCAGAGGGGTTGTGACTAATAACGGAGTCTTAAGTCCGGGTCACTAACACCAAGCCTCCTCGATGTAAACCAGGAGACACAAGGAGGTGCAGACCTGGATTCACTAACACCCTAGCTTCAAGATAATAGACCGGAATAATACCCGATACAACAAAGATTTGACGCCCGAAGGTCCCGAGGAGGAGTGTGAAAACCTGGGCCCGAACACGTCCGTAATCGGTAGGAGCTCGAATCCCGACCCGCCCTACCACCAAATCCGCCTCCTCCCTGAGCCCCACCTCCATATCCACTACCACGTCGGCTATACTCAAGCAAGCACCCCGCCCGAGAAGGACTAGGCGCCGCCCACGAACTGGCTGGGCAACACTAGCCGCGAACCCCGAGCAGGCCGCTACCGGGAAACTGGGACACAGATTCGCCATATGGCCCAACCTCCACACCCAAACACCCACTAGCCGCCATACAAGGGCCCGATGCATCCGCTTCACACTGTAAGCAACATATCCAGCTAACTAGTAATCATTGCATTCCGAGCCCGAACCCCGCCCTTGAACTATAGCCCCACCGGGCCTAAAACCCCGTCTAACCGGGTTCTATAACCCTTTCCGGTCAAGGCCTACCCTTCTTAGAACTCCTTGGTCTAACCGCCTCGTCGCCGACCGCATTCACCGAAGTACTTCGTATTCACCATAATACTGGCAATAGCAGTACAGGCTAGTTTGCTCCTCTGGTATAATCTTCTTCTTAGCACCATCCATCAAGATAATACGAAGGCGAAGGTCATCGATCGCCTCGCTAAATCGCTGACCTCCAAGAAGCTACACTTCCTTGACTGTACCAAGGATATGAAATGGTCCGAGTCTGCGGATGTACTTATTGTTTCGCAAATTCTCCACGCAACTAACTCCTGAGCAAATTTACTAAGATACATGAACCTCGCTGTGTACTCCACTGGGCGCATATGTCATCTCTTAAACAAGCCAAATCGTTTTCTGACTCTCGCCTCATGGCAAAAGAAATGTAGTTATCTTAAAATCTCTCCTGAACTCGATCTACGTCATACCCTCAAGAAACGGCTTGATGTAATCCCCGTACCACTCGCAATGCTAAGCCCTTGAGTGGAGAAACCTCGCATCTCAATAAATCATCACCGATGCTCAAATCAAATGCTCTCTCCACTTCGCCCAGAATCCATCATCACCGTGATACCCCATCAAATACAACCTCATTAAGCCCGGTGTACCTTAACATAATGTGATCCGGTCAAACCCGGGTCCAACTAAGCAGAGGACTATTAGCAGCCACGTCGCCGATGCTCTATGTCAGCCGGAGAGCTCACTCAGACCCGCCATACCTCGCCGTGCAATGCTCCATAGTGGCCGCGACACGTGCATCCGGTGCCCTCGAAACCGTGCCCCAGGGCATATTAACCTCGCGGGCTCTTTCGCCGCCCACACCGCACTGCCTAGCCGTGACGCGGGGGCTCACTTCGCCTCCTTCGCCTCTCCCAGAACCGGTGATCAGCCTGGGTGGATACCCATCTCGGGCCTCATCATAGAATTGCGCTCGGCAACCGCCACAGTGGTGACAGAACTGGGCCGTATTAACCCGATCTCCGTCTCATAACAAAAGTAAACACAAGCACTATCGATAACAACAGACCCTAACTGACTAGCAAACTAGATGCAATGGTGACGCATAAGGACGAATCCCGATCCCACTCGCAGTGATCGAAATCGAGACTCTAGCCATAGAATGAACCTATGGCTCGATACCAACTTCTGGCCACGACCCACCTCGTGGACCGCACTAGGAATGGGAAGGCATAAGGCCACCAACCCGTAGCAAGCCTATTGAAATATCATGCCGACTATCATACGATCACCTGACGATATATCCACATACATATATATAATGTGCTCAGATGCCCAAACCTCAATAGGGAGAAATAAAGTCTCGATCCCACATACACCGTCATCATACACAAAATGAACAGAATTATCTAAATTACAAAACATACTAATATTCCAAAGTACTGCAGCGACACCTAGATTAAATAGACAAAAGGACACACATAATAGTACATGTAACCGCCTCGTGAAGAAGAGAATTCACGGTTTATCAAGGGTCCGGAGAAGAGGACCCACATTCGAAAAATAAATTGAGACAATACTTCCAGAAATGAAGTTAATATCATATAATCTATACCACTCTACAATCAACTGTGTTATTCATATAGAATTTCAATATAATATATATATCATATTTGTGACTATATAATAATACACTCACATATGTATGCATGCACACATCAGGTTTCATATCATCACATAATCATCACAATTATCGAACCTAGCAGACCCTATACCTCAATACTACAAGCCAACGGCTCACTAAATCCAATGGGATCGGCGCCCGAGAGAAAAAGCTCTCGACCGTGGTCCTTAACTCCAATCGACACTTAATCCAATAAACTATAGTCGCGCCCGAGAGACGACTGAGAATTCGTAGTCCCAACTCCAAAGAACTAACAGAATATACTCTATAATCCGGGCGCCCGAGTAACGCTCACCAGCGGACCTTACTCCAGATCCCTGTGAGAAACGCCTCAACCAGTGGAACTCATGTCCATAACCATAAACCTATAACATAATCTGACACACGGCGCACCCGGCCCGAGCAACCCATTAGGTAGTATGTCCCGCTTATAGTTCCCATTACAACATTTCAAATACAATGCACAAACACATTTCACACCTAACAATACACTCACATCCATCATCATACGCCCATATGCAGATATATTTCATAACAACCAACAATTTAACTACCAGTAAATACAATCCTAATAGTACAATCATGTCGTGATGATGGGGTGTAGCCTAATGCCATAAATGCTATGCAATGCATGCGCATGATGTGTCATAAACTATGTTGATATCAACCCACGTAAGAATCGGGTCTCAAAGCCGCCTCACGCCAGTCACCGGGCGAGCCGGGCCGGACAACGAATAGAAAAAGTGACATAATCAATATCAAGATCGAGGTTTAAGCTTAACTCTAGACCTCGAATAGACAATCTACTGTGTTAGATTAATATATCGCATACTCCAAATTTACCCGAAATTTCTAAGCAGAACCCTCCTAAAAACCTGGACTTAACTCCCCGTGAAACAAGTCCGTGAACCGCTAAATAACATTTCCAATATACACAAATCAAAACACCGAGTCACACACAACTACAATTTCCCACGCTCCGACTCGGTCCCAATCAATCAAATCAACAATTGTATTCAATATACACAATCAATCTTACTAACTACTTCTGATCATACAATACAAGTGAACTAATTCAACGTAGTCCTAAATACAAAGTGGGACATATTCAACATGCATTATCGAACAATTAAAATCGACATTCGACAAATACACGATTAGGAGTTCCCACACGCTGCGACATTCTTACTCGAAGCTCAAATGAATGATACACCGGCCTAACTACTCGAATCCGTGGACGAACGCTCTGTCCTCGCACGTCTGAGAGTCCGCCGCCGCCGACCTGCGGGTCGGTAATTCGAGGCTGCCTAATTTGATTCCAAGGACACCCACGCTGCCCAAAGCTCAAGGGACCCAAAATGGATCGTTGGCCGAGGACCACCGAAAGGGTTTAATCGGCCCGACAGCCCCTTAACTCCGCTAGAGCTCCACCCTTCATTCCACTACAAAACGATCTCTGGAATGTCACTAAGGTGGATCCTTAAGTTTTGGGACTAGAGTTCAGATCCTGGTGTCGGCTTGAAGGAGAGATTTAAATGGTCGAACAAATACAAGCAAGAAGGGGCGATGCAGAGCCTCGCTGGGCGCATCCGGCTGAGACGTAGCTTCAGCGAATCAAGCACAAGAGGGTGGCCGAGATGGGGATTACCTTTTTCCTTGTCTGAGACGGGCCAGATCATACCTGACCTACTGAATACGCCGTAGGGGGCGCCGTGGTGCGTCAGGGAGAGAGAGAAGGTGCTAGTCGAATGGTAATTTGTAAAGGCTAAATTTGCTTAAATCCTCCTTAAACTTAAACCATACAATTAAGTCCCTAATTACATTTAATTAGGCATTTTATCCACTTAAAATCCTAACAATAATATAAAAATGTATATATTAAAATTATTGTATAATATAATTATTTAGATAATTTCCAGGTGGTCAAAATAACATATTACGTCCCAAATAACTCTTTTAGGATTAATAAAATATATACCTTAGGAAAATTAAATTTAATAATTCGATTAAAACACATCAATTAAAATTACTAGTATTACAAGAATATATTTTGTAACACTCCCAAAATATACCCTAGTCAAGCTTTCAACGTGTTTAGGTATTTTGTGTATAATTTGAATTTTTCGTAATTATTATTTTGCAAAGTAAGAAACATTCAAAACCTGGAATTTGTACGAGAGGCAAGAGAAAAGTGGGATTTACGTGCCCGACACAAAAGTCATAAGATAAAAAAGATGTGAGGCTATTATAGAAATAACATAACTCAGGAGCAAATAGAAAAGAGTTGAAGGACCAAAGTGCAATAAATGAAACTTAAGTCAAATTAATGTATCTCTTAGCGTCAAACAAGGCCTTATGAATGAGACCAAATAAGACCACTTTGGTCTCTCATTTGGGAAAAATGAGAAAGCAAAACGTAAAGAAAGAGCCAAGAGAAGAAGAAGTTAAGAAAGAGGAAAGGTATGGAGACTACTTTTGTACGGATTCAAAGATCGGATGCTATGACACTCTCAGATGGAATACTATGGGATTTGTATGGATAATTTCTAGTGGTTTAGTTAGAATTCATCCTAACCCTAGATTTGTTGAGAGTCGGGGTTGGTAAAACCCACTTGTATAAGATGAGTAGGAATCCTCCCTGGAGTAGGACTTCCGTTTATGATGTATGGATACATTGCTCAAGTGTTGTGAAGTTAACCTAACTTACAAGTATTTGAGTTGGGTTTGGAAAACCCTAATTAATCTTTCTATGATCGTTTTGGCTGAGTTAGAACACACTGGGGAGATGTTTTTCCGGGATAATATATGAGTCTCTCTTTTGTTTTGGCCTGATTTCTGGAAGTATGGACCAAATGAGCAAAATCAAGCAGTGTCGTTTAGGTCCCACGAGGCGTAGAGACCCACCGCCACAAATAAAGTCCATGCCACAACAAGTGGCATTCCACGCCGCGACACAGGCCGAATGGGAGGTCAAGGCCTCTGGGTTCACCACACCGCAGCCGAAGACACTCAAGAAGTGTAGCGAAGAGGCCACCGCAGTCAAGCAGTCAAGAGCTACGCCGTGGCAGCCACCGTTCACAAAGATGGAAAATTGTTGTGTTTTGCTTTGTTTCGTTATTCCATCAGCCTGAGGACTCGTCTATTGACCAATGAGACCGTATAGGCCACGCCTTCGCCTGGTCCGACCGACATGATCCGACCATTTTATCACAGACCCAACACTGGACTCCTTACCCGATTTTTTTTTTTTTTAAAACCGAATCATACTCCGGGTATGGCCCACATCTTATACCAAAGAGTCAAAATTTATATATGATTTACGAAGTCCATTTAAGAATATACAAACTGAACTTTTACATTTATAACCTGAGCACCCGAACTCCATGTAGTGAACCTCATAAGTGTCGCCCAATTGTGACGGTAAGTCTTCGTATGTCTTCTCCTCAGACCTTACACCTGATGAACCCGTGCTGCTTTTACGCTTAGTGGGCATATGTCTTACATATACACATTTAACGATAAATAAAAAACAGATAATATAAATTTCATGCATTTATATTATGAACTTATACGAGTACTTCTTCTTATAACAGTCTTACGCTTATTCTGATCTCCCGTAGGAGTTACAGATCTTATTCTTATGCAGAACTTATGCTTATAACAAACTTATGTTTATTCAGACTCAGAGGAGTTACGCATCCTATTCTTATACAGACTTACACTAGTCTGAAATCATAGGTATTCTAATGTGCTATAAGTTTATCAAGACTCTGCAGAGCGCGTAACTTACACTAGTTCTGAGGCACCCTCGTAGTGTCACAGAGACACGAACGTACCGGTATCGCGAACTTATTCTATACGGGCACCGTAAGTACTACAGAACTTATAATGTATTTCTCGAAAGAACACACCGCCGGTAATCTTGATCTTATCCTTTCAGGCGAAAGACCCGTGAGGTACGATAAGCTTGCAATCAATCATAATCGTATCACATGTGCCATCGGCATGTGTGATACATATCGTGGCGACATTAGTCCATGATGGAAAATGCATCAATGCATATACTTATTTTACTGAGATTATAGGTGCATCTCTTCAGGTACATCGTAGATTTTTATAATACAATGATACTTGAGTACCCAGGTACCAATTGGGATCATATTTATATTCTGCATGAGTACCCGTAGGTACCATAACTTTGTTGATACAAGAGAATCCAGAGATACTGCTGTAACCCAATAAGATACGCACAAAAACTTAATTCAAATACGCTGAAAATCAAATATGTTAATCCAATCAGAGGTATTAACTTATTCAAGAGGAACGGCGTAATACTGCATTTAATCGATACGTGATGAATCCTATTCGATACAGGAGTACCAAATGCGTAACTAGATCGTATGCCAGACTTATTCAAATACATGAGTACCCGTAGGTACTACAGACTTATTCAAATACAAGAGTACCTCAGTACTAATAAACAGATCTGATCGCAGTTAATCGAGCTGGGAGTTAATCGTAGATGGGAGCACCGTAGACAGTGAGTTAATCGGGGAGACAGAGTACCCACAATAGGTACACAGTTAATCAAATCAGAGTCTAATTAACTTTATTAAATACTGTGAGTACCTTAGGTCACAATATTTTCGACATTATGCCTTAGGTACCATGAGCTTAATCGAGACAGGAGTTAATCGATAAGAGTTAATCGAGATGTGAGTTAATCAGAGACGTGAGTAACACAGAAAATTACATCAAATCGCAGTCAAAACAATCCTAATTAAAGAGTAGGAGGTCTGAGGGTACTACGTAACATTTTCAGATACAAGAGCCCGTAGGTACCATGAGTTTAATCTAGATGTGAGCACTGTGAGTACGTGAACTTTATTCAGAGATTGAGCACTCATGAGGTACTAATGAATGTGATACAGTGTATCTGAGTCTTTATTCTATTCTCATTCAAAGTCTTATCATATAATTGTTCCTAGACCAAGAATACTAATGAGTAGGACACAACACAATAAGTACCCGAAGATGCCATACGCACTAAGTGTCGTATATTAGTCAGGATGAGTGCCTAGCACTTAACAGACAAAGAGTGCCGAGTAATTAATTAGAACAAAGAGTGTCGTAGCACTTAATGTGAGTACCTGAGGCATTAATCGTAGAGTTTATGACTAATCGCAGTATCAAGATATAATCGTGAGCGCCAGAATTAATCGTAGAGTACCGGCATTACACCGGAGTGCCGGAGCACTAATCGAGAGCACTGGCACTAGCTGACAGTGCAAGTACTAATGGAAGTACCGCAAATGTTCGTGATACAGTGCCGTGGTTCATTAATAACTGGTCTAGGTGGTTTGCAACATATATACAGTAACTTACTATATTACAATAGGCATTCTACTCTTAGTAACACAATGCATCATCCTTCAATACCGTATGCATGATGCATATGTAATCATTAATCTATTCATGATTCTCATTCTTCGGTGAATCTACTTTACCAAGAGTTGAATCACTCCAACAATCATATAAACTGAAGTTATGGCATTGTGCCAATCAACATTTTAATTTGATCATCATAAGATAGTTTAGATACCTCTTTTTCTGGGTCTTAACTCATATTTAAGACTATATCTTTGAACTCTTTTTAAAGCTAAGGTGCTAAGGATTCTATCTCCAACTGAATTACCCAATCGGAGCACCAACCTGCCACGTCCAAACAACCAGGACTACTCTATGTTCAAAGCTGAACCAGAATTTGTTTGCATGATGCAATCCCACTTTGAGTGAATTTTTAGGCCACTTAGATCGTGAATTTGCAGTCATCTTAAGCTTTGTTCTCTGAAGTCTATTTCCACGTAGCCACTTGAATCACTCAAATTTATAAGAAATGAGTAAGTTATGGCCAAAATACAAAAAAACTGGCTTTCTCCTAAATAGAAAACTAGAACAGGAATTGGTATAATTTAAAGGTATTCGCACACTTTGGGCCAAAACGACCAAATGAAGTGTACTGCACACTTTCAAAGGTACCGGTATGTTACCTAAATGCCCTAAATGTGTTTTCAGGTTTTTCCATACTTGATAATACCAAATCAATTCTACACTCAATAAGACTGTCCATTTCCAATTCACCTGGAATCTTTATACTCAAACCATCTTCAATTCCTATCTTCTTCAAAACCTTCCATGAATCTCTCCCAATAGTACTTAATATGGGTTACCACCCATATACAAAACCAAGTAAATTAATATTTGTTAGGTTTGTTCTAAACCCTAACTCACTCTTTCATTTAACCATGAATCCAACAACAAAGGAAGGATTTTATACTTATCTGTTCCTCATGGAATAAACTTCAACCTTAATTCTTCAATATATCTTGCCAGATGCAATCCTAACAAACCAATTGAACTCAGATAATTCATTTCTAGAATTTAAACCAAATTCATATGATCCACATACCAAATCTTACAGAAGGCATACCAAGGTTAGTTTCTCTTTCCATACCTTTTGGCTTCTGCCTCTCTTCTCTTCTCTTCTTCTTTCTTCTCTTCCTTCTCTCTTCTTTCCCATCCCATTTCTCTCCCCTCTTTTGGAGACCAATTTGGTCTTAAATCATGGATTTGTTAAGGCATGTTTAAGCTCACAAAACCATTTTTTAGTTTTGGTTTTCTTTATTTTGTAGTTTTTGCCCATAACTCTTTCTATTTATAAACAAACTTTCCCTTATTTCCTTTTGGCCTCAAATCTTGTCAACTATGACTTTTAAGTCCTTTTCGAGCAATTTACAATTTTATCCTTAAATCTTGTAAATTTTCAGTCTCTGCTTCCATGTTTCGCATTTGAACTCGCGAAATGTACAAATTATGTTTACAAAATATCTAAACATATGTCGAAAACCCACTAGGTATATTTCGGGGTGTTACAAAGTGTATGAAAGGGTCCATACATGTTTGTAAGGTAAAGTAAAGGATAGACCGTGATATTTTCGCCATTTCTCAGCTGCAGGTTCAGTCGCCAAACCTAAATGCCTGATATGGTTAGTAAGTCTACATAATTGTAGGGACACTCTAAGACCAGATATCAATGACACGACTTCACATGGGCACGCTCAACGTTGGCTTCGACACTTCGCGCTCAAAGGGCTACGCGACTTCGTTAGTGGGCATGCATCGCTCGATGAAGCCGGCGACTCTAGTGTTATGACACTTTGCTACGGGCGCACGCTCGGATCGTCAAGACTCGCGCTGGGTTACGACACTCGCTACGCGCAGCATGTACCAATCAAAGGCTTCCCAAGACTCGCTTGCGGCTACAACACCTCAAGATTGCACCACCTTCCGTATCATTGTGTTTCGTTCCGATCATTTCACATCGGTCTAGTAATCCAACAATTATGATAAGGATCCGAATAACTAATAAAAAGAAAGTAATGTACATCGCTTCCGCTTCGATAGTACCTACTGGGTAATTTCTATACAAATATAGCGCTTGTGAATCCCGGTAAAACCGGAATGCGTACAGGGCGTACATGTCTTAGTACCTGCATTCTACATAAGTATAAGCCGGGTAACTCCTACAGATCTATAAGTATAAGTCTCGCTTATGGGGTACAAGTATATGTATAAGTTCATATACGAATTCATGATAAATTATAATATCTGTTATCAGATATATATTGTTATATGTTGTGTTAAGAGTATCACTTACGTGTACATATATAAGTCATATGCTCTACTCGTTGAAAGCTTAAGATCGGTTTTAATCCTGTAGGTACAAAAAAAAAGAGGATCGCCCGCGATCTTCAGATACCGCTTAGTCAACACACTTGTGGTTCTATCACTTAGAGGTTTCGTGCTCAATATGTAAATGTAAACGTACGCTTTTGTATATGTATATGTAAATGGAACTGTTGACCGTGATGTATTGATATCGCAAACACCACTCACCGTGTAGCTTTATTTTGTATGGCATATTATGATTCAGCTTTATAAGACTTTGGGCCCACCAATGTCCGAAGAAAGTAAAGAGTCTCGCCGCCCGCGCCTCACACCAGTGGGGTAAGAAGCGTGACAACACTACTCTTCACTTTTGCATTTTATAATATTTTCACAACATTTATATATTTATTCAAACTATTTATTTGTTTCATTAAAAATTTAAAAATAAGTAAAATTTTAAGGAATTTTTGATTATATTTATTCAAACATGAGAAAATAATTTTATTTAGTATTTTTTCTTTTTTCAAGATTTTTTCCGCACGGCTTCAAAACTATTTTTATGAATTTTAATTTAAAAGATGTTATGAAAAAGTAATATATTTTTTTACAGCTAAACACTTTAGTTACTATTAGAACTAAGCCCAGATAAGCAAACTAGAGTTTTAATTAAGTTAGACCATTGAACTTATATAGGTTAATTATAGACCTAAGTATGTAAGTGAATCTAATGTAATTACTAACCTCTATTATTAATATAACATTATACTTTAGGTTAAGGTATAAAACCACTTCAAAGGGGAAGAAAATTTCTATGTCCCAGCATTTGGAGCAAAAGGGCTGGATTATTCACACTTCTACAGAAAGACCTACAACCTGCTATTGCTTGAAGATTCACTTGATCCGTTCCATTTCTGCTAGTATGTATTTTATTTTGCTTCTCATTTACATGAAATCATAGATTTCCTATATGTCATCAGATTCCACAATCAGACAAAGGGTTTCCAAGATTCGCATCTAAAATATTGAGATTTCATGTTATTAATAAAAAAGAAAGTATTTGATCTATATCTGATTTGCTTTTGAAATTGTTTAAAGAAAAAAAAATCATATGCTTTTGTTTTAAAGTCAACACCATTGTCTATTTTTTCGTGTAAGCATCAATGCAATTATGAAATATATGTTTAAGGTTACAAACTGGGTGTTCCTATTGTTTTTCATATATTTAACTACTTGCTTAGTACACGGATAATGCATGCCTAATGCTTGATTTTTAGCAATTTTTTTTTAAAGAAGCAAATATATTTTTGCAGTTATTGAATTTTATGTCATGCTTGGACATGACTTGAAGGGACATTGACCAAGCATATTACATTTAATAAGAATTGCAGTAGATTGGAAATTTTAGTCCTTTATTCACTGTAGGATGTGTTTATTTTGGTGTGAAAATAAGGATCTAATATATTTTCGTTTTCCTATGAAAACCTGTTATTCTGAAATTTTGAATATCCTAGACAAATAATTTGACTTATTTTGATTATTCATTTTTCTTGATTTTTTTGCAAATGAAAATCCTAGATAAATTAATTTTGAATTTGGAACTTAGACTTAAATTATATTTTAACAAGAATAATCCTTTAATGGATAATTAAAAAAAAAAAGAATAAATATATAATTTAATTTATTATTATGAATTAAATTATATTTTTACAAGATTTATCTTTAATAGATACAATATAGTAGATAAATAATTTACTTTATTATATGAATTATTAAATTATTTTTAACAAGGTTTATAAATGTTAAATAGATAAATAATTTAATTTCTATTAGGAATTAAATTATATTTACAAGATTTATCTTATAATAGATAAATGTTAAATATATAAATAATTTGAATTTATTATGAGAAATTAAATTAAATTTTAACAAGAATTATCCTTTAATGTATAATTTTTAAATATATAAATAATTTAATTATTATTAGAAATCAAATTATCTTTTTACCAATCAGAACACCCCGTCCTTATGAGACAGATGCATAACTGACAAGATTTAAGAACTTCCTTAATTATTTTAGTCAGACATAATGAATTTTCAAAATGCTTTTATACAAATTATAAAGTTTTCAAAAATTACAGACTTTTGCAATTTTGGCTAAAGCTGGATTTTCTTAAATCTAATTACTAATTTTAAAAGGATAATAATAATAAATTACCAAAATTGGCTCGTATAGTTCTAAAAATTTCAGATCTCTGATGACTAAACGGATTGCGCTGCTAAATTCGTCACAAATCTAAAGGACTTCTAAAAGTTTTGTATCAAAATTCCTAAGACATTCAATATTTTTACGACTTCGGGTAGAACGAATGTGAACTCAGAACCAGGATTTTTGCTAAAACTTAAGTCAAAATGCCTTGAGTTAAAGTTCATTTAAAAATAATGAATCGAAAAGCAAATAAAATTTTTCTGACAAAAACAAATCCGAATGAGACAATAGAAGTTTGTTATCTAAATAATAATAATAATTAAAGAAAAAAAATAATGAAAAAAAAAACGAAAATAAAAAACAAACATAAAAGGCAAATGGAAGGGAGAAACAGTAATTTTAATGTAGAGAGTCTCGCGCGGAGGAGACGATTTTTAATTTTTATTTTCTTCTCTTTCGCTCTTTCGGGATGAAGAAACTGATCGTAGGCTTATCTGAAAGGTATGGCAAAGCTGACTACGCAAGAGCTAATGGCTGCATTCAATATCTTAACAAATTTTTGTCAAACTTTTTAAAAGGTAGAAAATTTGCCTACTTGTGTTATTTCAAAGGTTATGTAATGGCTTGAAATTTTCTTAGGTGCCGAAGTCGTAGAATTTTCATCCCAAAATTTAATTAGTTTAGAAATTTAGAATTTGGGATCAACGGACAAATAAAATGGAATTTCGGACTAGTTTACAATGATTGAAATTTGTGATTGTAAATGATGCTTTCGACATAATTTTCTTAACGTTTATTTTTTACTCTATGGAAAGCTCTGAGTCAAAAAGTTGGCTAAAACATAGTTTTTATGGGGCATTTAATGTGGTGACATTTTATTACTCTACATCATATTATCGATGTCCTTATCGAATGACCAGCACGCAAAGTTTGTTAGAATCGGTTCACTACTAGTCACTTTGAAAGCCCTGTATGTTTTATGGTTAAAACGTTAAACCGAGGGCATTTTCGTATTTTTGTAAGTGATTGTGTAAAGGATTTGAGCATCCGACGAATCTAGAGTGCTTGACAAGATTTGAAAGAAATTAGTCGAGAAAAAGGTGAGTACTCAAAATCATTTTCTAAAACAAAGGTTAACCACAATTTTGTAAAGGTTGAAAATAGATTTATAAAGCATTTTTTACCTCCCAATTGTTATACTCATTAGTAAGTTTGATTTCAAGATTTAAGAAACAAGCTGCCTGGGCTTTACAAACCTGATAAAATACGCCGCTTCCTACGATGTATTTCTGATTGTGCATGGCAAGGTTATGGGATTATGATTAACTATGCCAGTCCTGGCCTAATCAAAAGCAGGATCAGTATATATTTATATAGTGAGCTCGCCCCTCCTCGCACATTCCGAGGTATATATAGTTAGCCGCCGACTTAGTACATAGCGATGAGGTTGGTTCCGAGGTTCCATCACCGAGCATTTCGTTCCGAGGTTCCATTATGCTATATTTATCCCGCCGTGTTCACCTGACCATCATAGCCTGGCAAGGTTCCGAGGTTCACTACCGATGTCAGTTCAGGTTCGTGGCATCACGTCTGTGGTATTTCGTAAATAGTCACAAGGGTTGGTATTTGATTTCCAAAGATAGCATTTTTAGATATTAACCACCACTAAACAGTCAAGAAGAGAAATAGTTTTATCAGCTTTCACACAGAATAGTTTTAATGGCAAGAATGCAATAGTTTTCAAGACAGCTGAATGATTTTCAGCAAAAACTCGCTTTCTCATAAAAGCGCTTTACTACCATTTCTATACTAATTTTCATATTGAGTGTACATACAAGAAGCATAACAACTTTAGAACTTATAAGACTCATCGAGCCTGCTTCGTTTCCCACAAGCTGCTTTTAAAATAATTTTTCTGTGTGTTGAAGCCGAAGACCTTTCCAGATCCTCGCTCCCAGACACCGTGTTATATAAGATAAGGTGTAAATGAAAAATAGTAAAAGTTAAAATGTGGCATTTGTATATGTAAATATCTTTGTGAAATATGCATGCATGTAGTTTGAGAAAACAGTCGAGACAAAATTATGTCGATCGATCCTTATCTTATTTTGATGAGGACCAAAGAGGCCCTTACATAGTTGGGACATTTGGTTATCAGAGTGTATATTTTGCTATACGTGATTTTGTATTTTGGCTTCACTAACGCATCAAGTATGTCACGATTTTCATTAAATCTAAAGGTGTGATTTTGATGTAAAAGTGAAAATTTTATAACTCACGCTTCCAAATATAGTTTCAGCAAATTTTTAACGGCTTACCTTCATGGTAACTTGTCACGAGCGAGCTTGGCCGGGAGGTCAGGAGTTGCTTCAAGCAGATTTCACTAGAAGGAAATCATTAACAATAGTTATCCTTTAATGGATAATCGCAATAGATATCTAATTTAATTACATATGAATTAAATTATATATAAATGTTAAATAAATAAATAATTTAATTTATATTAATATGAGTTAAATTATATTTTTAACAAGATTTACTTTACGTATAAATGTTAATAAATAAATAATTTAATTTATGAAATTAAATTATATTTTAATAAGAACTATGGATAAATGTTAAATAGATATATATTTAATTTATATTACTTGAAATTATATTATATTTTAGCAAGAATTATTCTTTAATGGATAATTATTAATAGACATATAATTTAATTTATTAATAAATGATGAATTAATTAAGACTTGTTGTCATTTTGGGATGTTTAAATTATTAAATTAAAGTAAAACTTACATGTTTGGAGGAAAATATATCTATTGTGCTTATAGTGCTTATTCTATAATTAGTTTAATATAGAAATTTGCTAAATTAGAGAAATTTAGTGATCAATTTTGGTTGAATTTAAGAATAAGCTGATTATGACATAAACTTAAAAAAACTCAAGTTTTTAAAATAATTAAGTGAGATAATGTTTAGCAAGCCTACAACCTTCCATTAAAAGGGTCTTGGGATTCATGTTTGACTGACAAATGACAAAATATGAGGATCCTAGTTGAGAGTCCCTATGGTTGTTAATAAATACTTTAATGGGCAACCAACATAAAAGTTAGGGCTCTTACTTAAGAAATATTGAAACTAAGATTAGCGGTGCATATCAGTAGCGACCGCACTACCAATACTTTACTTACGATACATATTCAAACACCAATACAAATACAAATATGCTTTACCACCGTAGCTATATGCTACTTCATGCTTTGATACCTATTCCTAAATCCAATTACAATTTCTCATTTAAGACACATTTCAATGCTCATTTGTAAAGAGCACCGATCTCTGACCCGTGACAGCCCTTACTTTTTTCTTTTTTTTTTTGAGTCATTTCGAATAATCCAAATACAATTACTTTTTCAAACACATTTCAAATACTCAATGAAAATATATATAATGTAAATTAATTTTAACATAAAGTAGGCCTAATATCACTTCAAAACCTTTTCATTCAATACGATATTTCATGCCCTTCATTTGGTCCATTTCCACCTGGACACATGACATTATTAGCTATTTTCAATATCAAAACATTTACGTAAACAAATGAGTTCACTTTTCGAATTATAGTTTCAATACAAAATAGTCAAAGAATTCATATGCTGAAATAATTACTGTCAACCAAAATGTTTCATTTATTGACTCCATCAACGCCTTGCCGTGACTTTTCCAATCGCCATGATAAAATAACGCGCTAAGGCATTTCATGCTTAGTGGTTCTATAGGCCTTCTTCCATTTGCTGAACAACATGTGAACTTTTAAACATGTTAATAACTTTGAAATATCCAATATAATGCATTATAATCATTCATATATTCATTACTTATTATTGATTATCTCAAAATATAATTTCTCATATAATAAATCATTCAAACAAACTTTTTATGCATTTCACAAATTTCTTATCATTTCAATTTGCCCTTAAACAAATTTAACATATGCTTTCGGTGCACAAGATAACGAAATCACCGACACGGTCCCGCTGGGTTGCAGACCGGTATAAAAACATTTTCTTTTATAACATCAGATTTGCCTACTGGCCGTTGACTGGTTATTAAAAATCAATTGTGAACACCTACATCATCCGCGAAAAATATCTGAGTGGACATCGTTATATCGCCACAAGATCATTTAATTACCTACCGTATAACAATCTATCCAACTAATTTAATGGTTAACATTTTATTAAGGGCGCCAAATCATTTATAGCAATTTACACAGATATACATTTATATCCAAATACTTACTCACACTATGCAATTTTTCATGTGCACCATTTCACAACTGGCCATCAAATCAATTTAAAACAAATTAGTATGCAATTTATCGCAATTCATTTCAATAAATCCACTTATTTTATAATCCTTCAAACATGTTAGAAATAGAGAGGGAGAAGTGGAGAACAAACTCCAAAATGGAAACAAAAGAGAGAGTCGAAGAACAAACCAAAAATCTTGTTGCACGTGATTCCTATCCTCGAAATCTCAATCAATTCGGACTTTCCTCCTCTTCAGCCCCTATTCCAATACAATTAACAATCATATTATTAGTCGGGTATTGTAGGAGTTCCATTTAGATTTACTTTCTACCCGACTCCCCTTTTCCATACATTCTTTCTTTCCTTTTTCCCTAATTCCTCCTCCTTAGACAATCCTTAACATTTGTTTTAAGCATTGTTATGCCTCATTTTCAATTCTATTTGAGGGCTATGGGATCTTCCACACTTTGCTCACTTACACTTTCAGGATTCTGAAAGCAAAACTCAACTTTAACACCAACACAACCAAGTAATATAGGTACACTGGTGCTAACCAAATTCTTAGTAATTATGTGAGAAACCAATTGTAATCTTAAGAATGGTATAAGGTTAGATTTTAGACTCAAAGAGCTTTCGGTAAAGTCCAAGAATGCACGAATTGGAGTTCTGACGGTGCTGAGGCTTTATGATTCGTGCCAATGACAAAGGTGATGCGGAATCAACAAAATTTATATTCTAGCCTCTCCCATCGAGTCGGTTTACCGCAAAGATAGCTACCAGTATCTAACATCGTGATGGAAGCCATCCCACCTAACGATTAGCACTGTTTGAAAACAGGCTTTGCTCGATTTTCTGATTGTTAAAAACAAGGGGGTTGTATGTTCACGACTCAACTCCGTAATTGGTTTAAAGTGAAGTGGTGGTAACTTGAAGACTTGGGTCACTAGCTTCTGATAAATGGGGCCATTAAAATGTCCTCAAGTATTTTTGACAGGCAACGACCTTATAGTCAAAGCCAAAAAACCCAGACCTTGTTTACCTATAAAACTCCAACCCTAGAACCACCCTATTTGAGTCAAACTACTAAGCATTCAAAGTCCCATTCAGCTTTAAAACCCCAACATTTAACCTCATTTCAATGGCTCAGAATGACATCTATAAAGGATGCCAAGGCATCTAACATTAAGAATGCCCCCGAAACCTAAAGCATGATGGTATCACTAAGGGGAGAAGAATGGTATTAAACCCTAGATTGAAAGTCGGGAACCACATAAATGTTGTACCTATAATATTCAAAGAGGACAACTCCATCAATAAAACTAAGTTAGCCACCCTCCTCTTCGTTAGTTATGAGGCTTGGGCCTAAGCATCCCTGAAATATCCCCGCTGCTAATGGCAAATTAAATGGAGAGAAGAGGAGAGAGAGCAGAGAGCAAAATGAGACCTAAAATGAAAGTCGCTGAAACTTTATAAAATGAAAGTTGCTTGCTACAAAGAGGTGGGGTTTATATAGTCCAACCCAGCAGAAAATACAAAAACACCTAAAATATGAGGATTACATAAGGGTCAAAATGGTAATACATCAAAAGTGGTCGTCAGATCACATAAAACATTGGGCTGAGATTTCGCTGAACAGCGAATTCTAGAGATAGCGAAATGGGAAATTTTGCAAGAATGAAAGAATTTCACAATAATGTAAATTTCGCTAGCCTAGCTTAAATTTTTAGAGATAGCTTAATTAGCCTCGCTAGCATGCAAATTTCGCTTAGTTAGCGAAATTCCCCGCTAACCTAGCGAAAATTTCACTCGTCAGGATTGTGAAATCTTCACATGATTATAAATTTTCGCAATCCTAAATAAATTTTCGCAATCATAGCGAAAATCCGGGGATTGCTCCCCGCTCGGGGTTTGCTCACCAGATCCCTCTCTCGCACTTTTATTCATCATCACTTCGCTTCAATTCTTCACCGACCTTGATATTTCACGCTTCGCCTGAAATCATCGAGGATTCTCACATTCAACACCACAAGAAGGCTGCTTCACGATCAAGTTCTCAAAACCTGCAAAACTATCCAAACAATCGAAATGGAATTAGTGAAACTATGGACCCGCACACATCAATCGCTTAATGATATGATTAGTGCGCAAAGCACTTTAAAACTATCTTAAATAGGGTTTCAAATAGCACTTTTTGGGTACTAATCACACCCCAACCTAATAATGCTGCAATTTTAGCAATGTTAAAACAAAAATGGATGCATGTCGTGCTTACAAAAGTGTATTTAAAGTCAAAAAGTGCATGTACTATTTAGCTTTACTTTAGCATGAATAATTTACACTCGTATGAAAACCGCACAGGTGAACAAAAACCATATAAGAACAAGTAAGTTTTAGGCAATGCCAATTTCAAGGAAATCAAATCTGAATTTCCACCAAAATCTAATTGTTCCTATGTAACCAAGCCGAGCCAATAAATTGTTATTCCCTCCCCAACCTGGGCCACGCTATGGCTATAACCGTTAAATGTACCAAATAGGATCAGCTAAACCTTATTTCTTTATTCACAAATCAGAAGGCAATGCCAAAACTCGACTCTTCACCAAAGTCCGTAACGGGGTCCACCGGTGACTCCCAACCAATTACAAGGCTTGTGCATCAAGCCAAAAGGATCACTGACCACAAAGTCCGTTGTGCTTCACCCTGACTCGACCGACTCGAGAATTAAGCACCTACAACAAGCCAAACTCCTACCCATCCACCCATGTAACGAACACTCAAGCCTGGACTCCAACCGAAGGCCTAGGGCACCTGCTTTAGCGCTTTCGCCATATACCCCTGACTGCGGTTCGGGTTTCAAGGCAAAGTGTCTTAATTTTTATTTTTCTTTTTTCTTTTGATTGATTTTTTTTTTTTTCGAAGACTTCATCGGGTCTTCATGGTAACAAAACCCATTATATCAACAAGTTTAAGGTCTACTTTGCAAAGTGAAAAGAGGTGTATAGCTTCAAGAACTATTGGCACAACCTCAAGGCAAAGGTGTGAATTAGCTAAAGCGGGGAATGTTCAAGGTTGAATATACGTAAATCTCAATTGACCAAAACCAAAACCATGCATGGACCGTCTCTATCATTAAGGTAACATACAGGGTTTCAATTTTTCAAATAAAGGCAAGAGAATATACACAAAATGGAGACACAAAATGAATTCGCAAAAGTGCAGTAGTAACAAAATAGTGCTATACAAATTTGATATAACCAAAATGTATACATGCTCGATATAGCTAACATAACAAGTGTCACCGCTACTATCAAGCATGAATCCTGCATAAAATGAGTAGTAGCTTGATAAAGCCAAAAACCGTAATAAAAATATATGAAGATACTCTAATCCTTAACTTTTCTCCCAACAAAGTAGAAACATGTCATGTGGGTAGGAATAGAGACAGAGGTGACCACCTCAATCCCGCGCGCAGGATCTGGTGGTTGCCGCCGCTGCGGGCTAGCACATCTATGAGGTCGTCATTGGCCTATCTCGAAGGGGCGTAAACATAAAGTGAGACCGAGGTGACCTATGATCCGCAGGAGCATGTATGACAATGTTTCCAAAGTGGTCTCACGAGCCACCCTCTCGTCCATCGATGCTCGTAGCGGCCAACGAACACAATCCATAACAACAAGGAGTCTTCGAACTGATATGAACGCATTTCTCGGAGAATGTCGCGCCAGATGCGATGGGTCGGGGTGTCAAGAGGGCTGCCGAGCAGCGGATGGTGAGACTGAGAGATATCCGTAATCGACCTCCATTCCTACCTGAGCAAGATCATCTCTCCTCCGAGTCCTCGCTCCTCATCCTGGGCACTCTCCTCTGGTCTTGGCTGCTGGAGGAGAAAAGAACCTGATCACCATGGCTCTCTCCATACAGACCCGATGGCATCCGATCCTCCTTTCGATACTGGCTCGAGTCGGCGCTCTGGTGGACTCGCCTGGGGGCAAATTATGGCATCAACAAGGGTAGACTTTCCGCCGAAGCAAATCTTCGCGCGGTGGACTCCATCTTCGGCGCGCATATACTATCACTAACTCGGGGAGGGACTCAACCAACTCCTCCGAGACTGATCCCAGACAGAGCCTCAGCCCCTGCTACCGGACGTAGCACTGTGAATTCGAATAGCCGTCCGGAAAGGGTGTGGTCTACTAAAAGCATCCGAGGCTGAGCCGCTCCCGAAAGTACTGTCCGGGCCAGAGTGTTCCCGGAAGCGAGATGGGACATTCCTCTGTGGCTCGCTGGAGGCCAATCTCGAGACCAGACCGCTCGCTCGCTGGCAGCCTAATGCCGATATGTCCGCCGCGAGCACTCCCTTACGATCATCACTGAATCTGGTTTGGGAGGACTTTGCGCTTCCCGGAAGTCATGGAGTGGTAAACCAATTACCACCGGGGTAGAACCGCCTGCCATGCATCAGCAGGGAGTGGCTAATGTAATCGGCCCCATGGAGTCCTCGAACTGTGGTCACGGCCGGCGACGTTGTAATACGACTCCATGGAAATCTCCGGCGTGAGCCCGACGCTCAAACGGGTCTCAACAAACAATGGTCGCCCGATCTCGAGGCAAAGGAGAATCTGGGTGATGAGGTCTCTCACGCCGTGGGAAGGCGACTGGCCGAGGCCTGGGGATGATGAGGACTCCCCACCGATACTGCCCGCTTGGCGGCTCGCCTCCCGGATCGCCCCCCAGGCACCGGGAGGGGGCCCGAGGTCCGCATCTCGTCCAATACCTCCCGAACTACACGGGGCTCCTCCGGATCGCCACAGTCGCTTCAACCGCGGTAAAACCGAGAATGTGGGCATGGGCAAATTTCAAAGAGTGTCCGACCCTCCACTTCCGAAAGGGCCGACCGACTCGGGCTCGCAGGCGACCCACTCGCACGCACTTACGGCGCTGCCGTAGCGACACGTGAGGCGGCGTGGCTCACTACCGAAGCAAGGCGGTGCGCACACGTGAGATCGAACTGTGGCGCCCGGGCCGAACCAAGATACTAAGAAATGCGTACACCAGGGCCAGGTCAGGCACCAGCGACCGGGGTGTCAGGATTCGGCACGACGGCAGTCATCTAGTACTGGACCGACGACAAAGGTCGGGATCGTGCACGCGCCGCGTGGGGCGGCAGGCTGGTGCAGGCGGCTGACAACCGCTAGCCATGGTCACCATGGACTCGAGCGGCCTGAATGGCAATCTGCAGAAAAGGCTCAGTGGTGGTCAGCCTTGACGGCAAGGAACAGCGAGGCACCGCCATTCCGAGTCTCTGAGGGAGAGGAAAAACTTTTAACTATGACTGAGGGTTGAGGCCTTCCCTCCTTTAAATAAAGCCTGAAGGGCAGCTGAAGAGCTATTCAATGATTTCGCATAATAGCAATCAGCCAAAACTGGGTTCACTCCGCAATAAAGAAAAATTAACTTGATTTAAGCAAGAAAACAACAAAATCAAAGAATTATTATTATAAACAAAAAATTTAAAAAATAAAATAAAAATAAAATAAAATAAAACAACGAGGGCTACTTAAAAGGAAAGTCAAGTAAACGGAAATTACTAAAAATGGAAAGTTACTAAAAATAGAAACTACCGAAATCAATCAATTTTTAAACAAAAAGCAAAAAACAACTTTTGAGCTGCAATATAATTTCATTTGACACCAAATCAGCTCAATTTTACAAACTCCATTCATGGGGGGTCAAGGAGGAGGAGCTCCGTAACCCTATAGTATTTCTGTGGTCAGTACCCTTCATGCTTGGTCCCTTCTTGTTGATTTTTCTTTCTCACAGGTGATTTTGAGTCGACCAATTGCTCTGTATGGACGACCACATAACTCCCAAACAATCGGCTTCACCTGTTAGCCACTCGCACTTATGGATTCGCTTCCCTACCATACCAACTGGAGTACTTCATTTCCTTCCTCATCACCTCCACCGGTTTGTGTCAGGCTCATGAAAATGCGTTGAGCTCCAATGTCATGTTGCCAAAAATGTGAGTTGCATGACCCATTTTGGAAATTGATAATCGCACGCTGTGGCCAAAAATGTCTTCTCAGATAATCACACATGATCAGCTCCACTCCACCAAGGTTCCCAGATCAAGCACTACAAAGCCACCTGCAGTAGAATTTGTCTACCTTCACCAACACATCCCTCAACTAATATTCCCTAGGAATCTTCACCGATCTATCACCCAATGACAAAGCGGATGTTGGTAGGTTTCAGCTCCCTAAACCTGGTAACCCGCTTATAAGAATCGAGTATGGCAAGAGGTTTCACCGTCCCCAAATCGAGTAAATGCCTCGTCATGCAAGTCCTCCAATGTTGGATCGAATTGTGGGGATCCTGATCCTTGTATTTGGACTGGCTCTTGCTTGGATTATGACATGCTGATCATGTTCTGCTAGAAGGTTTCTTCTCAACGCCCAATCCCTTTGATCGTATTGCAGATCTTTCTCAAAACTTTCAGATAGGCAGGACTTGTTTGATGATGTCCAAAAGGGGTATGTCACCTTCACCCGCCTTTAGCACTCTGGTGATGCCCGCTCGCTGATGCCTTCTTCTTACTTTTAGTGCCTAGGGAAATGGAGGGGTAATGCAGTACTTCCACTGAGTCCTCTCACCGATTTACTCACCTCTCAGTCTCGGCCTTTCCTTTCCTTGCATGCTTCTTCAGCGTACCAAGGCACCGGGTTGCTCTATTTCTTCCACTCCCCAAAGTGATTATGGATTTCACCATCCATCCCTGAATTGGCTGATGAACCTACCTCATAAAAATTCCTCTTCGATTTGCAATGCTCAGCGGAACCTTCCTCTCTCCGTACCTCTGCATATCGGCTGATCTTTGTGATTGAATAATCGTAGGTTGTCTATTTTCACAAAGATTAATTTCAGTCATCACATTCCTTTTATCTTAAAATTTCTACAAGGTCAACCTTCTGTGCCAATTGTACATTGATCCCCTTGCTCCTCCACAAATTTCACCACCTGTCACCCAAGATACTGCTCAACCGAGAAGAGATGGCGGTGGTTGTGGTTTAGATGAGGAACCAACCGTTGCTTGGCACCGGGGCACATGTGTGTGAGGACCGGTTTCCAAGAGAGGTGTTAGTGATTCAATTGGAATTGTAGGTATTACCTATACGGGCATCGGGTCAGGCTTGTATCAATTTTACAAGATTTGCATATTCTCGACATCAAATCCTCTTCACCAAGGCGCTTTGATGATGTTCTCCTCGGATTAACAGTTGGTTGACAACCGGGATGAATGGCCGTCTGTACGTTGTTTTCTACCACCGCCTCGCACTTCATGGTGCCTTCTTCCTTCTAGCTCCTCCACCTTCCTACAGGCTGAGATTTTTGCTTTCATTTCCATGTCCTCCGAAGTGCAAAATTCTCCCCGTGTGCCGAAAATCATTTTCTCCACCTCTTCCTGGGTTTGGCCTATCCCATCCCTTGGAAGTTTTCAGCCACATAACCGATTTTTACTCAAAATCACCTCCACACATGGCGTTTCTAGCACCGTCACGGCAGGGACATACCATTATAGAAATGATTCACAAGATCCAAGTGTCGAAACCATGATGTGGACAAGCACCGGGATACTCACACCCTCCCATTGGTAGAATTTCGTTGTCATAGGCCGTAAGTGTAGATTCGGGCTTCTTCAAATTGTTGTCTTAGTTGCAATCAAGCACTTCTTCAAAATTCTATTGCTCGCCCCTTCTAATCGTCTCACTTCAAAGAATTTGAGTCATATTTTTGGCCTTATCTTTTAGTGTCGTGGGGAATGTTTCACTGAGCAACCATGTCATTATACCCTCCTTAAAAGCGTGGCTACCTCCTCAAAATCCCATGTGAATATATGGATTTTCATCTCCATACCATGAAATGTGGGAAGCAGGCATCAGTAGGTCTCACCGCTACATCCCCAAAGCAGGAGGCGACTTGGTGAAGGCACTTAACCTAGGAGGGTGTATGTGTTCCCCATCGATCCGTATGCCGCTTGATTCATGGGAGGTGTTTGTTGACTTTCATTGCCCTCGTAGAGGATCCATTTGGTCATCGGTGGCACACCGATTTCACAAAAATTGCTCAATCGGTGCACTCACCTTTGCACCACCTAATATCCTCTATCCTGCCGCATAAACACTGCTACACAAAAATGACACAACAAAGCAACAAAAACAAAGCTTGTTAAAAAGCAAGCCGTTGTTAGTTAAAACAAAACCGACCGCAAGAAACAAAATGCAGCTGGCAAGAATCATGGCAGTGAAACCCGCAGCCATGCCAGTTCTGAAATTCTGCAAGAGTTAAAAGGTCACCACTTGTAATGGATTACAACACATCAACCTATCATACGTAGTTTGGCACCATCCCCTGAATGCCTATTTGATTCGGTGTCACTCAGAAAGGCATCCCTAATTAACAAAATTTGTATCCTTAGTTCTCCTATCGCCGTACTTGCTTACCTGGCAGATAGTGTCTAGGGTCAACAATGTGTGACGTTTTCTTTTGTACAAATGAGCTATGGAGTTCAAAATGGTGAATTTCACTTTGATTTAAGGAATTTGGTAAGAAATGGGGAGATAATGGCTAGTAAACTGAAATTTCAAATAAAATAAAATGTAAAGAAGTTCCTCAAGTATCGTTAATGGATTCTGGTTTTAAAGTTCACCTGAGGGGTCCCTGTTCATTTCCTGCTAGAAAATGACCTATAGTCATTTCCCTAACCTAATCTTTCATTTAGCTTTTAAAAAACTAAACCCTATGATTTTCCCTTTTGAAAACAGCATTTATCGAGCCTTAATGTTCCTTAAATGAAAACATGCCTCCCGATCTACCTCACAAAGGACAAATAGGAAGGAACTAGACGAATCTCAAGTGATCTAGCAACAAGCATCCACCGAACCCTAAAAAGTTGCTAAATATGATCAATGAAGGCATATCAAATGAGTTCTAACCTAGGAGGAGAAATAGGAACATAAATGCCAATAAAACTTGGCGTTAAAAAACAGGAACCGTTATTACCTCCAAACCCACGCAACCTCCTTCGCGAGAACGCATCAATAACTTACATCCCCGAAATAGCCATCCCCGTAGATGTGTTCGAAGCCGAGAAAAGGAGGGAAATGAGGGAAAATGGAAAATCGAGAAAATCCGCCGAAAGCTTTGCCCTAAAACTTTATTCGCTTTATTGCTTCGTCGGGATTTTGAGCAACCCCTTACCATATTACAAAAATAACCTCCAAATATTCTACAATCGAGTAAAAAGTAAGAAAAACAAAAGAGGAACAAAGGCAAAACGGCAAACAGAGTCAAATGCAAACAAAGGGCGCGGGCAAGTGTGATGGTAATTAGTACGCAGCCAATTTAGCCGCTTAATTTCCTTGTATTTTCTTCTCTTTCTTTTCTAGCCTCTCGGGACCGTAATGCTGAGTTTGACTCTAATTTGCTTTTGATCGACTCAACAATTTTGGCATAAATCGCAGATGCAAACCGCAAAATTTGCCACAAAATGCGATCGTAGAATCACAGAATCTTAATGTGTACCAAGATTAATGATATTAGTACACAAAGCACTCAAAACCCATACAATAGGGTTCAAAATAGCACTGGGGCACTAATCGCCGATTGAAGTTTGGTATAAAATTAGATGGCATCAAGCAAATTTCATAGAGGTGCTAAATTTGTTCGGCAAGGGCTACGGTTTGCAGTACCTCCAAGCTCGCTTTTGTTTTCTTTTCCTCCTTTTCATGTTTAATCCTCTTGAAAACAATTACCAAACACTCAAATCAGTTCATTTGAGGTTCAAAACAAAACACATAAACATTTTTCATCTCAACATTTCGCCACCAAATCAAACACATAACTGGATCAAGAAGAGACGGAGGAAGAAATTCTAATGAGAAACTACCAACCGCTCTAGTTTCCAGCTAGGTTGATTTCACCCCAATACACTAGCTTTCCATAGATCTAGGTCGATTTACACTTACCTACAAGAAGAAGCGAAACTCCTAGTTTTCTCACCTAGCCGCAACTCCTCACCACATGGATTGTCCTTGGATTTCAAAGATAGATGTGATCAATCTAGGGCTAATTGTGACAAACGGTTTGAAGAATGAGGAAAATCCAAGTGATTTTCGGCCTTCGACCGAAGGTGCAATCAATGAGTTTCAGAGGATTTGTGCGTGAGGAGATAACAAACAGAGAATGAGGGAATGAGAGAAATACCTCTAAAGACCAATATTTTGCCTTTTAATCAAAGTCCTCTTCACTAAGCCTTGTTTGGGGTTGCCACACTAATTCCCCATTTTTCATTTTTCACTTTCTTAAAGTTTATTTAATTTACTTCACTTCATTTCATTTCATTTATACTGCACTTACATTACTCATTATAACTTTATCTCCATTTAATATTTTTATCAAATTTATTTTGGTTTGCAAATTTCCTGGTTTTTATCATTTTTGCTTTTAGCCATTTAAACCCTGAAAATGATTTTTAATTTATTTTACAACTAACATGTTATAAAACCTGTTAGGTATTTTAATGCATAACATACACTTAACTGAAAATAAGAAACTATCTAAAATAGTCCCTATTTATTTCAAAATAAAGTTTATGAAAGGTTGGAGTCAATCACCTAGTTCATGATGAAGTAGACTTTAGATTGATTGATTATATATCTTATTAACTTTGAGAAGCTGGGACTCACTAAAGTAGGATAACAAGTTCTGGAAGTTAATTTATCCTGCACATTTATATGTAATTTATATATATTATGATAATTATCAGGCAAATTGTATATATAATATACATGTCTATGCTAGTAATGAACACATAATCTAACAACACATTTGATTCCTACATAAATATGCTTTGTCTTCTTTCCGTTAGCACTCCACTTAATCACCTAGATCTCACTATGTTTCATGATTGTTATTTGTGCCAAATTTGAAACAATTAGTTTAGTTTCTAAATTATGTAATAGACAATTTGTCGTTTAATAAAATTTTATTTCTATTATAAGTGAACAAAATATATATCATAATATTGATAATAATCTATAATGTTATTTGTATGTAATTCAAGTTTGATAATGTGGAAAATCACTGAAAAGAAAAAACTTAGTATCAATCAAACTCAATTATGATAACTTAAAGTTCAATGGCATAACGAAAATAATACAAAGACTAGTGAGTTTGTGGAATCATTAGCCTTTTTGAACCTAGAGTAGCTACCACTATGTTAGAATTATATTCACAATGACTCATGATCCTTTACTTCCAAAGGAGCTATAAATAGGATGTTTTAACTCATACACTATGCAGGGCCATTTAGTGTCCATGCCCATCGCTTAATAATGACGACTCACAAGATAACAGCAAACTCAATAATAAAAACTGAGGCATTGATAATTCAAAGAATGTAAGGTTTAGTCTGAGAAACAATTAGGAAGACATTAAATCTCATTTGCTCTAATCTGAGGTGGTGAGTACATGTCTATTGAATTTCTTCTCAAAGAGCAAATGGACTTATCTCTTAGTGCTCCAGAATCCACAACAAAATGATGGTGAAAGAAGAAATCAACTCATTAGACATAGTAAGGTCAATGATGAGCTTCCCACATTACCTTTATCCTTCGAGAGGTGCCCCAAAGACAACAACTAAGATTCTAAACAGGTGCCATCCAAATCAAAAGACTAAAGACACCCAAGGGAAATATGGACAAGTAGGAAACTGACTTAAGTCACAAGAAGATAGCGAGGTGTTGTCCCGCCTTATGTATTAAAGCAGTCTTCTGACAAGTTTGATGCAAAGTCAGAATTGTGTTTGTTTGTTGAGTATCCAAAAGGTACAAGGGGCTATTGTTTCTACAATAAATTTGGTATGAAGTAGAGCAGGAAAAATACAAATTCTGCAAGTTCATGGAAGAAGAATTACATCATGAATCATAATTAGTATACAAATGAAAGGATGGAAAAAACTGAATTCCTTAGCATCCAAGATAATGTTGTTCCTATTGATCCAAAACACACACTTGATATCGATACACACAGTTATGCCTCAGAGAGGGGAGGTCACAGGGACCACCTCGTTAAGCTCATGTTGATGAGAGAACTATCTTGACAATCTTGTTTCACATGAGGATGATCCCACAAGTTACCATGGCAATTAATGATAAGGATTTCTGCTTTTGGAAAGAGGCTATGAAATCGAATCTAATCCATGTATTCAATAATTTGGACTCTATGAATTTACTCCTAAGGGTTAAACCCATTGGTTGTAAACGAGTGTACAAGAGAAAGAGAGGATTAGATGGAAAAGTTGAGACATACGAAGCCAGACTGGTGACAAAAGGTTGTAGTAAAAAATTAGGTTTTGATTATGAGGAAACTTTTTTATTAGTGGCCATGATCAAGTCCATCAAAATAGTCTCAATCCATCGGGTACTATTATATTGAATATGGAAATGATGTCAAGACAAACCTTTGTTTAGCTATCTGGAAGAAGAATATCTATGACGAACAAGATGGTTTCATAACCGAAGGTCAAGAACAGCATGTATGTTGCATACGTCAGATATGGATGCGCAGACAGATCATGGAAAAACAAATGGATCAGTAATCAAATCTTGTGACTCAAAAATGAAGGAACCCATGTATATAGGTGATGGTAGATGAGATATGGCTTTCTTTGCTTTTATATGGGACTGAAACGACTTGATATGCCACTGCTGCAAAATCCACTGCCACCAATTCAAATGAAGGATTCGAGAGTCAATATGTTCTGCATTAAGACATACTACTGATAGAAAGAATAAGATTATTGCATTTTCTCAAGAAAATTATATAGATAGTATATTATCTAAGTACAACATCCAAGATATCAAAAAAAGGATTTACACCTTTTAGATATGGAATCAATCTTTCTTAGAATCAATGTCCTAAGACAACTGAAGAGAAAGAATATATGAAGACAATATCATATGTTTCAGTAGTTGGTAGTCTTATGTTTGTGATGTTATGTCCTAGATCGAATACATAGCTATCCAATCTGGATAGTGAGCAGGTAATTGCCTAACTAGGAAATACAGCACCAGCTACATACAATTTAAGTATTCAAGAGAAAGTGAGGATTATGCTAGTTTATCATATATGAGCTGGTCTGTAGATATACTCTGATTCACTTTATGATGGATTTAAGGAAACCTTGATATGTTTTTACATCATGAGTAGCCATTAGTTGAAGGATTATCAAGCAATCATATTGTTGATTCAAATCATAACTAATATGTGGTTAAAGATCGAGTAAGTAAATCATGAAGGGTATGACTTAGGAAATTACTTATGAAATTAGGAGTCATAGCTAAGGTGTTGATCCTATGATCTTGTACTGCTATAAGAATGGGGCTGCTGCTCAAGCCAAAGAACCAAGGAATCATAGGAAAGGCAAACACATCAAAAGGAAGTAGCACTTAGTTTGAGAGATCGGTGCGTGAGAATGCAGACATATAGTGAGAAAGATCGCATCCAGGATAACCTAGCGTATCCTTTAACTAAAGGCACTAAGACTAAAGGTTGCCTCATGTGATACAAAAGACAGGCCCCAATGTACTCCTAGTTTTTTTAGTTTCACGGTTTATAATGTAATTAGCTCACATTAATAAAACTGTGTTTTAGTTACTTCATTATCAGGTTCATCGAGGCCTAGTTCAAGCATTACTGTACATGTCCGGGTGCGTGGGGATGCAAAAAGGGACACATATATGGGTTCCCGTGAATGAGGTTGTTCACGACTCGCTCATGGATGTTAGCGATCCATATGGTCAGGTATGATATCTCATTCAATTATTAAAAGTGGGCTTTTGTCACAATAATAGAGTGGGTTTCTAGGATATCATACCGGGGAGGCTCGGTACATATTGTCAGGACTGGGAGTGCAAATCACAAAGATATCATCTTGATGGTTTTGCCCGCTGCTACTATCTCACATGGCTCGCAATTCTAAGGGTCATCGAGAAATGAGGGGAGGTGTAATATCTAAACTATACTTTAAACCCACTTTTATGCATATTTAAGGCTTAAAGATCATTTTATTGCATAATTATGAGCTCCTACCTAAATTTATGTTTTGGTAGTGAATTTAAAGTAAAGAAGCAAAAATCAGCAAAAAGAAGCATAAAAAGGTCAAATGTCTAATGCTTGATATCATTAACAAGATCAAATCAAAATGTTATGAATATTAAGTTCAATGTCATACATCAAATTTAAATAACAAAGAAAATACCAACGCTTACATCACCAAGAATGTCGCGCCCATCACAGAGTAAAGTCACAGCATCGAATCGAAGAGAGCATAACTAAAAGAAAAGACAGTCGCCATATCGCTAAGAATGTCGCGACATCACAAATGCAAATTCGCGGCATCCACCGGCGGATGAGCAAAAGTTACGTCACATCGCCAGTGACATCATCAAAACAGCTCTCACAATGTCGCGACATCAAACTGGGCACCAAGGTTGAAACATTAAAGAACAACGTCGATTGGAATTTCAATGTCGCGATATTAACATCGCGACTGTGGATATCAAATCAATGTCACAATGACGTCGTCGGTGACACTCCATTGAAACAATCGAACTCAAGGGCAAATGTCGCGGACATCGTAAGCTCCAGAGATCGTACAAATGTCGGCATTATTGACAACATCAGCCGGCGTCACGACATCACAATCGCAATGTAGCGACATCGGCCACGCCATTGTCGATATTCTTAATGAATCTAACACTGTGACCGCAATGTCTCGACACCCAAAAGAAGGTTGGCCACGCATTACCACAAAGAATGTCGTGACATTAACTACATTGCCGCAACATCGATCAGGCAAAACTGGCCAAAGTCCCGCATCCGCCTTGTTTTGGGGGCCCAATCTCCGTGGCTTCTTCTAGGATTGTATAGTAGCTACTAACTTTAGAGTAGCTCAGCCAACTCTCGGGGAGCTTTTGCTAAACTTTTGAGGGCTTATGCTCATCTCTCACAGCGAGGAGCAGATTTGCAGTTGAGGAGACTTTTCTATTTTTCTTTTCTTTTCTTTTCTTTCTTTTCTTTTCTTTTCTTTCTTTTATTTTTCTTTTCTTCTGTATTTATTTTGTCTTTGTGGAGTAGATTTGTTGATCAATGTATTATTTGTTGAAATCGTTGAATATCGGTTCCTACTCGTCCCGAACTTGGAGAATTTGAAATTCCTTTCCATAAACCAACTTTTTATTCAGTCATCAGCTTCAATGAATTTACCCGATCGCTTTAGTTATTGAGAAGTTAGTCCTAAGTATGGAGAGCTGCTTATGTTGGGAAGGGATCGTGTTTGATTACTATTTTGGCCAAAGATTTTTAATGATTGTTTAGTTTTATAATTGATTGAATTAATCTGCATTGTTCATGTAAAGTGTACTGTTCTAGAGATAGGCAATATACCCATAATAGAGATGTATCCGTGCTCGATTTCCTGTGAGCCTCTTTGTTTTATTGGCCGGGAGATATGACTTCAAGATATTGTAGAGAAGGGTATGTTAGACTGATATTCTTAGAACTAATATACTCTAAGTCATCACTCCATAAATCATTGGGGGTGATTGTTATAACTCTACATTCATGCCCCCTTTATGGGTGACAACATGTCAGCCTGTGCCAAGGACCACCTATTGAGCGGTTGAATGACTGTTTAGAGGTCACCTCGCCAGAATAATCTCATCCTCGTCACTAAGATTCTAATCAAGGAGAGGGAGAATCTCTCGTCAAACTGTATCAGGGTATACCACCATATATCAGAGGCTGGCAACCTATGCTCCATGGGGTACCACCAGATGATCAGAAGTACCGAAGGAAAACAAATGATCTAAAGAGGATTAAGTCCTGCTATGTAGTTTCAATCATCAACAGAGAGATAGAAATGGGTAAGTCGAAAATGAAATGTCAGTGTCATGAGCGCCACCAAGGCTATACTACCTTGCCCCGGACAATTAAACATTCAAAACCCAAAACTAATCAAGTTTTAAGAACCATTTGCAAATTGATAGTCAAGGCATTTAATCCCATTCCCACTTATTACTTCTCAGAAACACTTAATTCCCTTGATTTTCTTTGTTTTAAACTACTTTTATTTTAGTTTTATTTAAAGAATTTTAAGCCTATATAGTGTGATGACCTTGAGTAGTAGGGTAGCGACCACATAGTTCTCTCTATTAATTTGTGGTACGATATTTGGACTAAAGTCCACTTTATTACTGTACCACTCATGCACTCAGAAAATTTATTTAGATTTAATATATCAAGATATTGTTTAGAAAACTAGAGGCATAAAATTTTATCTCAAAGAAGGATAGATTTTTTAAAGAATCATGTTTCAAATTTTATAAACAAACAAAAATATTTAATTTAAACTTATATATAAAAAAATTGTTCATCAATAAGAGGTTGTCATTTATAGCGCCTGGTGCATCATTCATATGAGCAACTTAGGAGGATTTTTTGATGGCTTTGCTCTGTACGTCTATGTAATCTGCTTTAAGATCGACATAGGAACCATGATCACCCATAGGGCAACATAAACTCGAGGCAGCTATGCAGACTGATCAGAGCACCCTCGGCCGAGTGGTCCCATTTGAGTTCGGGGTGGACTTACGCCTGCTGACTGTCAAAAGGTAAAGCCAGAACAGGCCGTGAAACAGGTTGGTTTCGGTTATCGCCTTATAACATAATGTCCCAAACACAGTATCGATTTATGGGGAAAGATATTTAGGCTTCCTGGTAATCTTCCACAATGACTAGAAGAAAGTCATGCGCTGGTATACTATAGTGGTATGATTGACTAATCAGGGAATTACGTCCGACACCTTAACGGGAGCAAGAATGAGGCACCACGGGGTCCCCAGTAAACCTACTGTAAGTGAAGAAAAGCATATGCCAGATCCATATGAGCCTTCACAAGTTTACTTAGAATGGCAGAATAAAGCTAATAACTAAGCCCGATAAGCAACTAGAGCTATTAGTTAACGGCTTGAACTATATACACTGATAGCCCAAGTATGGATTCAATTAGTCACAACTCGCATATAATGATAACATTAGGTTTCAGGTGATAGATTAATTCTAAGAGGGAAAGAAAGCTCTTCTAAGGTCCTGATCCCAAAGCAAATACGCTGGATTATGTTTCTGAGTTCAGACTCATATCAAGACTGAAAAATCAAGCATTACCTGAAGATCACTGACAATCCATTCCTGCAAGATGATTTATTTGCCTATCACATACGCTTAAATCATGTATTTCAGTGACGATCCCCCATCAGCATAAATGTAGAATTGTCCTAATTGAACCCTAACTTGACCTCACACCTTGATGCCCGCTTTTTTTTAAAACGTTTAACTTTTACTCACACGTGCCTAAACACATGTCGATAGAAAAGTAATTTTTGTGAAACAAAATTAATAAAGTGATTATTCAAAAAATCATTTTAAAATGATTTTTACAACTTTCTCAAATATTTTTTTAATAACATCACTAATACATATAATTTTCAAAATTTTAAGCAATTTTATAATATTTTAATACTTTTCTTCCATGACAATATGGATATGTATCAAGAATGTCATTGAAATGTCAAATGTCGCCCATAAAAAACGAATTTAACTATGTTTGAAAATTCAGAGTCTTAAGGCCATGCAGCAATTGTCTCTACGTTATGATCAGAAGCCAAAAGTTACAGTCAGTCAATCCAGAATATTCTTTCTTCTCCTAATGGTCCTGAACGCTTAATTCTCATCGATTTGTTTATTTCTTTTTTCCAATGTAGACAATTTTATCTTTCTTTTCCTTTTGTTTTATTTTTATTTTCTTTCTTTCAGTTTAAATGAATTGAAAGTTAAGTATCCTAAATGTTTATATACACTTTCTACTTTTAATTTCAGAGTAAAAATATTAATAACTTAGATATGAAAAGTAGAATTTTACATTAAAATATTAGTTTTTAATTTAATATATATATATATATATATATATATATATATATATATATATATATATATATATAATAAAGATGTGTTTTAATTTTTAAAAATTTTCAAACATTATTTTTTTCAAGATTTACACAAATTTATTTCTAAATAAAATTAGAAAATGTTTTTAAATAGAGTTAAATGCAATGTTTTAAAAACTGAACCGGTATATGAGTAATACAATGTTCGATTCACTTATACTTTATGCCTACTCCTTAGCGAGTTTTGGGCCAATAACTCTTAAACCAATTGGCCTTAGGTATTAGGTGTAGAACACTCCTTACGACTTAATTACCCAAAGTAGGAAGCTAGAAACCAAACTTACTTAACTTTATTTTTATTTTTCTTTTGTTTTCTTGTTTTCTTGTTTTTCACCAACTCAATCAAATACTCCATTAACACCAGCTCCCAATATTGCATCAATAAGCACTCATACCATAGTAAAGGTTTTAATTGAAGGAAGTTATATAAGGGTAAGGAGAATTGTTGGTTCACAAAGAAAAGGTTCATTAAATACAAAAGAGGGTGACTATGGATATAATAATGAACCGGGTTGTTTAGAAAGGCTCGATACGTCTAAAGATGGCTAAATCCACTTATATATGTTGTATTGTCTAGGTTTGCCTCAGCGATGATCCACCAAAAATAAAAAACAAAAGTTTTAAAAGTTCTTAGAGATAAAAATAAAGGTGTTCACATAGCTCTTCTCTAGGCCCAACAAAAAATTTATTAAGAGGGTGTGACTTGTGCTAAAAGTGTCCAAGATTGTAGCTAAACTTTACCAACAAGAGGGTGAATCATGCATTTTAGTGAAAAAACACCTTTCAATTTCTACATGCTAGTAGATATTCAATCAATTTTCATCATTGGACTCTTGACAAACACTCTAATCAAACTCACTCACAATGTTTTTGCATTTAAAACCTTTTTTCTTGAAAAAACCTTCATCTGAAAAACACACAAAAGAAACTAAAGGAAAACAACTAAAAACAAGATATTGAAGTTGGAAAATTTTTTAAACAAAGGGACAACCCCCAAACTTAAAACATGTTGATAGAAACGAGCGTATTATATAAAATAGTACGTCTATGTGCGCAAGCGCATACGTCGTCTCAAGTAATATAATAAAAGTATGAGTATCGTTCCACGAGGATTAGGTTACTAATAACCAAAATTAGAATAGTCGTAGCTTTATTTGGATTAACACAAAGGTGAAGTTAAAATGGAAAACAAACTACATTAAATAAATTCTAAACTAAAGTCTCTAACATGCAAAGAGAAAAGGTAATTACAAGAAAGCCTAAGGTTTTGATTTCCTCTAAAAAATTTCTATGGTGAGGCTTTACTTGTTCCCAATGATGCCTAAATCATATATTAATGATGGATTTTATCTAAGCGTATGCTATTATTTCTCAAACAATAACAATCTACCCTTAGAAAAACTTATATTGTATCTCTACCTCAAACCATTATAACCAAGGATGCATTAAGCATTAAAAAACCCAATAAGTCACATTTAACCCAAAAATATCTCTATTCTATGGTGAATCATGACATTTCAGTAATGGTCTAACCTAATTATTGTTTCTCAACCTCAAATTAGGTCTCGATGTATTAATGGTGATCAATCATCACCAATCATGAAATTATGAATAAAACATTACAATATATGTAAATCCAAACATTAAAGATTATAGTCAAGCTAAACACCATAGTTCATTATTTAGACTATATCAAAACCCTAGAAAATAAATTCAGTTCACCAAAGGGAAAATACAACTGTAGAAAATAGGAAAAACATGAATAGGGAAAGAAATAAACTAGTTGGAAACCCAATCTCCTCTTCAATCTACCTTCTTCCCTAAAGAGAGTTGTTCCCTAGGGTGTTTCCACCCCCCAAAGGGACTTCTCTTTAAAGCCCTAATATTGTTCATTTTATAAGCCAAGCAAAGAGAGGGCGTGAAAATGGCCTGACAACTTTGAGCACGACATCACGCCGTAGTGTGACAAATCTGCACTACGACGTGGATAAAATGATGAGCTATCGGAATTGTCAAAGCTAACTCACGCTCAAGCAGAAGCCATTCCTTCCTCTTTTTGCATCCTTCATTTCTTCCTTCATAACTTCTTCATTGGGACTTCCAATTGCGCAATCTTGGTGTCTACGGAAAGCTCTCGGAGTCTAGGATGCACCCATGCAAGTGAGGGAGTGCCTTCTTGAACCATGAATTGACATTTCTCCCAATTCAATACAAGGTTCTTCTCTTGGAATCTTTGCAACACTAACTCCAAATTCTTAAGGCAATCAAGGCGAAAAGTCATCCATGAAGATCTCATCAACGTCCTATAAGCCAAGAAAAAATGGCGAGTAATACGTTGAAAGGTACTTAAGGGCATTGCATGCAAAGGGCATCCCCCTTAATGCAAATGTCCCATACGGACAAGTGAAAGTGGTATTTTTTTGGTCTTCAGGGGCAATGACAATCTGATTGCCCCTTCAATTCAAAAAGATACCATCAATGCTTGTGCAAAAGAGACAACTAAAGTAATTCTTGAACAATTTCGTGGTGATTTTTTTGGTATTTTTGTTGATGAGTTTGCTGATATATCTGATAAATAACAAATGACTCTTTGCTGTGTGTGCATGTTATCAACACCACTTCTTTGACACTTAAAAATGAAATTGAGTCACTTTGCTTGCCAAACATCTTTAAATCTTTCTAAAGTTCGAGCCAAGGTTATAATGGGGCTAGCAATATGCAAGGTGCAGTGAATGGCCTCAAAACTTTAATAAAAGGAATCTCCATCTGCTTGGCCATTCCTTGTTTTGCTCTCTGAACTCCACCTGTTTGCCTCTTTGACAGGCTTGCAATGTTATTTAATCTTGTGGGAAGTTCCTGATTGGGGGAAAGAAATTCTTTGGCAAAAACAAGTTGAAATGTTGTGGATGCATTAGCATTAAGTGAACGTGAATCTGGATCTGGTTTAAATCAGGAACTTAGCTGGGGATCTCACTTTACAACTATTTTGAATGTGCTTTCATTGTATCTCACAATCCTTGATGCACTTGATGCTATTGGAGATTTTTCCACTGAAAAAGGTGACAAATATAAGGTCGAGTCACTTACATTAGCATTGATGTCATTTGACTTTGCTTTTGTTACACAATTGATAGTGACTATCTTGGGGATTACAAATGAATTGAACATGGCTTTGCAAAAGAGGGACCAAGATATTGTGAATGCAATGACATTTGTCGATGTAACTAAGAGGCATTTAAAGAAGATAAGAGATGATGGATGGCATTCTCACATGAATAAAGTCACTTCATTTTGTGTTAAGCATGACATTGAAATTCCTAACATGGAGGGAATGTATGTTCTTCGTGGAGAGAAAAGCGTGGTGTGCAAAAAGTGACAAACCTTCACCGTTTTCAAGTTAAGGTATTTTTAAGTGTCATTGATATACAATAGTAAGAGTTTGAAAATTGATTTGATGAGATAAGCAAGGAATTAGTTGTTTGTATGTCATGCTTCAATTTTGATAATCGGTTTTCTTCCTTTGACACAAGAAAATTGCTTCGACTTGCTGAATTCTATCCTAACAAATGATTTGTCCTATTTTGAGTATCAACTTGAGAATTTCATCAATGATATTCGAAATGATGAGAGATCTTGCAAGGTGAAGAACCTTAATGAGCTTTCCATGAAACTTGTTGAGACAAATAAGCATGAAACTCATCCGAAAGTCTACTTGCTTTTGAAGTTAGTGTTGCTTCTTCCCATCGCAACTACAAGTGTAGAAAGAGCATTTTCCGCAATTACTTTCATAAAAAATAAAACGTGTAAGTGTTAAATGATTGTTTAGTTATTTTTATAGAGAAAGATTTATTTTTAAATTTTAGTGACGATGGTATTATAAATCTTTTCCGAAATATGAAAACTCGACGATAATAGTTGTAATAATTTTTTTAATATTTTTTCATTGTAATATGATCTGATTTTGAATTTTTATGATCCGTCAAATAACAAACGTGATAACTTATGAATTATGTAATTATTTTTTCTGTATACTATTAGCTTATTATAACGTTGACATCCAAAATATAAAATCTTAGATTGTTTTAATAGGGTTTATTCATTAAGTTATATAAGCTTGAGTGACATAATGGATTGTGATATAATACTCTGTCTTAGAGGGACCTATTCCCGTTATTCATGTATTTTGTTTCTCATTGTGGTGCATGAATGAATCAATATGGTAATGAATCAATATGGTTCAAGTGAGAGAATGTTAAGATTTTTTATTTTTTATTATTTTGTTTTATCTTAAAAAAAAGAAAGAAAAAATCCTAGAGAATGTGGTCAACTTCCTGTTTGCATGATCCTCAATTGTTGTACACTAGCTATGCTTGTCCATCACTGCTTCTCTAAAAGGAAGAAACTATTTAAGGGTATGCAACCACGTTTTGTCTCATATTTCGTCAGAACTCTAAGCAGTGAGAGAGAAAGGCTTACAAGAAGCATTAAACAGAAACCCAACCCATTACAAGAAAGGCTTTCCACATTGATCTATTTGCTTGTTCAGAAGTGAGCATGATTAAGATCATTAAAAATTATTTTTGCATAATTGTTATGAATCAATTTATCCATAAATCTTTTATATTTTACTAAAAAAACTTATATATATATATATATATATATATATATATATATATATATATATATATATATATATATATATATATATATATATATACACAAAAAAAAGTGTCTTTAAAATATAATTTCATGACATATATATATACAAAAAAAGTGTCTTTAAAATAATTTCATGACTTCAAACACAAGAATTCAAAAGGGTTTAAAACGAATGAAACACATTTTCATCAAAACACTTAAAAATTAATAGTAACCTTATTTTGTATAACTTTAATTATTAAGATTTTATGCTTTTATTATTTTCGTTATTAATTTGGTGGAAATTTTGGGCCGGAACTTCAGATTTCATGTTTGTATTTTTTTTTGGGATGCACTTGTTCCTTTCAGAAGGCCCATTTGCCTCTTAGACCAGCCCAGCCCAGCCCAGCCCAGCCTAAGAGTCTGAAGTGGAAGAAAACTTTTGTCCAGAAAACCTAAAACCATAGAATTTGATCCTAAAACCCTAGCCGCAGCCACTCTCTCACCTCCGTTCGCCGCCGTTTCCACCTCTATTTACGGCTTACTCCATCCCGTCTCCCTCTTCCAGCCACCGCTCTACCGTTTTGATACAGAGCTGCTTTTCTAACATCCAAAGATGGTGAAGAAAAGCAAAAGTGAGCATATGCATTCGAATTTCGGTGGTGGATTATCCGCAAAATGTTCAAATTTTGTATTTTTATTTGTATTTGGATTCATTTTGTACAGAGTAGAGCAAAGAGAGTGCCGTTGAAGAAGAAGTACAAGATCATCAAGAAGGTGAAGGAGCACCACAAAAAAAAGGCCAAGGAAGCTAAGAAGCTCGGAGCAAATCACAAGAACAAGGTCGAGAAGGACCCTGGAATCCCAAATGATTGGCCTTTCAAGGAACAGGAGCTCAAGGCTCTCGAAGCTCGGCGAGCACGCGCACTCGAAGAATTAGAGCAAAAGAAAGCTGCTCGGAAGGAGAGGGTACTTATTGATTTTTAATCTTTTTTTTTTTCGTTTTCTCGGGTTGATTAATGTTCGCCAGTTGTGGGGTGATCAATGATTTTTGTTTTCTTAATGGAACATGGTAAATTGAATACAGAATATATGAGTTATTGTTTGAGACAAACTTCTGTCATAGGTGAATACTCTTTCTTTTCCTTAATGCAGATTGAACAATTTGTTGCAGCGGAGATGAATGCTTGGAGGTTGGCAGTAATTTGTGGGTTTATATGACTGATTTTTGTATTGTAGGTTAGCATCTTTACTCATCTTGCTAGCAATTTTTTCTTCAATTCATTTTTGGTTTGAGAGTGTTGTTTCTGTATTTAAGGGATCTGGGTTATTCTGATATCTGGTATGATATGTTAAGAATGTTGTCAATTTGATAGCTTTTCCATTTTTTAAAGCTAAGCTTTCTGTTTGAGCAAAGAGTGATTTCTTGTATATTTAAATTACCAATGCTCAAAATTTCCTAATGATTAGAATGTATTTATTATATCTTTTTACATCTCTAGATGGCATTTTATCTTCTCTGCCTGTACCTCTGGTCTTCAATTAATTAAATAGGTTGATCCAATTTCAGGCTCAGAAGAAAACTGGGATTACTAGAAAATGATTCAAAGAACAGGATTTTGAAGGAAAAGTTACTGAGATTACTGAGAAGTCCACTGGAACTGGGAAAAACAGAGGTGTGTTGCTATCATATGCACTCCAAATATGCTAGCTAGAAGGGAGAATATCATTTGGTCTATTTTTTTTTTGTTTTTTTTGTTTTTTTGTTTTATTATTTTACTGTTCCTGATAGCGCTTATTTGAGCTCAGATAACTCAGATAGGGCTTTCTACAAGGATCTGGTTGAAGCATAGCCTAGATGTCATTTTGGAAGTGCTTGATGCTCGGGACCCTCTAGGCACTCGGTGTGTTGATATGGAAAAGATGGTGATGCGGTCAGGTCCTGATAAGCATCTCGTGCTTCTGCTCAATAAAATTGGTACTACTCTCTCCTGATGGTTTTTATTTATTATAGATGTTTTTAATCAATTTTATTTTTCTAATCTTCCCACAATTTGGAAGAAGATATAATGTGAAGCTTCTTTAGAATTTATTATCGTAACTGCTGTATGGGATCTATAAAAATTAAAGCAACTGCTGTGTGGGATTGTGAAACTTTGAATCCTGAAGATTGTGTTTCCCTTCTCTCTATCTTCACATTTTGGTGCTATAATATCTTCAATGCGGGACTAGCAGTGTCCTGGATTGTTACTTCTTATAAAACTTGGTACTTGCTTTCCTTGTTATGATCTTACTCTATCAGATAAATATTTGACATTGGTTCTGCTTTATTTGATAAAACATGGTGTGCAAATTTGTATGTATTCATATGCTTGCTTGTATCTTCTTATTCTTATCTTTATTTGTATCTGGATCTCAGATCTTGTTCCCCGGGAAGCTGTTGAGAAGTGGCTCAAGTATCTCAGGGAGGAATTGCCAGCAGTTGCCTTCAAGTGCAGCACCCAAGAGCAACGGAAAAAATTAGGATGGAAATCTAAATCGAAGGCTGCAAAACCAAGTAACCTTCTTCAAACCAGTGATTGTCTAGGAGCTGAAACACTCATTAAGTTGCTGAAGAATTATTCAAGAAGCCATGAGGTACTTAACAGTATCTCTTTCCCTTCACGACTATCTATTTCCTAATGCCTATGATATGTGCAAACATACATTCATCTTTCTGGGCGTTATGTGTCTCATGTGTTTGGCATATGTATTTAAAGGATTCTTGCAGAATTAATTATCTTAGTTCCATTCGCCATGCAGGTAATTTGTGCATGCATGTGCTTTTAGGATCTTTTTTTATTTTTTCATTTCTTTGAAATAGGTGTTGGAATTATTAAATGTTTTTTAATTAGAAGCAAAATCTATTGATTATGGATAAAAATTTTATCATATAAATACTGATCAAATATAACTGAAACTTCATTATACAAAAGAGTTCTATACAAATGGACAAGTGGTGGATTAGCCCTCACATTGTCGATCAAACTCCTTTGATTTGCATACCAAATGCCAATTAAGCTTAATGACACCGAGAGGAATGCCTTTAAAAGTGTTGCTACCAGTGGCCCGAAAAGGGGGAATCCAAGTGATTTAGATCCAACAATAGCTTTGATATTTTCCAATTATCTTCGAAGATTCCAGCATTTGTTATTCACTATACAATCCAAAGCAGTGGGAAACAAGCGATTTGCTTAATAAAGCACCCGAAGTCCATGTCGTTGAGAAGTTGTATTTAATCAATGATGCATCATTCTTTTGCAGAAATTATTTGTTCGTTATTCACATCTTATCAATTGAAGCCTATAATCAATCGACTTTTCTTCAAGTATTTTTGTTATATGCCACTTGATTTTGAACTTCGCATGTTTATTATTTTCATGAGTGCAACCTGAATCTGGTCTTATGCTGGTTCTTGCAGATCAAGAAGTCAATTACAGTGGTCTTATTGGATTGCCAAATGTTGGTAAAAGCAGTTTAATCAACAGTTTGAAGCGATCCCATGTTGTAAATGTGGGTGCTACCCCAGGCTTGACAAGATCGATGCAAGAAGTTCACTTAGACAAGAATGTCAAACTGCTGGATTGCCCTGGGGTTGTAATGCTCAAGTCTGGAAGCAATGATGCATCCATAGCTCTTCGTAATTGCAAAAGAATTGAGAAGTTGGATGATGTAATCGGTCCAGGTAAATGGATCCACATTCCTTTTGGCTGGTAAATATGTTTATTATGAAACAGAGATCCTGAGTTCAACCCTGCGTGGTATTTAAGTGTAGGGTAGCAGGGCCAGCCCGTCTAACCCTGGATTGGCTTTTTCAGCTGTCTGGATAAATGCCTCGCTGCTGGTGTAGATTCACTGTTATTCACACACATGCATACACATGCAAAATAAATGCAAGATGAACAAACAGTGGAGGAGTCGTTTTGTTATTTCTTATTTTAGTTTTGGACTTACTGGGGGTCTATTGGCATGTGTCTCTTTAAAATATGCTTCTTATTTTAATATCTTAAAGGGATGAATTTACTAATTGTTCTGAGATCATTTTGATACCTACCAAATGTAAAAAATAATTTTACATTGTTATCATAAATGGAGCTGAATTTGAGCCATAACATTGATTGTGGAAGTTATCTTATGCTAGTATAGTCACTTCAATAATAATTCTATAGTCTGTTAGCAATCTCAGGGGCTGATTTGTTTATGGAAAGAAATTTGTGTTTAATCAGACTACTTTATCTGATTTGATCATAGTATGTGATTAAACAGATTTTACTTCTCATAGGCATGACATTCATGAAATATGGAATGCTTATTTTTCCGTTACTTTGATCTATCATTTTGCCACAATTTACTTCTAACTCTTATTTTGCCTAGAGGGACAAGAAACAAACATCAAAATAAAACATACTGCATTTTTACCCAGATGCGGTTGAATTTTTCTCAATATCTAAGCATCTGTTTCCCAGAATGAGCACAAAAGAATTCAAGGCTCTTTCTGATAGCATCAGTTCTATAAGAAAATTGTGGAGAATGTATTTCTGAAAGCTGGCTTGGTTGTCCAAATAAGAACATTATTTGGAAAAAATTGTTCTTATTGTTGGCATTTTTATTTCAGGTTCTAATTAACTTACTAATCCATCTTTCCAATCTTTGGATGATACAGTGAAAGAAATTCTGAAACTATGCCCTGCTAAACTGTTGGTCACACTCTACAAGATCCCAACCTTCGACTCAGTTGATGACTTTCTGCAGAAGGTGGCTACCCTTAGGGGCAAGCTTAAAAAGGGTGGTGTTGCAGACACAGAAGCTGCTGCAAGAATTGTTCTGCATGACTGGAATCAGGGTATGCATGACGAGTAGTTTTTTAAATCTTTTTGCCCCCTATGCATACATGAATAAAATGAATATGCAAATAACACTTTGTGAAAGGGAAAACTCCAGAGCGCTGCTAAAGTGGTGTCTTGTAACATGTTTCAGGTAAAATTCCTTATTACACATTGCCACCAAGTAGGAATCAAGGGGAAATTTTGGGGGCAAATAATTGTTTCAGAGTTTGGGCAATGAGTCTAATATTGATGAAGTCTACAATAGCGAATCTTCATTCATTGGAAGCCTAAAATCTGCTGATGATTTCATCCCATTGAACTTCCTCCGAATTCTCCTCTCAGTTTTGATGAGAAGATGCTTGAGGTTTGTGAGCTCCCTTTACAATTTTAGCATCTAAGCTATCTGCCTACTGAATTGCATTCAGAGTGTGCCACGTGCATATACAACAGCTTCATCCCCTTTTTGTTTTCTGCTTAAAGTGGTAGACTACATATAAATGAAATTAAGCGTGAATTCCTTGGACTCAAATAATTTTCTTTTTATAGGCTCATAGATGATATTAAAAAAATTGAAATGGGCATGATCCCAACAATAGTAAGTAGATGTGAAATTATATTAATTTTTGAATAACATGGCAAGAAAAATACTTTAATTTGAATCCAATGGAAAACAAAGTAGAGTGATTTCATTTCCATAAGGTTTTTGAATCCTGCCTTTACCTGTTTTTCTCTTTTTTTCACTTCTCAGGGTCACGAACAACCACAATCATCAACTCTAGGGGATCAAGAATCCAAAGAGATGAGTGATGATGGGGAAGATGACGAGTCCATGGGAGTTGAAGAAGATGGAGCAGGGAAGACCAAGGCAAAAACTGCTGGTAGTAGACAAAATGAGAAGTTATATGAAGCAGAAGGCATACTGAATCCTAAGATAAAGAAAGCAGAGAAGAAAAGAAGGAAAAAGCTTTAATAAAACAACTGCAATGGAGAATGATGACTATGATTTTAAAGTGGATTACATCAAGAAGGGATCTGCCATGGAGGATAGCGAGGGGAGTAGCGATGATGGTGAGGCACCTATGGCAGGTGTTGAACTCGATTAGTCATGGGAGTAATAGCCATAACATGGATAATCGAATTCAGTCTTTGTAAGCTATATAGCTGCCTAGAGTTATACGCATTTCACATTCCAACCTTAAAATCGTAAGAAAATTTTGTTGGCATATTGCCATTCTTGTTGCTTTGTTCAATTCTTCAGGTTGCACATTTTGAGTAATGTAAAGTGGAAGGTAAACATATCTTGGGAGAAAGCTCATAAATTTTGGTTTATTATTAAATATGGGTACAAATGGTCATAATACTTTTTTCTTGCTTTTTCTTTCTTCATTTTTGGGTGATACTGGTTATAATCTCTGTTGGCAGTCGGGAACATCTCTATTATGGCAAGAAAACTATAATCTGCCATGAGGATATCTCTCACCCATTCATCTCATGAAAGAAAATTTGGCCTAAAACAAAAGAGGCTGCACAACCGATAACTTGCACAAAGCACATGCTATGAGACTATATTAGCCTGCAATCATTTATTTATTTGAAAACACACAAAAGTTGCTGTGATCCCAATTCAGTACAACACGTTAAAATGTAAGACACAAACCTAGCCCAGATGGATGTTTGTTCACTCATTTGGCACCCCAAAACAGGGTCCTCGTTAGGGGACGGGGGGGCTATTCGGGTTCGGCAAGGGAGAATTTGCAGAGTTTCGACACACTTGTGGTTGAAGATGTTGAAGTAACGTCAGCAGCTTCTGTGGTAGTCTTTAGAATGTCCTGTACTTCCATTGCCTCACGGGCTGCTTTCTCTTTGGCTCTCTTGGCCTTTTCCAACACCTCCTCCTGCATATAATTTGATTCATGAGAGTATTGTATCTTCCAGCAGAGATCAAATGATGTTTAAAGAAAAGACAAATTTTACAAGGAAAAGGGTTTTCCCAGAGATTTCATCATCAACTTTTGGGGTTAGAACCAAGAAATACGTGCCATGTTTAAATGGTAACAAAAAAATGTTGGACTTCATGATTCTTATATACCTAATCAGCATTTCCATTCAATAAAATGGGAAGTCATTGGTCCCAAAATGATATTTAATGGAATCACAAATCGAGGCATTTTACACACATCCATACCAGATTCTTAAATAATGTTTTCAGTTATAATCCTATGCACAACTCCATTAAAAGCAAATGTACATGCCTACCTTCAACAAGTTAGAAAGCTTTAAGCTTTTAATTTAGAAGTTTGTCGGTTTCATGAAATTTCAGTACTAGATTTAATTAAACTGCTTGATACGTTCAAAAGAGAAAAATGAAATCTATGATTGTTTATTTTATCAATTCACCCTCTATAACCCTATGATGACATTCTCCACACTTTTTTTCCGTACTCAAAAAAATACCAATTCATGCAAGATGCCACATGGACAACATTCTTGAAATGACAATTGCAGAGATATTCTAGGTAACTCAAATAGCTAAATCAAATAATAAATTATTCATTTCCAATTTACACCCACAAGTTGAGAAGCCACATTTGATCATAGAGCTCCTCGACCCCTATTAACTTTTCAGAGCCAAGTTTTGGCCATTATTGAGGTTAATCTCAAGTATAACAATTTCAATTTTCACATTCTAAAATTTGAGGGATTTTGGGAGCGTTTTGATTAAGCTCCTTCAGGAAAATTAGGAAGTCTAATCCTGAACAATTTGAACTACATTAATAGCAAAGAAAAAAATTCACCTTTATAAAGTTTACACTCCTAGAAAAACCCCCATTGAGAGATGTGATTATATCTCTTTTAGAAGGCTTTTATTTGACAAGCACTGAAAATTTTGGATCAAGTGACTTGGGCACCTACCAGAAATTCTAAAAGGTAATGACATTTCTCTGCAGTCAAGAACACTATCTTAAAGAATTACTAAGGGATGCTTTGTTCTACCCATCAGCAACACAAGCTACCTGATATTTTTATATCTTTGCCTGTAATCAAGAAAACTCCTTTCCACAATGACCCAACTCTTTTTCCACTGCTGAAAGCATGAAGAAGAAAGAGATCCGTGGGCAGTAAAACTCATTGCAGAAAGGATTACATACTAGAAAGGATTTGGTTCAGCAAAGAGGATAAAATAATATTTAAAAGGCAAATATTTTTTTTTTTTAAATCTGAGCATATTTTTCTTTTAATGCTTATGCTAAGTCATAGCTCATTTTCAAAGTGAAACTTATCTTTAAATGGTCAGATGTTTATGATATCAAACTAACTGGACAAATGAGAGCACTTTTTTTTTTTAAATTACTTATTATGGTTATCAAACAACTCCCAGATCCATGGGTTTACATCTACAAACAATGTATAAGCTTCCCAACAGGATAATCGCAATTCTCTCTGACCCACTCTAGCATCTTACTCTATTCCCTTCTCCCCTAAAAGTTTGACACAAAACTATGCTGCATAGATGATCAACATTGACCACAACCCAACAGAAGCATGTTAACCATATCATTTGATTCTAATTAAGGCTTTATTTTGTGTTCTATGAAATGCATATCCTATAGATGGTACTGGAAACACCCAAACTTTGCAACAGAAGAATGTAACACTCAATTAAGAATCCTACACCCACAGTGATGGAAAGTGGCTTCCTTTGTTCAGTTTTAGGATGTCATTTTCCAGAATCTTGCCATTTGATTTTTACCAATGTTCTAATTGAAGTTTGAGAAAGGTAAATCCCATAAAAGGTATTGCACAATACACTTCTTTATGCCTACTCAACAATAACAGTAGTAAACTTTTAAAATGATGGAGTGATCTTTCTTTGTTCATTTTGGGATGATACTTTCAAGAGGCCTTACAATATCACATTCACGATGGCAATGCGCTTCTTCTAGTAGCGAAGACACATTTTTCCAACAAATCGATGGATTCTAAGGTGCCAAATTTCTTAATATAAAGTGAATTCTTTCGAACACGTCTCACATTTACTTTTGCATGGAGTAGAAAACAACTAAAGTATGATCTTCCGTATGGTTTAAACTCCATCAAGCTAACAAATGATGCTCAGAAAACAGTAGACAAGAAAATTTCATATCAACCATAAAGATGTAAACGTGGTTTAACTACTAAGTACCTGGAATTCTTGTACTTGTTTTATTTGCTCAGCTTGAAACCTACCAACTACACCCAGAAATTCCCCAACTGTGGATTCAATACGTTCATTCAGTGCTTCTGCCAGAGCCTTTCCCAAGAAGAAAGCATCCAGAACGCCCCAAGGCCATCATCACCTGCAAGATTGACAGCATCACTTGTTCATATAAATAAAAAGAAAGCACTATTGTATATTTTTTCTGTCAAATTTTACTGATGTAAGATCTATGATGTAGGTTCAAACAAAGAAATATTTTTACGACTTATTAAAGCTCCTCTTCCACTACTATCTGTCTTTTGTGGGTCTCCATATCTCATGCTTTGTAAACTAAACAACCATACCCATTCTTGCCCCCAAAAAATACCAGCTGTGCATAGCAAAGCTGGGAAATAATGGTAGTAAAAATTAGGAAACTATAAATGGTTACAGGAAGCTATACAGCTTGGATCAATTAAGAGAATGATAAAGTGGCTATTTTAGCTCAAACCCGAAGAAATATTAAGAGCATTTAGTCTCCCAAGTCAATCTGTTTCTCCCTAGTGGATTTTATGTTCTTGAGTTCAAGTGGTAACATGAATTTTTTTTCTTTCTATTTATTATCTGTTATGTTTATTTAATGAAGAATCCTCCTCAATAGCAAGGCATGTATCCTAACTGTTAGCAAAGCACACCCCCAGGTGATATAGGCCCACCCCTCCATCCTACACAATTTAGATACCAGGAAGTCTCAAATTCAGGCTTTAGTTCATTATCAGATCGCACTAGCACCGAGGCTACACCTAAGGGGCATTGGCAGCATGATTTTGAAGACAAAAAGAAACTCTCTTGGAGATTCTCAGCCAAGTCTCACCAATTTTGGAATGATAATCAATAACCTAAGCTTAAACATAGGGAACACTCAAATATGGTAGCAGAGTGAAGGGTTTTGAGGCGATCACTTTTGCTTTTCATCTAGCACTTCAATGAGCTTGGATAACATCCAGATAAGCAGAAGCAGAAAGTGGCCTGGACCAGAGTTCTTGGTGTTGGTTTTATTCTAGTAGTCTATCAATTATCTTCTCCATGTCTAGTTGTAACTTGTACACAACTTATAATACAAAGTCAAGACATGACTTGTAAGACTACGGTTAAAGTTCCAAAAAGGCAGGTTTTGGGAGCACAAGAAAAGAAGATAAAGGACACATTCAATATGCTAATTCGAGTTCTAGAAGAATCTAGACGTATTTGGGATGTTTTCTAGATCAAGTTGTATGACTTGCATACCAAGTTATTTACTTTCCTTTTAGTTTATTTATTTTTATTTACTTTCCTTAGTTTATTTTTATTTAGGTTTGTTTCCTTTTTTAGTTTTAGGTGTGATTTAGGTCAAATATTGTAGTGGATATTTTATTTCTATATTCTTTATAGTTTGTGGCCTATAAAAAGGCATTTTTACAATGTAATAAAATAGAAGGATATGAATTAAAAATTATGAGAGTCTTCTCCTCTTTGGTTCTCTAAAGAACTTTTGAACTTATCGGATTTTTCCGTGACGTTCATCCTATCGACTTATTAATCAACCTTTCCATAGTTGATTGTGGCGTCTTCATTCCATCGACTTATTAATCAACCTTTCCATAAAGCCGATTATGCCTTCATCCATCAATCTCTATTAATCAATTATTCCATAATTGATTGTGGCATCTTCACTTTTCCCTTTCGAACCCGATCGTAGAACAATCTCGAGAGAGTATTTTGTTATAGGTGGAGTCAGTTCGAGACGACCTTGCATCAACTTAGGTTGCAACCGGTTTGGTGTCCTTAGATCTAGATGCTCATTTCTATCCCAAACCAAAAAGGATGACCGCTAGTACCTAAAAAGGCAAAAGTTTGATTTTACTTGAGCTAATACTATCATCTAGTAGCTACATCTTTCACATGTATACTTTTTTTATAAGTTTGAACATTTAATAGATTGTATCCATTGAAAAGTAAAGTGATATATTTGATGAATAAACAAGAACCAATCCTGTTTATAATTAATTAGTGTTATAATTATTACGCTTAGCTTTACAAGTTACTTTTTGTTGGCATTATTGCCAAAGATAGCATGAATTCTTTGTGGTGAACAAAAGGAACACATTTAATAGATGAAATTAAGAAGGAAGACTAGATGGGTGTTTGGTGAAATCAACTTATTAACTTGACCTAATACTTATCAGAAAAACTTATTAACTTGACCGAATGACTTAATCATTAAGCATAATAAATATGTATGGTAAAGTACCTTAATATTGTGACTTAAAATTGAAAATGACTTTGATAAATCAACATAATGACTTAATAACTGAAGCATAATTAACATAAATTCAATTGAAGGAATTAAGCATTAAGTTTTACCAAATGCTCTCTAGGAAATGCTCTTGGTTTTTTCTATCAACTTAGTAACTTCATAAATTAAGCATAATTCAACTTAGATTCACTTTAAGTAATTAAGCATTACGTTTTACAGAACACTCTCTAGAACATGCTGCCAGAAATTTCTTCTTACAGCGGGAAGCTTATTAAGTTTTACAATGATCCTCAAAGGCGAACTTCCTTTTAGTACACTACTTGCTTATTTTGCTTCCTACAGTAGCACAAAATTACACCTTCAGCATATCATGTCTCTTTGTTATAGAATTAGCAAGCTGATACGATCCCACATCGGTTCCACATAAGAGTGTGGAGTGGTACTTAAGCTTGATGGGTTCTCCCACCTAATAGGCTAGTCTTTGGGTTGGACTCTTCCATTGGGCTTGGGTACCAATCATTGGTATCAGAGCCAACCAAGGGTAGGAAGGAGAGAGCTACTCCGGGAAGGGCTACCCTAAATAAGGGCTACCCGGCACCAAAGGTAAAGGAGTGAATGCTAGCTAGAGTGTGAGCCACCCAGAGTGAATGCCGTTCATGGACATCTGGTTTCTCAAGGAGTGTGGAATGATACGATCCCACATCAGTACCACTCCACACTCTTGTCCGGACATCCGGTTTCTTAAGTTTGATGGGTTCCACCTAATAAATGTCTTTCGTCGGTGCCTTCCATCGGCTTATGATCTGACTGCTGCCATCTGCACGGTTGAAGGTTATCGGGCCCCGACCCTTTATCTTTTTTGTTGTGGCAGACTTCTTTTACTATACTTTTTCCTTACATTTTTTTGGTACAAAATTCTGAAAGTGCATTTACTGCAGGTCGTGTCTCTTTGCCAATTGCGTTTCTCATATTCAACCTACAAAACAAGCCAAAGTCTTTCAAAAACAGAAACCATAAAATGGACTTCTCACCTTCATCCTTCTTCTCCATCTTGTTAATAAGACCTACTTGTCACCATCATTCTTTTGATTATAAAGTGTTTCCTGGCACCAAACAGGTTCTATCTTCTAAACCCTTATCTAATTCTCTTCCAAAATTTGCTCATCTATCACTTCCTTTCCCACCTCCTAAAAACTTATTAAGGCTTCATGCTAGTTTTTATCCATGAAGCAAGTCAATAATTGAATTTTCAAAAGGACTCATGGGCCATGTCTTCCACAAAAAATGCCCTAGACTATAAATGGAACTATTAGGATGATAATATTAATATTGTATATTATCAAAAAATTTCCAGCACCTCAAAAATATATGTATAATTAGTTAATACAGTATATTTTTAATAAATGCCAGAACCTCACAAATATATGTGTATAATTATCAGATAATTATATGCATCCATGTATATTTGTGAGGTTCTGGCATTTATTTAAAATATACAGTATTAACCAATTATACACATTTTTGAGGTGCTTAATAATTTTTTGATAATATACAGTATTAATATTATCAGACTAATAGTTCCATTTATGGTCTAGAGCATTTTACTGTGGGAAATGAGTGAAACATTTTGTATTCCAATAAAAGCAACCATATTAGAATGGATTATTTAGGGGGGAAAAGATCCAAATTCCTCTAATATGGGACGAGAATCTGATTGTTTACATACCAACTAAAGCATCCATTTTTTCGAAAAACAAGGTAAGAGGTTTTATCAAATCTATAGGCATTGCAGTAACCAAACCAGACCAAAACATATTCACAGAACTCCCAACTCCTCCAAAACCCCAGAAAAATATCAGATTTCCCAAGTAAATTCCCTATGAAATTCCCATTGGAGTCTCAATAAGCTCATAAAAAAATTATCTGTGCATTAGAATTCCCATGGAACCAAATGAAAAAATAAATAAATAAAAAGAGGTACTTCAATTATTTTTAATAATTACACATAAAAATCAAATCAATGTTTCATGTGAGAGACCCAGATCATAAACATGCAAATTCCATCAGAACATGCACTTTCACCCCCAAATCTAAAGAGAAAAAAAGAAGAAGAAAGAAATCAGGGTCTCAAAGAGGAATATGAGTACCTGAAGCAGGAGGGGGTGGATTAGTGCTGCTGTTGCAGAGTACTACTCTATCCCTCTGCAACCGTCCTCCCGGAAATCCAATTGCAAGGCTGTTAAATCTGAGATTGGGACGTGGGAGGGACTGATGGCAACAAAAGGACCTCGTCTTGGGCCTCCATTCAAAAGAATAGAAGAAGGTGGGTGGTGGGGAAGCTGAAACCCCACTCATTCTTCTCTCTCTCTCAAATCTCAACCTAAACACACTATGGATTACAGAAAATGGGTGCAGCTGCAAGTCTGCAACTTGTCGCATGTTTATGAAGATGTTGTCTTGTTCTAATACCTGATAAACTCCTCAGTGCCATGCCAGATATTTGTGATTTATATTTCCAATTATTAATTTTTTTTTTTGTTTTTTTTTTTCTATTTTTATTTTTATTTTGGTGAAGTGTAACAGGCAAATGTATTATTGATTTCCCATATTTGTTATTTTCCTTGTATAAAGCAATATAATTTTCTAATTAACTACCAATTTTTTAGTTTTTTGGAAAAAAGTATATGATTGTCCCATAATAAGTTAGCAAACTTCAAGATGTCAAATCATGGAAAAAAAAAAATCAAGGGTGATTTGATTAAAAAACCTTTTGAAAATTCAATTTTAAAAATTTGATCCTTTATTAATTTTTGGCTATAAAAATATCATTATTTTCTTACAAAAATAATCCTTCCTTTTAAGAGATAAGTTGAAAAAGGATATTTTTGCCCAAAGTAAGTTATATTTTAAGAAAAATATAGAAATATTAGATTCACAAATTTAATGTTATTTGATGTATTTTACCAAATATTTCAAAATCAATCATATTTTAAATATATTAAAGATAGATTTTGATGGATTGAAAAGTCATTTTTGAAATTTTATTTTAAGAATATAGTTGAAGGCATGAGAAATAACTGTGAAGTGTAAATGGGAGAAGAATGAAGGTGAAACCTTAATATATAGAAAAAAATTTGAACTTTTAGTAAGAATGACTGAATATGTATAATTTTCATTCTAATAATTTTTTTTTAATTCTTATTGTTGTTCTCATTCTAAAAGCAACCTGTATACATAAATTAGAAATTAATTTTTCGTTCCTATTATCTATTCCAACATTTTATAATGGTTGTTGTCACACCCATTAAAACAGGCCGTAATTTTTTGCCTTTACAAGTGTACATTACTTAGCCAACATTTCCTTCCAGTTTCTCAAAACCAAAGTAAAACGAGACAAACATAATCTTTACAAGAAAACTCTTCCCAAATTTATGCACTAACACGATACAAAATTCAACAAGTGTTTCAACACTTGTTCATTACAAAGAGAACCTACAAAATAAAATACACATAACACTCTTTCTTCAACTCTCACAATTTTCGTGTTCTCTAACACTTTATGTGTTGTTTACAATGAGAGGAGGAGAGGTTCTATATAGGGATCTTACATCACTTCTCGAACAGGTACCTCCCTTTAAAAAGATCATGTTCCTCTTGAACAGATGCCTCCCTTCACAATCATCATGTTCCTCTTGAACATGTGCTTCTCTTCCCAATGGATGCGATCCCATGCTTCCTCGGGCTTGGTCCAAGAGGTGCTCCAACTACCTCCCTTGTGATCAGTTGCATCCTTCCCGAAGAGGTGCCAGCCCTTGAGTGTCCAAGTTTCCTACTAGGCCTTCATACATGTGCTTTCACCTTAGTCTTTGCCCACAGAGTGTCTGCTTGCATCGTTGCCTCAAGTCTCATTCATCCCTGATGTGTCAAGCCTTGCTAGCACGCAACCCTTCCCATGTGCGTGAGGCCTTGCCTGCGCCACACTAATTTCTCCACTGATTTGCTTTCCCTTTTTTCAATTTAGGTGCTTTCATGGGTGTAAGGCATACCCATGAGGTCCTCACGCTCTAATCATTGGCTCAACCTGCCAAGGGGCTTACGCTGCCTATGGGCTCATTGTTGTGGAAATAATGTTGTTAGGTGGTTTGTATATAATAAAATTGTACAACCTAATATACTGTAAGCGCACGGGCTGTACAAGTAATAAATTGGATTAGAAAGTCTAGGTATCATTTGCCTTTTTCTATATAGACTAAAAACCCCTCAAATGTACATAGTCACAAGAACCTTACACTTCGTAATCTACGCTACTTGATAAATTTGCTTAATTAAATAAATCGTCTCGATGCTTGTGGATTTTAAAATTGGCTTAGTCTATGACATTGCAAGTGCACAGTCATACAAGTAGTAAAATAATCCGAATGTAAGTCCAGGTATCATTCCCACAGAGGTTGACATGAATTAGAGATCAAGTACCCCAACTACTAAAGTTCTATGCTATTTGGACTAAAAGAATTTGATAATGAAATTCTATCTACTAGATAATAAATCCTAGACTGTTAACTAAAACTAGAAATTGACAGAATATGAAATAAACTACAAAAATTAAGAACTAAATATTGGATCTAACTGCTCCCCTCGCTAGGAAACGAAAAACCATCGCTGAATTATAATGAAACAAATTAATTCCTCGCATGAAAGTACATTACTCTATTGTATCGATGGATCTCGATTTGTCCAAGATCGCCTAAATGTTGCGCTTGGATTTCCACATTCACTCGGTTAGAAACTTGCTTCTCTCGAAATCAAGTTCTACCCGCCATCGTATTTATGCTTTTCTCAAGTAAGATTCGGGGTATTTTTCTTCAATACTTCACACCCATTTGATGACTACGTATCTTTGCTTTCCTTCTCAGGATTTTAGCAAAAGTTTTACAACTTAACTGTGTGGCTCATCCTTCAAATCTATTGGTTCGTCCTTTCCCTTGATTAGATTTAAGCTAACACGAGGTTGGGAACTTCCCTTTAGATTAAGGTGAACTCTCTGATTATTTATATTGTTAAATACTCCCCTCCAACTTCAATTATGAGCGAATGGGGGATTTATCAAAATTAACTTTCAGAGCTCATCAGTTCATCAATGGTAGTCTAACATACCCAGAAAAGAATGCTCTCAGCTCTCAAGAATCTCCATCTCTGTGTCACGCAGAGGGCATCCTGAAAATCAAAGCAAGATACATTCCCTCAAAATGGTATTCGATACTACCATTGGGAACTTATCGATTCAAAAACAACACCAAGCAAGTCAATCACTACCCAAATAACGCTCTCCAGATTTTTGCAGAAAAGACTGTAACTAACTATAATTCAAATCCAACAGACCAGATTCCACCATCGACGCGATTAAAGAAATGGAGCACCGATCACGCATAAATCAATTATAATCGTAATGAAATCGGAAAAAGAACTTTAAATTTGTCTAGATTTCATAAATTTTCAGGCAGCAATTTTAAGAAGAAAATAACATAAATAAAATTTCAGCTCTAATCGTTTCTGCACAGTTAGCAGAAGTAGATCCATAAAAGAATTAAAAATAAAAATGAAAATAAAGAAAATTCTACTCTAAACTATACACTGAGTTCCTTTTCGTTCCCCTTTTCTGGGTAGTGAAGACGGAAGCTACTTTACTATTCTAACACTATCTATTTATACTATAAAAAGAAATTGGGCCCAATCCCCAAAAAACTCCAAGTGGAATTCCTAAAAGAAAGCCCAGTTTATTGTCCTAGGTCGCGACCTCAAGCTGGTGTCGCGACTTGGATTTCCCTTGTTTGCTCTTGTTTAGTCGCGACCTTGTTGCTTCGCGTACTCGTGTTCCTTGCAACGTTTTGATTAGTGGTCGCGGACATCGCCGCTCCGCTGCTTCAAGAGTTGATGTCACGACCATAGTTTTACGTCGCGACCTTGTTGTCTTTCCCTTCTACTGCATTTTGAGTCATGACCTTAGTTCTTTGTTAGGACTCATTTTCTTTATTGTGCTGCACATCGCGACCTCAGTTTTAGGTTGCGACCACATTTTTGTTTCTACCGCCTTAATGCCTCTAGGTCAGTGGACTTCCTTTTCCCGGGTCGCGGACCTCGTTTCAGGGTTTTCCGCCTTCTCGTGCTCTCGAATTTGGGTCGCAACCTCAAGTTGATGTCGTGACCTCTTTTGATGTTCATTTCCTTCTTTCCGTAGCAACCCCACCCTTTGTTGCAACCAGCTTTCTTCTTTCCACCGTGCCGTTGCGACCAAGGTAATGTCGCGACCTCTTGCTGCTTTTTTTCTCGTTGCATGCAATTCCACTATTAAAAGTAAAGGCGACCTGGATTTCTTCGCTTCGCCAGTCGCGACCTGAATGAGTGGTCGCGACATCGTTTGTGGTCCCTGATTAATAAATGGTCACAACTTCGGTTTCTTGGCAAGGACTTCGTTTGGCTTATCTTCATGTTGCGACCTCCCCCTTTTTTTTTCTTCAACTCTTAATTTGGTTTCAACTTCAATCTTTCTGTTGAGACTCCAGTTCCCGTTTTCATGTCGCGACCTCAACGGCATGTCGCGACCTCAAATGATGTTCTTCATTTAAAAACTAGTTGCAACTTCATTTTCTTGCAGAGATCTCCTCAGGGTTTTACCGACGGATCCATGTCGCGACTTCAGATTGACGTCGTGACCTCAGTTATATTCACTTGGCGTCGCAACATCAGAGTGGTGTCAACAAGATTCTACTTGAATATTTCCCTTGGGCCTAAACCATTACCTTGTCGCAAACTCTTTCAATTTGTTGCTTTGCAATTCCGGGTCGCAGTTTAACTCAAGTCACGACTCGCTTGAATGCCTCTATTTTTCCTTAAGGCTAGTCCTACTGATGTTGTAACCCGAATTAATCGAACAAACAAATTTTCTCGTCACGACCACTTTCGCCGCGACTTCATTTATGCTTATAGCCGACATCTCTTCGGGTTTTTGTCGATTTTCGCTTGCCATTATTCTGCAAAATTAAATTTGAGTAAAATATCTACATTTCTGCATATGAATCAACATTTATCTTGTAATATGCTCAGAAAAATGAATTAAAAATCAGATGAGTTTTTGGACTCATCATCATTCCCATAGGGATGGTAAGTTTAGACGGGACTAAGCACCTCTGCTACTTGATCCTTTCACTATCCAAGCTATCGATTTTAGATGAATATATGACTAAACTAACTAAGGCTATACTAAAACATGGGAATTTTATCAATGTGAACCTTTCCAAGGATAAGAAGACTTTAAGGATAAAAACTCAAGATTAGAAACTAGGGTTGGTTACTTCAATTAATGATTATTGGTTTATATTTAATAAGAGCAAATTATGCGAATGTATACTTGTGCTTGCTCAAAGGAAATTAATGAGTCTCTCATTCTCGTGACTCACCTCCATTTCTCACACTAACCCCTAATTCACCACTAGGTTTTTCTAGGCGATTAAATGCAATACTTTTCTAAAGGAATTTTCCCTTAGGTGTCCTATTGGTCACATTTGGGTCCATATAATAGGAAAACCCAAACTATGCTAGATTTGATCACCACTAGGTCCATAGAAATCCAGCACAATGCCTATTTGATTCTTTACCCTAATAAAATCCATTTAGTACTAGCCATTGCTAATTTACTAAATTTCTTTGATTAGACTAAGTTAATTTTACCAATTTAAATACATTATGAAGAGTTAGTCGAGCCCCGGGTCAATTTCCAACTGTCACTATGGAAGCCCTAAGTCAATCTTTCTTGCTCTAGGTCTCAAGAACAAATCCAAACACATTTCAATTGGATAAAATAATAATAATTTCAGATTTGCATCAATAAGCATCAACAAAAGCAAACATTCACGAAATTATTCTAAAAATTATATAAACCAAACATCAATATTAGTAACCAACCCTAGAGGATTGTTTAGCTTCTCATTATAACCCTCAAATCATTCAAAATCATGATTTATAAATGAAAAATAGAGAAAGAATTGAAAAAGAACAAAGATAGAGATACAAAACAATCAGAGATGAGATGCTCTCCAACTAGGTTCCAGGTTGCAAGCACCCTCTAGTGAGCTGATTCTTCAAGTAAACTTCAGATCCAAAGGAAATCAACAAAAAAATCGCAAAAACCCTAGGATTATGGTTTAGAAGCTCTAAGAAAAACAAAAACCAACGGAGAGGAAGAACTCCTCAAAGTTCGTGCCTTAACGCTAAAATGTCGAACTCTGGTCATTGGTAAAAATTATTGATTATATGCCTCAAAAAATGGGCCGAAATTAGCTACTACACAACTGGTCCGTTGTCGCGATGACGCGACATCAACTGCTTTGATTGTGATAGCTCGTGCCCCCCGCACCCGACTCCAACCCAGCATGTGGGCCGACCTGGATCCACGACGCATCCCTTCGAATCCAATTCTTTTCTTTATTCAAGAAACACATTTCCAATGCTCATTTTGTAAAGAACATTATCTTATGAAAATACATATATTTGTAAATACTAATTCAACTTAAATAGGGCCCATCGCTTTGTTTTCACACATTTTCCATTAACATGGCATTACATGGCTCCACGGTCCATTGACCACATTTATACATTACGACATTATGTCGCTTTCAATACCAAAATATTTACAAAACAAATCGGGAGTTTGTACAAAAGTGTCAAATATATTTCATGAATGCAAGGTCAAGCTTTGCTTCAACTCCTGCGGGAGGCCTTGACGTTGACTCTAAATCGCCGTTATATTTTCCTTCACAGACTGCTCACTCTGTGACCTAGGCGATGATAAATAACGCTTAAGCATTTTCTACGATATGGTTTTATACGCTCTTTATTTCGCTTTTAAGTAAATCATGCATTTTTCTAAATCAATGCTCTTTAGATAATTTTTCAATGACCACAATACATATATGTATATTTTCATTTCGTATACATTCAAATTACAATTCATTGGTCATTTCAATCATGCATTTTCATATGCAATAAATCATTCAAATACAAATCATACATTTCACAATTTTCTTTTCATTTTGCCCTTAAACGAATTTAACTTATGCTTTCGGTGCATAGGATAACGAATCACCGACACGGTCTCGCTGGGCTACAGATCGGTCTAAAAAAGGTTTTATAACATAGTATGGTCCTGCTGGGCTGCTGACTGGTTATTAAAAATCATTTTAGAACATTACCGATACTGTTTTATTGGGCGACGGATCGGAGTGACACATCATTACATTAGGTGCAGTACTATTCATTTGACCCTTATTGATATACCAATCTATCCTTAACTCGAATTTAACGGTTAAAATTCTATTAAGGGCGCTGTAACATCCCGAAATATACCCTATCAGTTTTCGACATGTTTAGGGTATTTTGTAAGCGTAATTTGAATGTTTCGTGAGTTAAATGCGAAACATGGAAATGAGAGACTGAAATTTACAAGACGCAGGATAAAATCGTAATTTTTCCACAAAGGGCTTAAAAGTTATAAGTTGACAAGATTTGAGGCCAAAGTGGAAATAACATAAGCTGTTGCAAAATAAGAGAAGTGGAGGACTAAAAGGCAATAAAGAAAATTAACCCAAAATGGGTTTTATTTAGCGCCAAACATGGCCTTAACAAATCCATGATTTAAAAAGACCAAAATTGGTCTCCTACTAGATGGAGAGCAAAACGTGAAGGGGAAAAAGAAGAGAAGAGGAAGAGGAAGAAGAAGAAGAAGTTAGAAGAGAAGAAGAGAAGGAGGAGATCAAGCCAAGGTATGGAAACTAATCTTTTCGAGTATGGGAATTGTATGATTCTATGACTTTTTGTATGGAATTCTAAGGTTTTGTATGGTTAATGACTCTTCAAATCTAGGTTTTGTTAGAATTCATTCTAACCTTGATTTCTTGAATTTAGGTTGGTAAAACCCATATGGAACAAGATAAGTGTGGAATACTCCCTTTGGTCGATTCATGGTGGTTAATTTGAAAGAAATTGAGTTAGGGTTTCAGGAACAAACCCTAACTAATCTTCATGTTTGATTTGTGTATGGGTTATGACCCATATTAGAATGGTATTGAGAGTAATTCATGATATGTTTTTGAAATAAGATAAGTATTGAAAGAGAAATTGAGTAGAAAAGAGGTTACAAGAGAAATATGGAATGGTTTTGATGTGTGTTTGAAGTATAGAGTTGAATTGGGTAGAAAAGTATGGAAAAATGTGAGAAAAACACACATTCTGGGCACTTTTCGGTGACATGTACCTAAGACACCTTGAACATGTACCAGTACATGTTAGGGTTCTGGTCATTTTGGTTAATATGTACTCTGCAGACATGTTAGACATGTACCTGGGTGACACCCCTCTGCTCGCTTTTTCTGCTTCAACCCGGGCCAGATTTGACCATAACTGCTCATTTCTCGATCAAATTTGAGGATTCAAGTTTTTGTTAAATAGACTTCAAGGAGAACCAAATATATAGAAATAGGCATCACAATTTTCGACTCTAAGTGGCCCTAAAATTCACTCAAAGTGTGGCTACGCGGCAAGACACCTCGCATCGCTTCATCATAGAGGGGCCGATTGTTTCGACGTAACTTGAGTTTCTGTCTAATTTGGGTGATTCCAGTCGAGGAGAACCCCAAGACTCTTAGCTTTAAAGTGAGCACAAATAACCAGTGTCAAATATGGGAGATGCGCACTGGAAATGAATATTTCAAACTGTCCTTCTAAAATCCAGAATCGACTAGTTGGCATGAAAATGCCATAACTTCTTTTGAGTTTGATGCAGATCCGATTGAAATTATCTCAATTTATAAGTAAAATAGATTCATAGAGGGACTAGAATACATTAATTATGTGTGAATACATAGGCATTATACTATACAAGTATATGAAATGCCATATGTAATAGTAATATGAAAATATAGAAATGCAAAATGTATAGTCGTGTTCATGAAACATAAACTGATATGGAATATGAAACGAATCGACACGCGATCGCGAACGTGAAATACCATCTCGTCATGAACACATAATGTGGATAAGAAATGCCCATTATAAGACAAAGAAGTTACCGAACCCATATAATTTAAAACTACCTAAGACCAATATAACACACAACACTCCCGGTCCCGATTAGTACTGGTATTCCCGACAAGGCTTTGGCACCTTATTAGTACCCTGAGATTCTGATTGCTCTGCACTCCCGATTAGTACTGGCATCTCCGATTAGTGTCCGACACCCCGTCAGATTTATTTCCGATTAGTGCTCCTAAGACTCCCTGACAGTACCCCAAGACTCCCGATTAGTACTCGGTACTCATGTTAAGGCTACCGCACACCCCGTCCTGCTTAGTGCTACTCACTCCTCGTCTTGTTAAGTGCTAACACACTCTGTCCTCGATTAGTGCTACTCGCACCCTATTCGCACTGAAATCCCCAAGCTTGTGCCACGACACTTCCTCGCATCGTATAGTAATCTCTGCATACTTATTATGCCGTGTCTTACACTTTATTAGCACTGTCTAGGTATTCTAACAGCTTATATGATGTAACAACCTAATAATGAATAAGAGTAAAACAAAGGTAAGTTAGCTTCCGATCCGTAGTACCTAAGTGGGTACTCGCATCCCGATTATCCTCAGTAGTACTACAGTACTCCCGTATTTGATTAAGTTCCTGTGGTACCTACGGGTACCCAGATCCGATGTTCTCAGAAAATTACCTACCTCAGACAAGAAAATAAGTATAAGTTTTGTAGTAACCACTGCATACTCCTCAGACGCGAACATAAGTATAAGTTCTCGGCACCCACAGTACTTTGATCTGAAGTAAGTTAAGTTCTTCAGAATATAAGTATAAGTCCAAAGAGTACCTACGGTACCCTCCGAGCAAGTGTAACTCGAATATGGTTAGTGATTTAAACCAATAATCTTTGTTATTGATATGTTCTCAATATATATATGAATCCCAGATATGTATCCGTTTAGATCCTGGGGACTGCTTATGGACTAATGTCCATATCCAAAATGTATCTCTGATAAGTCCGATCTCACCTTGCATGTGATATGATTCTCGATATGTTCGACTTATCAGACTTCACGTGGGTACCTTCGCACAAGTATAAGATCCGTAAGATAAGTATACGGGCCTCGTAGCGACATGTATAAGATCTAAAAATACATGTCTAAGTTACGTAATACCGGAGTATAAGATCAGTAAGATAAGTATATACTACGCCAAGACATGTATAAGATCTTAAATACATGTCCAAGTTAAGACTAGTATAAATTCAGTAGACAAAATTATAGGATTACGTAATGCAAGTATCGGATCAGTAAGTATGTGCTCAGAAATACGTTATAAGATTCCATAAGACCAGTATAAGTTTCGTAAGACATGTATAAGTTCCGTAATATACATGTATAAGATCTGAAATACATGTATAAGTTCGGTAATACACGTATAAGATCCGAAATACCAGTATGTGCTCCGAAATACCAGTATAAGTTCCGTAAGACCAGTATAAGTTTTGTAGTACTTACAAGTACTTCCGTATAAGAATAAGTTCTGCAATATCAGTATACGTTCCGTAATTTCGGCGATACCTACGGGTACCTTCGAACAAGGGTAAACTCCGTAGTATAAGGATAAGTTCTGTAACTCCTACGGGAGTCTTGAATAAACATAAGTCTGTTAAGTATAAGTTCTGAATAAGTATAAGTTCTGTAACTCCTACGGGAGTCTTGAATAAACATAAGTCTGTTATAAGCATAAAGTTACGCAGGAATACAGATCTGTAACTCTACGGGAGATCAGGAATAAGCGTAAGCTAATTTATAAGAAGAAGTACTCGTATAAGTTCATAATATAAACGCATGAAATTTATATTATCTGTTATTGTTTAATGCGTTAAATGTGTATATACATAGACATATTTCCTTTAAAGCGTAAAACATATGGGTTTAATCTGTGTAAGTGGAAGAAGAGACTGTCGAAGACTTAGCATGCTGGCTGGACGGCCCCACTAGTAGGAAGTTCTACTGCAGCTCTGATTATGAACAGCAAAGTGTAGTTTTGTATGGCAGTGAATGGGACTACGATTATATGTATACTAGATTTTGATGGACACCACTCAGGTGGTAGTTCTTTGATATGTAAATATTTGGATTACATTATAAGATGTGGGCCATACCGCGAGGTACAAGTTGGCTTTTAAGAAAAGAGTCCCGAGTATATGGTCGCATTCCGAAACCGGTTCGGATCCATGTCGGGTCGGACCAAGGAATCGAAGGTGTGGCAGACGCTCAAATCATTCATAGCGATTTACAATGGTGTATATGCTACATTTATATCGGCTCTTGGTTTCAGCACTCTTTAATTTTCATGTGCAATTCATTTCTGTCAGGTTATATCAAATCGATTTAAAACAGATCAATATACAATTTAATATAATTCATTTTAATAACCCTAACTTTATTTCACAATCCTTCAAACATTTTAAAAGAGAGAGAGAGAAGTGGTGAATAAATAGAATTCATTTATGAAACCAAACAGACACACAGCATATTCATATAAAACACTTTAGATTTATTTTGTCAAACAAAACATAAAACCGAAACAAGGAAGGAAGTGTGAAGAACAAACCCAAAAAGGTTGTCGCTCTTCGATTCCTATTAGTGGAATCCCGTTATTGGGTCAAGCTTCCTCATCATCAACCCCTAATCCATCATCAATATGTCACTATCAAAGAACAACCCAAGAAAAAAAATCAGTTGTGCATTCTAGGATTTTTGGTTAGGGTGGATGTCTACCCAATACACCTTCACTTGAAAATTTTTATGAGAACACATGAGCCATATTTTGCTCATGCATCCTTCAAGAAAATGATATTTATATGAGTCTATTTTCAGTAGGAATTGGAATCATCTCATTTGGATCACCCAAACTCAAGTTATGACATTTTAATGCAAAACTGGTCGGTATGCCTAGCTCACTCGGTTACCTACTATTATTATCGATTTTAGGAGTCTTAATTCCATAAATTGGTAATAGTTCCATCTACTAATTTGAAGCTATGGGTCTAATGTTTCTTCTCCAATTGGAATAATCCAATTTGGATCACCAAAACTCAAGTTATTGCATTTTACATCAAGACTACTCTAATTTGCAAAGTAGAATCATATTGTTCTTGCACATAGCTCCACTTTGACGGATTTCTGGGTACTTTGGGGTTACAAATGGCATGAACTTCCTTCAAGTAAATTATTTCTATAGAATTTTAGTTTACCCAGAATTTTGAATCACTCAATTTGGATGAGTGAAACTCAACTTACGGCCAAAACACCACAACTACACCCAAAACAGAGCATACCCGTTAGCTACTCGAAACTTACATTTAGGCCCATATTAGGGGAGACTTAGAGCTATAATTTTCTCTTAGTTCCTTCTATAAATTTTTAGCTCTAGATCTTATGATTATTTACCAATTGGAATCACTAAATTTGGATGATTATAACTTAACTTATAGTCAAAACAAAAACAGGGGTTTTGAAATTTTTTTGACAACAACTCCTTTGGAACTTCATCATTTCCTTTATACAAAAATTCATCAACAATAGTCCAAACCACAATATACCATGAAATCTTACGCAATACAACCCCAAAACGAACTAAAACCTTTCAAAACACTTTTATACCACATTTAGGGTTTTATTAAACCCAAACACAAATAGAAGGGGGTTAGGGCTTTGTTTTTCATACCTTAAATCTTGATTCTCTTTCCTTTCTTCTTCTTCCTTCTTGATCAACTTGTCCCTTGATTACATGGAGAAGAAATCACAAATTCCTCTATTCTTCTCTCAATCGGAATGTGCCCTAGCCTTTCTCCCTCTTTCCCTTTTTGCCAAATGTGAGAAATGGCATTTACAAGACCAAATTTGGTCTTAAGCCTTAAGTCTTCATAAGGCCTCGTTTGGCTTGCACATAAATTCATATTTTTCAAAATTTCTCATTTTAACTCTTCATTTCACTTTCATTTTCACTTCATTTTATTTCATTTTCATTTTAACATTTACACTCATTTATGACCCTTAGGTCCTCATTTGTCATTTTTACCAAATTTATTTGGCTCCTATAAAATTTTTGGGTTTTTATCATTTTTCGTTTTTAGCCATTTAAACACTAGAAAAAATATAATATAATTTATTTTACACCCTGAACATGTTATAAAACTGTTAGGGTATTTTCAAGGCGTTACATTGATGACGCGACATGACAATAAATGGGCTCCATAAATTCCTTTGATGTCGCGACATCAATTGTTTTGATGTCACGACATGACATTAAATAGGGTTCAGAACTTGGCTCGTATATGAGTTGATGTCACGAAATCAACTATTTTGATGTTGCGACATGGTAGTGGATGCTCTTCAAATCTTAGCTTGCATATGAGTTGATGTCGCGACATTAACTGCTTTGATGTCGTATCATGGCAATAGCTGAGCTCCAGCCTTGGTCTTCAAATGGCTCGATGTCGCGACATGGCAGTGGTTAAGCTTCAAGCTTGATCTTCAGATGGCTTGATGTCCCAACATGGGAGTCCATGTCACAACATGGAGCCTTCAATAGAAACTAAAACAACATTTCTTCCTCATTCATGCCTCTTTTTCTTGGTTTTTCTTCCTTATTTGCAAAACCAAAGTAAGAGAGGGATTTAGCCTGCATTTGAACTACATTGGTGTGAATTTAACATTACGAACTCAATAATTGTAAGAAATAAAGACTCAAAACAAGATACAATTCACACATAACAAATTCCCCTAAACTTACCCTTTTGCATGTCCTCGAACAAAGAAACTGCACATTTTCCAAAAGACAAAACAAAACAAAACTTGTTGTGCTTAATGCGATAACACCTTGTGCTTATTTGCCTCAGGGGTCGAACCATTCAACAACACAAAGAAAAGTTCGAGATTGGATCTTACCATTGTTTGTGGTTGTGCATGTATATAAATTTATGTAGCCTAAACTACCGCAAATGCACGGGCCGTACAAGTAGTAAATAGACTAGAAAGTCCGGATATCGATCCCATAGGGAGGGTAAGTCTAGCCGGGACTAAATACCCTGACTACTTGATCTTTTTACTATCTAAGCTATCAATTTCTAATGAGAATAAAACTACACTACACTAAAGACTATGCTAAAACGGGGGAAATTGGACTATGTGGAGATTTCCAAAGAAAAAAAGACTTTGAAGACAAAAACTCAAGGTAAAATACTAGGGTTGGTTACTTCGATTAATGCTTATGATTTATATTCGATAAGAAAATTATGCAAATGTATGCTTTTGCTTGCTAAAGGGAGATTAATATGAGGCTATCACTCTTGTGACTCACCTCAATTTATCGCACTAATCCCCTATTCACCTCTAAGTTCTTCTAGGTGATTAAGTGGGATACCTTTCTAAGGAAAATTTCCCTTATGTATCCTATTGGTCACCGCTAGGTCCTTACAAATCCAGCACAATGCTTACTTGATGCTTAACCCTAATAAAATCTATTTAGTACTAGCCATTGCTAATTTCCTAAATCTCTTTGACTAGGCTAAGTTAATTTTACCAATTGAAATATATTGCGAAGACTTAGTCAAGGCCTCGGGTCAATTTCCAACTATCACTCTGAAAGCCCTAGGTCAAACTTTCCTATTCCAGGTCTCAATCACAAATCCTAATACATTTCAATTAGATAAAACCAGAATAATTCCATATTTGCATCAATAAACATCAACACAAGCAAACATTTACAAAATTGTTCTAAAAATTATATAAACCAGGCATTAATGTCAGTAACCAACCCTAGAGGATGGTTTAGTTCCTCATTACAACCCTCATATCATCCAAAATCATGATTTCAAATCAAAATAAAGAAAGAGATGAGAAAAGAACAAGGTTCGAGATACAAAACAATCTAAAATGAAATGCTCCCCAACTACTTCCAAGTTGCAAACATCCTCTAGTGAGTAAATTCTTCAAGCTGGCTTCAAATCTAGGAGAAATCAAACACAAAAACTCAAAAACCCTAAGTCTAGGGTGTAGAACTTCCAAGAAAAGAAAAAACCTCAAGAGAGAAGAAGCCTCTCGAGAATCATGCCTTAACCCTAATGATTGTCCTCCTTATCATTGATACAACTTATTGCTTAAATACCCTCGAAAAATATGCCAAGAAATGGGCTAAAAACACATCTAAAAAGTGGTCCGACTTCGCCATGTCACGACATCAATAGCTTTGATGTTGCGACGTGATAGAAGTGATGCTTTAGGAATCCTTTTAATGTAGTTACATCAAGAACTCTGATGTTGCAACGTGATAGTAAGATGGATATAGGGATTCCCTCGATGTCGTAACATCAAGATCTTTCCATGTTGCGACATGACATGTAAGATGGCTTTAAGTCTTGAACTTCAGATGCATGATGTCTCGACATGAAGACTGTTCATGTCGTGACATGACAATGGTTGCTCCTCATTCTTAGTCTTCTCTAGACTTGATGTTGCGACATGGCGGTATGTAGCCTTCTGCTTTAGTCTTCACATAACTTGATGACGTGACATCGTATGAGTCTATGTTGCGACATGACAGTGTATGAGCTTCCATCTTGAGGGGACCCCATGTCATGACATAAGGCTCCATGTCGCAACATGAGCACTTTAACAGCACTTCAACTCCATTTCTTTACTTTCTTGCCTCCTTTGCTTGGGTTTTCTTCCTTATCCGCAAAATCAAGGTAAGAGAGGGATTTAGCCTGCAATTGAGCTATATAGGTGTGAATTTAGCATTAAGATCTCAATAATTGTAAGAAATGAATACTTAAAACAAAGTATAATTCACACCTAACAAATACCCCTAAACTTACCCTTTTGCTTGTCCTCAAGCAAATAAACTACACATTTTTCGAGTTTAAAATAAAACAAAACATTCCAAAAACTTGTTAAGCTTAATGATATAACACCTTGTGCTTTTTTGCCTCAGGGTTTGAACCATTCAACAACACAAAGAAAAATTCGAGATGGGATCTTACCATATAATAGATTGACCATGAGTTAAACAAAATTAAGCCAAAGTCCCTCTAGTGAGTGTGTGTGAAATCCTACCCTCATGTGGTCAATTGTAGTTTAGATGAAATTAGGAGAACTAGAGTTGAATAGAGATCTCTTACTCAAATCATGTTTCCATGACTTATGAGTACATAAGACTCCATAGGCTTGCTAGGCATACCATTCTCCACTAATGTAGGCAATTCACAACTCTTAGGATCAATAGGTATTTATATAGCTTGTAATGTATGGCTTAGGTAAATGGTAGTTGAATAGGTCATTTAGGTTCGTGTTTACCCAAAGAATACAAATTTGTCTTTTTTATCAAGAGCTCTATCATCCTTTCTCATTATGCTTTCTTTCATAATTGGATCTCTTACGCTTCCCCCAAACTTATCTCATTTTCACCTTTTTTCACAAGAACACCAAGATATTTTCTTCTTCATGGAATTCAAGAATTGGAGTAGTGCAATGTTCAACCCTCTTAACCTCTCTACCTACCCCATGTAACGAGCTTTAGGTTAGTAAATCCTATACCAGTTGGTCTTGGGGTACTAGGTGTTAAAACACCTCTATGGACTTAATCACTCAAGGTAGGAAGGCTACAAGGCTAAACTTACTGCTCCTTGACTTTTTCTTTTTCTCACCTAACCTTCTTTGATTATATTTCTTGCACAGTTCCTCACCCAAACTCCCAATTCACACAACATGCTCTCACATAATATTGCATTGAAATAAGCACGTTGAGGGTAAACAAGGGTATTTGACTAAAGGATAGTAGCAAAGAGGGCTAAGGTGTTCATTCTTGGCTTTCTAGAAGGAAAATGGGTAATAGGGTTCAAATTGGGTGACTATGGATTCATGCATAAAAGGGTTAGCTGGAAAGGCTCAACCAATCCGAGGATGGCCTATATCATTTCCTAATTGATGCATTGCCTAGGATTTTGCCTAAAATGGTAATTGAACAAGTTCTAGAGTCTTAGGAGATCACAATAGGTGATGATCACCTAATTCTTCCCTAAACCAAGCAGTGTTGACCATGAAGGATAATGTGACTAGTGTTTGAAATAATGAGAACATATGGCTAAGTTCACAACTCGATAGTCAAAATATTATTCTTTAAAGCTCAGCTATCTCTAGTTTTCTTCATGTAACAGAGCAATTCAATTATTTTTCATCATTGGCAACACTATTGCCACACAATAGCTCAACAAAACAAAACAAATCTGTTTATAAATTTTTGACATTTTAAAAAATTTTCAAATTTTTATGGGTTTTAACATATGCAACCAAGATCACATTTGAGCACTAAATGGTAGATCAATATTCTCTAAACATTCAAGCACAACTAATGATGGACATTATCGATCAAGAACTATATCCAACAAAAATAGCACACCATAAGCATGAAAGTGTGACAAATCATGATCTAAAGAAGCATACCATTATACCAAAACAAAACAAACCAAAACAACTAAACAAATTAAAACAGAGTTTCAAGGTTTCATAGGAGAAAGAGATATGAGGAGAAAGATTTTTCCAAAGTTAATATCCAAAATATGTCTAAAGAAGAGATATGATGAGAAAGAGATTATCCACAGTATAAATCCATGATAAAGAGAGATAAAAGTGAAATCATCTCCAAAATGGGTAGAATGCCCAACACCCCTAAACTTAAAGCAAATATTGTCCACAGTATAAAAGAGAGATATAGAAAACTCATCTCAGAAACTGGGTGATTTCTCATCGTCTGACTGTTGTGGTGGTGATAATGGTGTTGGTGGTAGCCATGTCAAGGAACTCGAATGGAGGAGGAGGGACTGGAGGCATAGCTGATGAAGAGGAGAAACTGTGGTAATAAGCCATCAGGCTCGCCAAGTACTGTGTATTTGCTTCCTTTCTAAACTTGAAGCTCTTGCCTACAAGCCAACGCTTCCATACTCGCAAAGATTTGGTCATTGTCCCTAAGCAGTAGATAGTTACCCTTTCGGTAATCCACAAATTCTTCATAAACTATTGAGGCCATGCCACTCATCCTCTTAGCCATATCAAATCAATTTCAGCCTGTAGTGGCTCCCTCTCAACTTCTTCTTTCTCACTATTTGAGGCTTCAGCTTCAACCCGATTCTCTTCCTCTCTTCCTTCCATTTCTTCTCTAGCTTTAGTAGCTCTCCTAGGAATGTTACACCTTGCAGGGGGTGTTGTCTTCTTTTGCGGGAAATGTAGAGGTTGTGTTTGTCCTTTTAATGTATAGACTAAACTTCTCAGTTTTAACACCTCTACTGGAGCCTTACCATTCCCCTGCAGTGGAACCAAAATTTGAGCTAGTTGTTTGAAAATTAGAAAATGATCTTGTATTCTGGAATTTATAAAATGAGTTTAGTCTAAGACTCTTGCAAGTCTGCCAGTCATACAAGTAGTAAAAATTGGATGCAAGTCGGATATCATTCCCATAGAAATTGACAAGAATTTTGGAAATCAACTACCTAACTACTCGAATCCACACTATTTGCACCTCCTTGTAATGGTTTGGCGGAATTTAAAAGACAAGATAATCCTATATTATATTCTCTAATCAAAATAAAATTTGAATTGAAACAAATAAAATAAACTGGGCTGAATCAATTCTCTGCTAGAAATGAACACTGATATTGAACTGCTGTGAAACAACCAATTTCTATAATATGATCCATTGATTTTCTCAATCTTGATTTTGGATCTGGATTTGTCAAAGATGCCTAATAATGCAGCTTGGATTTCTCCATAATTCATTAATTAGAGGTCCCTGCTTCTTTCAAAGACACGGATCTAATTAATTACTTGTATTCAAAACACTCTTTATAATATCTAGGTATTTTTCTTTTTCAATACTTCATACCCATTTCTTAAGACTACAGATTTCTTGCACCCCAAGTCTGGGTCATTGCAAACTCACAAATTGGTTGGCTCACGCTTTAGATCGATGGATTTTCCCTTTCCTTGATTAGATCTCTCGGCTAACATAGGATCAAGACCCATCAGTTAAGGTGAAATCTTTGATTATTTAAATTGATAAATAATCCCCTTCAACTTCAACTATGAGTGAATTGGAAATTTATCGAAGTGAACTCTCAGAGCTCTTTAGTTCTTTAATAGTAGTCTAGCATACCCATAAGTAGAATATTCAAAGCTCTCAAGAATCTCGATCTCTGTGTCACTCAGAGGGCCTCCTGGATATTAGAGCATGAAACAGTCCTTGAAATGGTATTCCATACTACTATTGGGAACAAATCAACTCAAGAACAACATCAATCAAATAAATCCCAAATCCAGGAAATTCTGTCTAATTTCTATAGAAAAGACCATATTGATCAACAAGTCCACTTAGTGGAAGCTGTGCTTCTTAAAAACTAAATCACAATCAACAATGGAGTATTGATCAAGAACGTCCACTGTAACTATAATGGCCAGAAAGAACTGAATTCGGAAATTGTCGCTTCATTAATTCGGGTAGTAATTGGAAAAGAGATTAAACGATTTGATCCAGCTTCACAATTCAAAACAGATTGCTGGTTCAGATCCAGAAACATAAAAATCAAAAAGAGTCTAACTAATCTGTTATAAAAATATAAAAGTGAGTCTTCTTCAATTTCTCAAGGATTTGGGTTTTGGAAGAGTTGCTTCTTCCTAACGTAAAGACACCTATTTATACATTTCCAGCAATTGGGCCCGATTCGAAGGCTTCAAGTGGATTTTCCAAAATTAAATGGCCCAGCTCACTGTTCAGGTCGTGACCTAAAGGAGCTTGTTGCGATTGCAAAGTCTATCGTGACTTCTATTACTGGTCGCAACCTTCTTTATTTAGTTTTATGGCAGTAGGGAGTCGTGACATGATGTATTCTGTTACATCATTGTTCTTTGCAGCCTCTTCATTTAGTTGTCGCGACCCAATTTCTTTGTCGTGATTTAAGTTGTTGCATATCCCCTTGATTCTTGTTGCGACTAAGTTTTCAGTTGTGACATGAGTTTTGCCTAGAGTTTCCTCTTTCTCTGGAATCTTTGTCGCGACATGGTGTTATCTTAGTGACCAGGATTAGGTGCCCGATAGTTATGATTCTTGTTGCGAGGCTTTTTGGTCTCCAAGTATTTATGCGACCTCAGTTCCATGCGGGGCGGCATCACCGCCCTTTACCTAGTTACGTAGCCGGCGACCTCATTTTAATGTCGACACCATTTACGTGCCGACCGCTTTGATTCTGGTCAACTTCCCTTTTGTGTTGCGACATCATTTGTTTGTCTTTTGCCTTTATTCAGGTTGTGACTTAAAACTGCTGACCTGTTTTAGTTCGTTGTCGCGACATAAAATTTAGGTCACGACCAGGTCCTTTCTTTCCTTGCTGCACTTTCTATAGCAACCTAAAAGGCAGGTCGGACTTGACTATACATTTTAAACTCCGCGCCTCGCCAACCTCAATTCTTGAATTTACAATGTTTTTTTGCCTCGAATTGGCTTCTATTTACAGTGTTCGTGACTTGAAATATCTCGCGACTGAATGGTTGCCCTTCTCACCTTTCCTCTGGTCGTAGTTGCTCAAACTTAGTTGCAACATGCCTTAATTGTTCAGCTTATTTTTGTGTCGCGACATGAAATCCTTGTCGCGACCTCAACTGGTGTCTTCAGCTTATATTTTGTCGCAACAACAACTTGCCTTGTGGAGACTTTGTCAGTTCATTTAGCAACCATTTCTCATCGTGACATCAGTTATCTGTTGCGACTAGAGTTGTTTTCTTTCGGTGTCGCGTCATATAGAACGGCTTCGCGACAAGATCTTTCTTTGAAACCCCTTTTCTGTCTCAGCAACTTTTCTCTTGTCGCAACAGCTTTCGTTTGGCCTAGACTTCTTTCTTGTCAAGACCTAAAGCCTTTGTTGCGACCTCGTATAATATCTCCATCTTGTCATCATGTCGCAACTTAAAAATTCTTTGTCGAGACTTGGTCAGTTTATGTAGTAGTCATTCCTTGTCACGACAAGAGTTATCTTCTTTCAGCTTCGCGACATCCAGAACGATGTCGCGACAAGATCCTTCTTTCAAGCTTTTTCTTTGTCTCTGCATACTGTCTTTTATCGCAACAGCAAATTCTTGGCTCCAGTGTCACTTCTTGTCATGACCTTGATTCTCTGTCGCGACCTGAAGTCTTTGTCTAACATATTTGCGACAACATGCTTACTCGAGTCGTGACTTAAAAACTGATGATATGAGGAATCCCTTGTTGAGACTTCACAAATTTGTCGTGACCTAGCTACCTTGACCATATATATCTTTTTCTTGTTGGAATTGCCAAGTTTGTTGTAAAAACCTGCAAAATATAAATTTGGTAAGGTTTCCATATTTCTGCATAAAAATCAGTAATTATACTGTAACATAGGTCATAAAAATGGATTTAAAAATCAATGAGTTTTTGACTCATCAGGTTGCATTGGGGGGAACTTCTCTTCATTCTCCCCTATTGGCACCCCAGCTATCTCACATAGCTTGGTGATCAAAGATGGGTGAGTGATGGCCTTATGATATACCGACTCCAAGATGGAATTTTCTATGACTTTCCCCACATTAAACTCGTAGCCCTTGATAATGGCATAAGTAAGGAGTGCCTTGTAAGGGACTAATTTGGAGGATACAAAGTAAAACCAAGTCTTGGCTATCTCCGTAAGCCCTGTCCTCGAGAAGGAAATAACCTCCTAGGTGGCATTCCTTGTCCATAGTGCACTTCCATCGGTAAACTCTTCTAATATCTTTTGATAATCGGGCTCCCTGTATCCTGTATAATGCCTTAAATTCCTCCCTATCATCACCATTCAACCCAAACAATCTATTAATTGTGCTCCCATCAAATGGTACCCATATGCCTCATACAAATACTGTCAATCCAATTTTTTCCTGGAGGTTGGTGCGAAACTCACGGACTATCGGTGCTACACCCAAAGGTGGGTGCTCACAAAGCTTGTTTCAACTCCTTCTTCCTTGCAATAGGTTGGCAAAGAGGACAACATGCATATGCCCCACCACCAACCCTAATTTGAGAAGATGAGGGCCATAAATACAGTACCTGTGACTTTCAGTACAAGAGGACAACATGCATATGCCCCGCGCAAGCTAGCTTCCTTGTCTTCAAAGAAAGGAGGCTTAGCCAAGCATCTCTTGAGTTGTCATCCTCAAGAGGGGTGTTTGGCAGCCTAGAAAGTAAGAAGAGGAGAGAGAAGAGAGAAAAGCAAAACCTAAATAAAAATACGAGACTTTATTTACAAAAATAAAACTTACAAAATATCTTCTCCCCTATAACTAAGCTTTAGAAATTTCTATATTTATTACAAGAGGGGTTTGCTAAAACCCACCTCAATACATGAAAATACCAAAAAACCACCAAATTTGGCTAAGTTAAAGGACAAAGTAATACACCAAATTTGAAGTCGGTTAGCATTAAATACAAAAGCGTAGCGGCGAAAATTTAAATTTGAAGATTTCGCTAGGTAGCGAAATCACGAACACTCTTAACAATTCGCTAAAGCCCGAGGTATTTATTCTTCATGAGAAATTTAAGCTAGCTCATGAATTTTAGTGAAATCATGAAAATACAAAATTCGCAACCTTAGCGTATAACCTTAGCGGTCGGGCTTTGTTGATCTCTCACGCTGCATTTCATCACGTCTTCAAATTGCATCAATTTTTTCTTCACTTTGCCTTCAGTTTTCATTCCGTTCTTGGGCTGGTTGATGCGGTGACACTTGAGTTCAAACTTCATGATTCGTCATACATCACCGATATTGAACTCCACATAGTGCTATGAAACACACCATGACCAAAAATAACCTCTAAACGGCATAAGTGATACTAAAAAGACTTGAACACTTCAATTGGCATTAATGACATGATTAGTGCACAAAAAGCACTCAAAACCTATCTAATATAGGGTTCAAAATTGCACTTTTTGGGCACTAATCACTCTCTCAAATAAAAAAAGGAGTGTGGCAAAGTTATTGATAGTCATTCTCCACCACCTTCGTTACAAACTTCCCAAGGTTCTGAGGTGGAGGAAGTGATGGAATAGGTTTTGACACCGTCTTCCTCTTCTTGGGAGCCATTTCTTTTACTCTGTCTTTTCTTTAAACCCTTGGTGGGTGTACTTCATTTTTCTCTTCAAAAACCCTTCTTCCTCTTCACAATACCCTCAAAGTACCACAAATCAATCACCTAAGGTTCCCCAACCCGAAACAGTCTCAAAAAAAGCAAATCTGAACTTTACCCCAAAATCTGCAGAAATCCTTCCTTTTGGAGCATGATCTGTCTCTAAGGCTTGCAAGGGAGGTTTGAATCTATTTGAAGTGAGATGGAGTGGATGGAAGTAGATGGAATAGGGTTTGGTGAGGTTTGAAGGGGGTTTAGGGTTTCAAAAATGGAAGAAGGCTTAGGATGTGTTCGAGTGCAGAAGAAGTGTGGCCCATCATTGGAAACTCTATAAATAGATGATCTAGGCACTGTGCGTAGCTTCCGCAAAACCAGAAACTTTTGGGTAGCTGGAGACTCTTTTGTATATTAATTTTCTTTTATTTCCTTTTAGTAGATTTTGTTTTAGCGTAGTTTTTAGTAGTTTTCTTTTTATTTTATGGAGTTGAGGATTGAACTGATGTACAGCTTCGAGCTAGAATTTATTATAAAATTTTCTTCTAATTACTATTCTAATTTAAATGGAGTTTGGAAAATTTATGGAGTTCATTTATTTCAGTTCGTTGGCAATTTTAGTGAATTTTCCTGATCAATTAGTCACTGACATGCGTGAACCAATTTTGAAAGATTGAGCTCCCTCGGGGAATGTGTTGATAGTGGTTGTTATTTTTTTGCACAAATTGGAAAATCGCCATAGTTAGAATTCTTGAATTTATTTGATTCGTATTATTCTTGAACTTAAACATTAGAGTACTAATGAAATCTTTGTAAGCGCTCTTTTACCTTTTAAAGACACATTCCATTTAACTTACATTTCATATACCCATTTCTAATATGAATAATTAATATTCATTTAAAACATAATTATTTATGGGTATATGATATAATGACCTAATCACATTCTTTGACATAAAAGAATATATATATATATATATATATATATATATATATATATATATATATATATATATATATATATATATACATTCCTTAATTCAAATAGGGCCCATAACTGTTCTTGAATAACGCATTTATACAAATTGGCATTCCATGCCTTTTCAAATACATTTTACAAAATGATATTCTTAGAGTTCACCTCTCTTTAAAAGACATTCCATAAATATAAAAAACTAAATGAATCAAAACTATATTCTTCTCATGAAGACTTTTACATCATTGAATTCAATGCAGAATAGTTACAAAATATCATGAATGGAACATCATTGAACTTTTACATTGGACGGAGCATTTACTTATACTCCGCTCTGTTTGTATTGATTCTGGCAGACGATCTTTAGTCTGCTACTTTCTACTTGAGTACCTCTTGTGATGACAAAAAACAATGCGCTAAACATTTTCATGCTTAGTGGTTCTATACAATTCTCTCTTTATTTTAGTTTAAATCAAATCATGCAATGTTTATAAAACAATGCTTTTGTACATTTTTCAATGACCAATGCAGTACAATACATATATACATATATATGTATATATATTCATTTCATTTACATTCAATTACAATTCATTGGTCATTTCAAGTTATGCAATTTCATATGCACTAAATCATTCAAATCACAAATCATGCACTTTTCAATCTCATTATCATTTTACCCTTATCGAATTTAACCCATGCTTTCGATGCATAGGATAACGAATCACTGGCACGGTCCCGCTAGGCTACAGGCCGGTATATATATATAAAAAAATATGTACTCGGTTGGTATACTACGTCTTGTTCCAGACTCTGGATCGGTATGCATAATGAATGCGTTTGTTCGACTCTTATTGGTATACCAATTTATCCTTAACTCGAATTCTAACAATTAACATTCTTTTAAGGGAATTAAAATCATTTAATACAATTTACAATAGTATATATATACATTTGTATGCAAATATAACATTTTCACTTTCATGCAATTTTCTTATGCAAATTCGTTTCACAAGCAATTGTCTCAAATCACTTAAGACAAATCATTTCAAACACAAATCAATATACACTTTCTTGTCAATCATTTCCAAAATTCAAATCATTTCGTAATTATTCAAATATTTTAGAAATAGAGAGAGAGTTTGAGAACAAACCAAAAATCATCGCTTTAATTCCAATCTTTTGAATCTCGACTTGAATGAGGGCTTGCCTCCTCGTCAGCCCCTACTCAAATACAATGACAATCACATATTAGTCGATTATTCTAGGAGTTTTTGGTTAGGGTTGATGTTTACCCAATACTCCTTCACTTGAAAAACTTTCTGGGGACACATGAGCCTGTGCTCATGTACCTTGAAAATTATATTTCGTCTATTCTAGTAAGAATTTTAATCTCTCATTTGGATCACCCAGAAACTCCAAGTTATGACATTTTAATGCCAAAGCGAGGTCGGTATGCCCGACTCACTCGGTTACCTCTTACATTATTCTCAATTTGAAGTCTTAAATCCGTAAATTGGTAATGGATTCCTTCTACTCATTTGAAAATTTATGGTTACAGGTTTAAACTCTAATTGGAATCATGCAATTTGGATCAGAAAAACTCAAGTTATTGCATTTTACATCCAGACTACTCTAATTTGCAAGGCAGAATCAGACTATTCTTACACATAGCTCCACTTTGACATATTTCTGGGTACTTTAGGGTAACAATTTGCATACACTTCCTTCAAGTAAATTATTCCCCTAGAAGTCTATTTTACCCAGAATTTTGAATCACTCAATTTGAATGCCGTCTTATGCACATTCGTATCCTTAATCCTCAGTTGATGATACCTAGATGGCAAATCAATCTTCTAAAAGACACTTTCACCTTTCAACTGGTCGAACAAGTCATCAATCCTAGGTAACAGATACTTGTTCTTCACTGTCATCTTGTTCAGTTGCCTATAATCAACACACAACCGAAGCGTACCATCTTTCTTCTTAACAAAGAGCACTAGAGCTCCCTATGGTGATACACTCAAACGAATAAATCCTTTATCTAACAATTATTGTAACTGAAGCTTCAATTCTTTTAACTCCACTAGAGCCATTCTATACGGTGTAATGGATGTCGGAGTGGCACCCGGAAAAACGTCAATTGAAAACTCAATCTCTCACCGTGGAGGCAATCCCGACAACTCCTCCGAATAGTCACTAACTGTAGGGATGTCTGACAAACTAGGCTTCACCTTTTTTGTATCTATCACATATGCTAAGTAGGCTTCACATCCCTTTCGAACCATCATTCTAGCAGTAGTGGCGGATATCACATTAGAGAGGTGGTTTGATCTCTCGCTGATAAAAGTCACTTCCTCTCCACTTAGTGTCCTTAAGGTCACTGTCTTCATTCTACAATCAACTACCACTTGGTGTCGGGACAACCAATCCATCCTCAATATCACATCAAACTCTCTAAATGATAACTCGATCAAGTCTCCTGGAAACTCATACTCTCGTATTCTGATAGGGCAATCTATGTAAACTCTATTCATAATGACACTATGCCCAAGTGGATTTGTCACCAAGATATCATACTCGGTTTCACTCTTTGGTAAACTACCCAAACTCGGAATGGCAGTACAAATGTAAGAATGGGTTAAACCTGGATCAATCAATGCATATACATTAGTCTCAAAGATAGAAAATTTACCAACTATCACATCTGGTGCATCTTTATCTTCCATTGCCTTTATTGCATATGCTCTAAATGAACGAGCATCTGTCTACGCAGTGCGTAATCGCTTGTCTCGGTGCGCCAGTGATGCAATACTCTTATTGTCACTTGTTGCTCTTACGTCTTTGCTGAAGGTTTGCCTAGTCGAGGAGTGATGTGAAGGAACGAGCTTTAGGACAATCTTTTATCCTTAACTTGTTGGATCCATAAGCCCAGACAAGCACTGTCCCAATCTCCAACACTCTCTTTATGTCTCCTCCCACAATGTGCAATAAGGAGGAGCGCCTCTCGAAGAAGAACCTCTGGTGCACTAGCGATTGGCGGTCTTAGTTAGAATAGTCTTACTCTGGGTAATGCGAGATTCAGTCCATGTCTTTGTAGGCGGACTAGAACCCTATGGACCTCTAAACTTCTTGTGCATTGTTGATCTGAACTTGGTATACAGGGTTTTCTTACCCTGCCTTCTTTCTTTTCTTTCATATTCTTCTTTCTTCACTCTTTCAACATTTAAAGCACATGTCACAATCTTAGAAAAATCATCATGGCAGAATCCTGTGACATGGGACCAAATATAATCATTGAGGTCATCCTCAAACTTGCGGCACTTTTCTTCCTCAGTCACTAGCATTTCGAGAGCATACTTGCTCAACCGAGTAAATTCCCTCTGATATTCTGTCACACTCATCTGTCTTTTCTTTAGATTATGAAAATCTCGTCTCATATTGCTGGAATCATCGACCCGCATGTGTACTTCTGAATTATGTCGGGAAGAACTCCCATATAATACCCTTCGGTGGGTGTGATCCTAGTCGAGAAGAAAGCCACATGATAAGCCTCATCTGCCAGTAAAGAAGTCACACACTCTAAGTTCTCTCACAGTGTTCAATGCATTTCTTATGACATTCTTTCAGTTCTTTCGAGTCAATTTTCCGCCATGGAAGGCTCATCATCTTTCTTCCCAAGGAAATCCATGGGTAAAAAATTTTCCATTCTCTCTATGGCTGGCCAGTTTGAGGAACAACTCTGACCGATTCTTATTTCACTCTGCCGGTGCAGGCTCTTCTTAGAGAATGTCCTGGCTCACTCTATCGCTTGACCTTGGTCGTTCATCGGTGGGGTATGGGATGCGCCCACCATCAGCTCGCGGGGGCTATTTGAGGCGCTTCTAAGTCACCTCGACCACATAGGGTCTGAACTATCCATGTTTGACCTATTAAGACCAACAAGATCCGCAGCAGAGTCACGTCATCCTTTATATGCAAATGCAATGCATGTCATAAACAATTTCAAAATCATTTATAAACAATTTCAAAATTATTTTGTAGAACCGCCTAAACCTAGGCTCTGATACCACATAAATGTAGCGCTCTTTTACCTTTTAAAGACCTGTTCATTTAAACACATTTCATATACCCATATCTAATATGAATAATTAATATTCATTTTAAAAACTATAATTATTTATGGGTATATGATATCATGTTTCCCTAATCACATTCTTTGACATAAAATATATATATATATATATATATATATATATATATATATATATATATATATATATATATATATATATATACTCTATATATATATATTCTTTAATTCAAATAGGAGCCCTGCTTGTTCTTGAATAACGCATTTATACAAATTATTTATTCATGCCTTTTCAAATACATTTACAAAATGATATTCTTAGAGTTCACCTCTCTTTAAAACACATTCCATAAATATAAAAAACAAAATGAATCAAAACCATATTCTTCTCATGAAGACTTTTACATCATTAAATTCAATGCAAAATAGTTACAAAATATCATGAATGGAATGATATACATGGGACAGAGCATTTACTTATACTCCGCTCTGTTTGACGGTGACTCTGCGCTCGATGATCTTTGGTCCTGCTACTACATGTTTTTCTGTGATGACAAAAACAACGCGCTAAACATTTATGCTTAAATGGTTCTATACAATTCTCTACTTCATTTTAGTTTAAATCAAATCATCAGTGTTATAAAACAATGCTTTTGTACATTTTTCAATGACCAATGCAGTACAATATATATATATATATATATATATTTATATATTCATTTCATTTACATTAAATTACAATTCATTGGTCATTTCAAGTTATGCAATTTCATATGCACTAAATCATTCAAATCACAAATCATGCACTTTTCAATCTCATTATCATTTTACCCTTATCGAATTTAACCTATGCTTTCGGTGCAGGATAACGAATCATAAACCACGAGTCATTTGTTATTTGCAGTAAATATATATATATATATATATATACCATATATATATATATATATATATATATATATATATATATATATATATATATATATATACTCGGTGATATACACTCACAAATCTTTGTCCATTTTGGTATCACGGATCGATATCTTACCTGATAGTCGTTTGTTCGACTCTTATTGGTATACCAATTTATCCTTAACTCGAATTCTAACGGTTAACATTCTTTTAAGGGCATTAAAATCATTCAATACAATTTACAATAGTATATATATACATTTGTATGCAAATAGAACATTTTCACTTTCATACAATTTTCTTATACAAGTCGTTTCTGAGCAATTGTCTCGAATCACTTAAAAACAAATCATTTCAAACACAAATCAATATGCACTTTCTTGTTAATCATTTCCAAAATTCAAATCATTTCGTAATTATTCAAATATTTTAGAAATAGAGAGAGAGTTTGAGAACAAACCAAAAATTGTCACTTTGATTCCAATCTTTGGAATCTCGACTTCAATGCGAGCTTGCCTCCTCGTTAGCACTTATTCAAATACAATGAAAATCACATATTAGTCAATTATTCTAGGAGTTTTTTGTTAGGGTTGATGTCTACCCAATACTCCTTCACTTGAATAATTTTCTGGGGACACATGAGCCATATTTTTCTCATGCTTCCTTCAAGAAAATTATAGCTCTATGAGTCTATATTTAGTAGGAATTTAAATCATCTCATTTGGATCACCCAAACTGGTCTGTATGCCCAACTCACTCGGTTACCTACTGTTATTCTTAGGTCTTAACTTCATAAATTGGTAATGGTTCCTTCTACTCATTTGAAGCAATGGTTCTAAGGTTTCTTCTCCAATTGGAATCATGCAATTTGGATAAAAAAAACTTAAGTTATTGCATTTTACATCCAGACTACTCCAATTTGCAAGGCAGAATCAGACTGTTCTTACACATAGCTCCACTTTGACAAATTTCTGGGTACTTTGGGGTACCAATTTTCATACACTTCCTTCAATTAAAGTATTCCCCTAGAAGTCTGTTTTAGCCAAAATTTTGAATCACTCAATTTGGATGAGCGAAAATCAACTTATGGCCAAAACACCATATGACACCCAAAGAAAGCGAGCTATGCAGTGAGCTACGAGACTCACCTTTAAGCCCATATTAGGGAGCCTTAGAGCTATAATTTGCTCCCATTCCCTTCTATATATTTGTAGCCCTATATCTTATGGTTCTTTTCCAATTGGAATCACTTCATTTGGATGATTATAACTTAACCTATAGCCAAAACAAGAACGGGGGTTTTGACAAATTTTTGATAGCATTTCCTTTGAAAACCCAACATTCTCCTTTTTACAACCATTCCTCAAAACCAATCAAAACAATGCAAAACAACCTAAAACTGAAATAAAACCATCCAAGAACACTTTTATACCACATTTGGGGTTTTATTAAACCCAAACACAAGTAGAAAGGGGGTTAGGGTTTGGTTTTTCATACCTTAAATCTTGATTCTTTTTCCTTTCTTCTTCCTCCTTCTTCTTGATCAACTTGTCCCTTGATTACATGGAGGAGAAATCACATATCCCTTCCCCTTTCTCCCAACCGGATGTGCCCTAGCTTTCTCCCTCTTTCCCCTTTTTGCTAATGTGAATGGCATTTTACAACACCAAATTTGGTCTTAAGTCTTAATTCTTCATAAGGCCTTGTTTGGCCTTCTCATTAAATCCACTTTTCTCATTTTTGCCATTTTAATACTTCATTTCACTTTCATTTTCATTTCATGGCATTTACAATTTGGCAATTACATTCTTCATTTATGACCCTTAGGTCCCCATTTGACATTTTTACCAAAGTTATTTGGCTTCCTATAAATTTTTCGGGTTGTATATTTTTTTCGTTCTTACGATTTAAATTCTGGAAAAATTTCATTTACTTTATTTTATACCTTAAACATGTTCTGAAACTGTTAGGGTATTTTTAGGGCGTTACAAGTACTGTGTACCCAAAAACAAAGGAATGTATCTTGCTCTGATTTCCAAGAGGCCCTCTGCATGAGACAGGGATGGAGAATCCGGAGGATACGGAGCAGTTCCTTAGGGGTATGGTAGACTAATACTATGGAACTAATGAACTCTGAAAGATTACTCAGATAGATCACTAACTTACTCATGGTGTGAGGATAGTTGGATGAAGTATCATTTTAATTGCTTTAAGGTTTCTCCTCTTTCTGATGAAGGGATTCTGATTCCATGTTAGCATAGATCTAATCGAGGAGATGGAGAATGTCATCAGATTTGAAGGATGAGATGCTAATTAAATTGGAGAGGGCTTGCAATATCCTGTTTATGGGGGCGAGAATTCTTCAGTCCTAAGATTTGGGTGTGAAGTACTAAAAAGGAAAAATATCCAGATCTTAGAAAGAGGATTATATTTTACAAGTAACTAATTAGATCCATGTGTCTAAAAGGAACATGACCCTCTAATTAGTGAAATGTATGGTTGATGGAGAAATCCAAACTATACTACCTTGCATCTTTGGCAAATTCAACTTTCCAACTAATGGCTTAGCTATGAATGAAAATGATGCAGAAATTGACAATTGTTCATTGGCCTATTTCCTAATGTTGTCTCTACTCAGTGAACCCTCAAGTCTACTTTTATTAAATTCTTTATGTATACCATGAAAGTTCTTTAATATTACTTTTCTTTAGTTGTAAACAAATCATTTTTAACGTTGGAGTCCAAATAGTAAGGATCTTGAGTAGATGAGGTAATTAATCTTTTGATTTGTCAATCAATCCTCGTGGGAACAATATCTGGATTTAAAATCCACTTTTATTACTTGTATGACCTATGCACTTGCAGTAAATTAGACCAAAACTAATTTTAACACGAACCCATTCGATAAAAGGGTTAAATATAAATTTTTATTAGAAATCAGCAACAAGTTTTTGGCTTATATTAAGATTTAGTCATCAACAAGTTTTTGGAGCCGTTGCTGGGGACTTAATCATAGTTCTTTGGTGGTAGAGTCATTAATTTGGTATATATAATCTGGTCTATTAACAAGTTTTTGGCGTCGTTGCCTGGGGCTGATTCAGTTCTAGGTAGATGTGTTAGAAACTTGTCTTAACAACATTATCAAGAATCACAGGTTTTTGGTCATTAACAAGTTTTTTTTTTTGTCTAGGTGATGAAATTCAATTAAGCAAACACATCATCATCAAGTTTTTGGTGCCGTTGCTGGGGACTAATTCATAGTTCTTTGGTGGCAGTGTCATAAGCTTGGTATACTTTGGCCTTAACAAGTTTTTGGTCTAGGTGATGAAATTCAGGACAATAAACACATCATCATCAAGTTTTTGGCACTGTTTCCGAGGATTGATTGATGAATTTAAAGATCAATATTCTAACTAAAGAGAGAGTTACTAATTTGGACATTTTTCTTTATTTTATCATAAATTTCAAAAAATCACAAAAATAGTTTTTAACTGTAGTAGCTGAGTAAGCTACTAAAAAATTTTATGAGCTTAAATTGACAAAACTGTTTTCCACATATTTAATTTTATCTAAGTGTGTTTCTATTTCAGGAAGATTTTAAATGCACAAAAAACCAGAAGCATATCTACTACCTTTGAATACAGAACTAGAAAGAACATTGAGGAATCTAAGAAAAGTTACAAGTGCTGAATCAACAACTATGGCAAATCAGAGAGAAAGATTGCAACCTATTCTAGAAGAAGCAGAAGCAGATAGACCTTAGAGGAACATGACTATGCATGACTTTTGGAGGCCTGTTATTCAAGATGAGTACTCTACTGTGAGACAACCTGTTATAGAAGCCAATAATTTTGAACTCAAGCCAACTTTGATCATAATGGTGCAGCAGCCTCAATTCACTGGGCATCCTAGTGAGGACCCTAATGAGCATATGGGCAGATTTATGAGAATGGCTAATACAGTCAAGCTGAATGGGGTGAGACCTGAAGTGATCAAGCTTCAACTGTTTCCATTTTCATAGAGAGATGGGGAAGTAACTTGGTTTGAATCACTACCTGTTGGATAAGTGAACAATTGGGAAGAGCTAGTGGAAGCTTATATGAGCAGATTTTTCCCTTCTGTCCTCACTTCTAAAAGGACAGGGGAAATCATAGTATTCAAGCAAAGAGAAGATGAAAGTCTCTACAATGCATGGGAGAGATATAAGAGACTGTTAAAGAGATGCCCTATGCATGGAATAGATCTGACCACTCAAATGGATTTTTTTTTTATCATTCCATGAATTATGCCTCAAAGGGTATAATAGATGCAACCTATTATGGAGCTTTAAAAAAAAAAGTGTTGAAAAGGCAAGGCAATTGATTGAAGACCTTGCCAAATGCAACTACAAGGCTCTAGTTGAGACTTCAGGGAGTAGCAGCAGTCTAAAGGGGAGTGGTGTAATAGAGTTGAATCGGATGACTACCATAGAAGCAAAGTTGGATGCATTGAGGAACAAGCTAGGAAACAATTAGAGAAAAATGCACTCAGCACATGAAGTGGGAATAGTAGATGAAGGTGAGAAGAGGAAGAGTGTTGAAGAGGGACTAGCCCATGAGGGTCCCTACCAAGTTGAGGAGGCACAATATCTCAATGTTAATAGGAGTTACAACTTTAAGTCCAACCTCAACTTGCCTACTCACTACACACCAGCACTCAAGAACCATGAGAATTTCTCATATGGAGGAGGAGCATAGCAAGGTCAAAGACCTGGGTAGAATTTTCAACAATATCATGCCTCACTTGGGTTCCAATAACAACAGCAAGAGCAGCAAGCAAGTCAGAGAGTAGAATATCAGGGCCAAAGGAGATATAATTCCTTTGAAGATTAGATGCTTGCTTTCATGGGAGAAAAATAAGAGGCTGCTAAACTTTCATGAGAAGAAGTTTTTTGAGGTAGCAGCATTCCAGGCAAACACAACTGTGTTTCAGGCCAACACAAATGCCTCTCTAAATAATTTGGAGACACAGGTGGGTTAGTTGGCCCTAGCCATGTAAAATCAGTCCAAGAATGCTTTCCCAAGCGATAAAAGGAAGAATCCGAAGGATTACATGGCAGTAACTCTAAGAAGTGGAAGAGAACTAAAATATAAGAATTGAAAAGAAGAAAACTAAGGAAGAGAAACATGCAGAAATTGGAGGAGAATTGAAGCAGCGTAGTTCTGAAGTTGCTGAAGAGGACAGAACAACAAAAATGCAGCAAGAGCAACAAGTTGAAGAGGGAGATCTAAGGAAGAAGGAAGAGGTTCAAGCTTACAATCCTCAAGTTCCATTCCCTCAGAGGTTGTAGAAGGCTAAGCTAGAAGAGTAATTCTCTAGATTCTTGAACATGTTCAAGAAGATAGAGATCAATATCCCTTTTTCTGAGGCATTGACTTAAATGCCTCATTATACAAAATTTATGAAGGATATAATGAGCTGGAAAAAGAAAAATTGATGAAGAAGGAGTAGTGAGCTTGACAGCAACCTACAGTGTATTTATCTAGAAATCTTTACTAGTGAAAATGCAGGATCCAGGCAGCTTCACTATTCCTTGAAAAATTGGGAATTCTGATATGGGAAAAGCACTGTGTGATTTTGGAGCCAGCATCAACTTGATGCCCTTATCTGTAGTGAAGAGACTCAGTTTGGGCGAGCTTACTCCCATAGCCATGACCTTGTAGATGGCGGACAAAACCTTAGCCCAACCTGAGGGCATTCTTGAGGATGTGCTGATCAAAGTGGGAAAGTTCATTTTTCCAGTGGACTTTGTGGTTATTGATGTAAAAGAAGACAAACAATTCCCACTGTTGTTAGGAAAGCTTTTCTTAGCTACAATAACATCTTTGATAGATGTGAAGAAAGGTGAACTTACTCTTAGGATTGGAGATGAGGCATTGCACTTCAATCTCAATCACAATTTGAAACAGCTAGAATTTGATTATGCTGATTTTGAGTTTGTAGAAACAAAAATTCCCATCAGTTCTGAACTGATAAATGATTGTAAAATCCAGAGTTCAATGAATGAGAATGAGATGAATTTCCAGTATCTCGAGCATCTTGATGTTGAATTTCTGAACTCCAATTTTAAATTAAAAAGAGGTAGTACTCAGTATTGAAGAAAACAGTACAGAAAAATCCAGCAGTTATGAAGAGAAAGCTATTGAAGTAAATATAAGCTTAGAGGGTTTGATTCTAAAAGAATTGCCTAAACATTTGAAGTATGCTTTCTTGCAACCAGAAAAAGCAAAGCCAGTCATTGTTTCAATTTCATTGATTGAGCTTAAAGAACAAAAATTGGTGGAGATTATCAAAAATACAAGGAAGCAATAGCTTGGTCTATAGATGATTTGAAAGGAATTAGTGCTTCTATCGCATCTCAAAGAATCACATTAGGAAAATGCAAGACCTCACATAGAACATCAAGAAGGCTGAATCGATGTGAAAAATGCGAAATGGCTGAATGTAAGGTTTCATATATGCAATCTCGAGACAACGGTGGGTGAGCGATTCATGTGGTTCCCAAGAAGGGTGGATTCACTGTGATTAGAAATGAGAAGAATGAATTGATTCCTACAAGAATTGTGACAGAATGGAGGGTGTGTACAGACTATAGAAAACTAAACACTGCTACCAGAAAGGACCATTATCCTCTACATTTCATTAACCAAATGCTGGACAAGTTAGCAGGACACTCCCATTACTGTTTTCTTGATGGATATTCTGGTTATAACCAGATTGCTATAGCCCTAAAGGATTAGGAGAAAACTACATTCACATGGCCTTATGGCACCTTTGCTTTTAGAATGATGCCTTTTGGATTATGTAATGCTCCTGCCAATTTTCAAAGGTGTATGATGTCTATGTTTTCAGACTTAGTAGAAGAGGCTATGGAGATCTTCATGGATGATTTCTCAGTATATGGATCCAGTTTTGAGAATTGTTTGGAAAATTTGGAAACAGTACTTCAAAGGTGTGAAGACAAGAATCTAGCTTTGAATTGAGAAAAATTCCATTTCATAGTAATAGAAGGTATTGTCTTGGGGCACAAAATTTATGCAGCTAGGTTAGAAGTTGGCCAAGCAAAAGTTGCTATCATAAAAACTCTCTTGCCACACCTACAACAATCAAGGGGATAAGAAGTTTCCTAAGGCTTACTGGTTTTTATAAAAGATTCATAAGGGACTTCTCAAAAATCTCCAGACCATTATGCAGACTATTGGAAAAAGATGCAAATTTTGATTTTGATGAATCATGTAGGATCTGCCTTTGATGAAATTAAATCCAGATTAGTGACAGCTCCCATCGTGGTGATACCTGATTGGAACAAGGAGTTCGAAATTATGTGTGATGCCAGTGATTATGAAATGGGAGCTGTATTGGGACAAAGAACTGAAAAGATATTCAGGGCTAAATACTATGCTAGCAAAACCAATGAGGTATAAGAGAACTACTCTACCATAGAAAAGGAGATGCTGGCAATGGTGTTTGCTTGTGAAAAATTCAGGCCTTACATATTAGGGTCCCATGTTATCATACACGCGGTATCTTTGTAATTAAATATCGATGACAAAGAAAGATGCGAACGAGCGTCGGATGGAGTATGCTAGTGCGAGTTTGATATGGAGATCAAAGACAAGAAGGGTAGTGACAATGTGATAGCTGATCACTTATCTAGATTGGAAAAGACCGCTGAAGAAGAAAGAGAAATTGAAATAGTAGAAAATTTTCCTGATGAGCGGTTGTTTTATTTATCGGCCCGATCTTGGTATCACGTGTGAATTAGATAGCTCGTGAGTGCGCCACACAGGTTATTTAACAAAAATTGAGAAATGATAGTAGATTTTATATTTGAGATGATCCACTACTTTTCAAAAGAGGAGCATATATGATTATAAGGAGATGTGTGCCAGAAATAGAACAAGGTGGAATTATTGCGAAATGTCATGCATCACCATATGGAGGACACTTTGCAGGAGATAGAACAACCCATAAAATTCTCCAATCAGGTTTATATTGGCCTGCTCTATTCAAAGACTGTTTTGAACGAGTAAAACATTGTGATAATTGTCAGAGAATGGGTAACATAAGCAGAAGAAATGAGATGCCTGAGATCTTGTGATGCAAATTTTTTGATGTATGGGGATAGACTTCATGGGACCTTTTCCAGCCTCATTTGGAAATCTTTGCATTCTCTAATATTTGTGGATTATGTATGCAAATGGGTGGAAGCAATAAGCTTGTCCCGAAATGATCTGCTGATGGTTGGGTTTATCTGAAAAATATTTTGAACAAATTTGGAGCACCCAGAACAATCATTAGTGATGAGGGAAGCCATTTTGCAAATAAAGTTTTTGCAAAACTCATGAACTGATATGGAATTAAACATGTAATGGGATTGGCTTATCACCCTCAATCAAATGGGCAAGCAAAAATTTCCAATAGGGAGATAAAAAAAATTTCTAGAGAAAACAGTGAATACAAGCAGAAAAGACTGGTCTATAGAGCTAGATGATGCATTGTGGGCTTATAAAACTGCTTACAAAACTCCCATTAGAATGTCCCTATACAGAATTGTATTTGGAAAACCTTGTCATCTCCCTTTAGAACTGGAATACAAAGCTATGTGGGCCATCAAGAAGTTAAATTTTGACTTTCAAGCTGCTAAAGAAAAGAGATTACTTCAAATGAATGAACTGGAAGAGTTGAGAAATGAAGCTTATGATAATGCCAGAATCTACAAAGATAAGACAAAGAAGTGGCATGATCAGAAGATTATGAGGAGAGAATTCAAAGTAGGAGAACAAGTCCTCTTATACAACTCCAGACTAAAGCTGTTTCTAAGAAAACTAAAGTCAAGATGGAGTGATCCTTACAGAGTAGCAGCAAGCACACCCTTTGGAGCAGTAACACTGAAAACTGATCTAGAAGTGAATTTAAAGTGAATGGTCAAAGACTGAAGCCTTATCTTGGAGGAAGCATGAATGAAGATTAGCTCCAGATTTTGAAGAGAGAGGAGAATTTTGTTGAAATGAAGACATTTTGTAGCAAATGTCTAGCTAAAGACATTAAACTGAGCAGCTTCTTGGGAGGCAACCCAAACAAAATTTTAATTTTCACATTTAGTTTGTTCTTGTTTTTAAATTTTTGTGTGTTTGAATTTTTAGTTTTAATGTTGTTTGAAATTTTATTTTATGATTTTGTTAATTTTATAGGACAATGAAGTTGTACCAGAGATGAACATTATTTGGAATCATTCATTTTCAAACTTATCAGGCAGAAAGTGCTACAAGGGGGAGTTTTTCTTTTTCCCTGACTTGTTCTTTAATGTTAATGCAAAGTTGAAGTTTGGGGGGATGTGAATTTTTTTTTCAGAGCAGGAAATTTTAAATAGCTTTATTGTTCTCATTCCTTGGATGCATTGATGATAGTCATGTTTAATTATATTGAGTGAAGAATGAGATTTGTTGTTCATACTTGAATTGAGGTTCTTTCATGTTTGATGTGTTTTCACAAGTATGAATTGAGTTGAAGAAATATATTGCATAATGTTATGTGTGTTGATTGGTTGAAAATATGTTAATTGTGCAAATTTTGAGGAATGCCATAAGATTGTCGTGATAGACAATCTTTTGTCGCGACACTGTTCAGACTCTATTGTGACATTCGTTCCCTTTGTCGCGACAAAGAGTGGATTTTTTATTGTGGAAGACACAGAAATTTATGTCATGACATAATTTCTCTTTGTCACGACAAGGTTGGTTCTAACCCTTGATATAGCAAAGAAGGCTTTGTCGTGACATTATTCTTTTTTGTCGTGACATAAGTACACATGAACACCAGAAAATATGTTGCGACATTATTTCTCTATGTCGCAACATAAATCCACTGGAGCATCATATTTTTCTGTCCCGACATTTCTTACACTGTTGCGACATAAGACTGGCCTAGCTGTCAATTGATTGCAAAACTCTGTCGTGACATTATTTCTCTATGTCGCGACATGGTATTAGAAAGGGAACAAACCCTAGATCAATTTTTGTTGCGATATTTAATGAAGGCACAACAAATATTTAGGCCTATAAATAGAAAATTTTTGAAAATTGAAAGGCCATCTGCCTCATAAACCTTCAACCCACTCAGTCTTTCTTCACTAAATCTCCCTCGTTGCCCTTCGAAAACCCTAGATTCCAAAACCCTTTCTCTCACAATGTTTAAGTCGTCAAACCTTGTTCCGAACTTGAACAAAATCATGGAAGAGTATACAAAGGGGGGAGAAGAAGTAATTCAAACTACTCCGTCGGGAACAAGGCAGGAAGGAGAAAAAGCAGAAATAAGAACTGAGGATGATCAACAGATTGAAGAAACCAGGAAGAGAAAAAGAGGAGCTAGAGAAGCAGAAGCTGAGCAAAAGGAAGGAAAAGCAAGCGATTGGGTTTCCGATCTTGTGTATATCGTTTAGAAAGACAAGCTGCAACATAGGGACTTCATAGGCGAAAGAGGATTCAGCAAATTGATTTCGCCCTTCCAAGAATCCATTGAGAAGAGAGGATGGCATATGTTCTGTGAGCACAAGGCTACAGGATTTGTGGATGTGGTGAAAGAATTTTATGCCAACATGGTCAGAATGAAGGACAATACAGTTTATGTCAAGGGTAAATGGATTTCTTTCAGTGGGGAGCAGATTGACCAAAACTACAATCTGAACGAAAGAAAGAATGGTTCAAAAATTCAAGAAAATAGTGAAAGAACCAGACTTTCAGAAATTGTGGAGCTGCTGATAGATGGCAAAGGGAAATGGAACGCCACAAGGAAAATCCCACATGAGTCCATTATAAGAGGGACTTTGACTGAAGAAGCAAAGGTTTGGTTCTATTTGATTTGCTCAGTGATTTTACCATCCAAGCACTTGAGCACGGTCAGGGAAAAATAAGCAGTCCTCTTGTATGCCATTTTGAAGGGCTACAAGTTAAGTGTGGAAAAATCATAGAGAACTCAATCTTGAGTTGCTATAGAGGAGGCTACAGGGGACTAGTACCTCATCCAGCACTAATAACAAGGCTTTGCATTTTGGGAGGTGTAGAAGGTGATTGGGAGGAAAAAGAAACCTGCCTTAAGACCTCACCCCTGACATTGACTGGCATAATCAAGGGGCCCAAGAGCAGAGCCAGAGAAAGAGAAGTAGAAATTGGAAGAGAGGAAGAAGTGAACAGAGAAATCAATCAGATACAGATTGATAGTGCAGCTCCAGAAGAGCAACAAAGGCAAGAAGGTTTGAGCCCTATTTTGACACTCTCCCCAAATATGAGACAAGTCCATCATGAGCAAGCTGGAGGCTCAGAGCATCAAGGTAACAATATTGAACTGATGGACATGCTGAAAGCCATGAGGTAGGAGATGCAAGAGAGAGATAAACAACTGCAAATCCAACTCCAATTGCGAGATGAATATATGGATGAAAAGCTAAGAAAAAGGGATCAGAATCTGGAGGAAGCACTGAAATAGAGAGATGAAGAGTGGAAAAGCAGATGTGAAACAAGAGAAAGAGAACTCAATGAAGAGATTAAGGCCAGAGAAGATGCCTTCCTTTCTGATCAGCTGAGGAGGGATAGTGAGGTGCTAAAAATAATGAAGGAAAGAGAAGATGCCATGGAGAAAAACATGCTACAGAAGGCAAATGCCTTTGGCTATTTGTGTAAAGAATGCTAGAAAGAGATAAGGCTCCTCATTGAACAAATAGACAGAGAATTGGAAGCCACCCTAAACTATAGGGAGAAATGTTGGATAGAAAGCTTAGACATGATAAAAAACAATATGATCAAAATGTACCCTGCCCAGGGTGAGTTTGAGGGAACCCTGAACTCTATTGGGAAGAGAAAAAATGATCTCATCAAGCGGAATGCTTACTTTGTCAATGGAGTGGTCTGCTTGAACATAAGCGAAGAAGAGCCAGTCCAAACGGCCGTAAGTCAGCGAATCCACGAGTTCTCTCAGCCCGTGGCGGCTACAAATTCGAATAAGTTAATTTGCCCCACTATCATAGGCATAATAGGAGAAGGAAATAACTAGCCCTACTGTCTCTTCCCTCTTCCCTCTCTATAACCATATCCCTATTCTTGAAAAATTAAATAAAAAGAAAATCCTTTGCAAATCTTGGTGTCCATTCTCTTTTTGCATTTCTTGTGTGGTTATTTTATATTTTGTCTTTCCTTGATTTTGAATAAGTAGAATTTGATGACTTTTGCTGAATACCTTTGCTGAATAATAGAGAAACCAGTTTACCTGGATTGAATTGTTTAATGGTTGTGACTTGTTTGGTAGAATTGGAATGATGATGACATTAAATTGTTGTCTTGTTAAATTTCTCTAAACTGAATGGTTGATTTAAATGAATTTTCTAATTTGTTAAATATCACATCAACATATCTAGGAACCAAACAAGAATTTGATAGATGCATTGGGGTAGGATGTGATGAACTGAAAAAGGAAAGTTGTAAGAATATTAATAAATGTGTTGAACTTCAAGAATAAGGAAGATTGCAACCAATTGATGGAACAAATAAGACTTATGATTATGTTTTTGTAATCAGTTTACTTACTATGGATCCTGATAAACATTGCATATGGTCAAAAGTATCTTTAAAAAAAATAGTGCAAAGATTAGGGACATCTTCTAGGATCCATCACAGTAATCTCTCCAATGTCTTAGAACTTGTTAGATTATTAGCCAAGGCAAAATCTTAGGCAATACCACTAACAGGAAATGACATAGGCCATTCTTGAAAGATTGAGCCTTTCAAAGCCTACCCTTATAATATGCATAAGCATACACATTAGTTCCTTATTTGAGCCAATAGCTAATCTCATCATCAACTAGCAAATGAAAAGCTCAAATCCTTCCTTAAACACAATCCTACAGTAAAAACCCTTATTTGCCTAGATTACATGACAAATACAGCAATGATAAAAGAGGACAAGTTTGGGGGAATATTATTTTAAGTTATAGAGAAGGAAAATAAGGGTTGAGAAAGAAAAATTCATTGAGATGAGGAGATATGAAAAAAATGAAGAAAAGAAGCCGTGAAAAGGAAATTATCAAGGAGGAATGAGTTTGGTCTTGTAGCCTTCCTCCCTTGAATAATTAAGTTCTTAGGGGTGCTCAACACCTAGTACTCTAATGTCAACTGGTATGGGAGTTACTGACCCAAAGTTCTTTAAGGGTGGTAGAAAGCTTAAAAAGGAAAAACATTGCACAATTTCATAAACCTTGATAAAAGATGAAAAGTGAAAAAGCTTCTAAGATAAGGAATAGAAGTTATAGTCTGAGTGTGGTCAATGAAAGGAAAAAAATACCACAAAGAAGAGTATGCAAAATGATGCACCAAACTAGATGGGGGGAGGGGGGGGAGGGGGTTAGAGACTTAAAATCAATGGAAAAATCAAGGATGCTTAATGAAGGCAAGTGTGTTAAGTTGTTAGTGAGTGCAGGTAAGAGTGAGCCTAAAATTATCTAATTATCTGATTACCCAAACCACATTACAAACACAAGGACCTATTTGATCCTGAAGATGGTTATATGCTTACATTAATGGAGATTAATACGATAGACAAGCATATGGGACTTAAAGAATGAAGGAGAAGTATGCTAACTAAGTATTATCCCAGAAGATTAACTAATCTGCCAAGGAAAAAGAGAGAAGACCATTACATACTCACAAATCAGGGTTGAATAATTGAATTGTTTACACTATAGGAATTATTTGGTTGTTTAGTGAACTTAATTGAAAATCTTCTTGATTCTAGATTGGAAACATGTTTAGAAATAATTTTACGACTGACTTATGTTCCCAGCCCAAATTGTGGATTCAACAGAAAAATGTCCTTAAAAATAAAAGCTAAATTGTTTGAGGATAAACAAAATTTTCTTTTATTTGCTTGGGGATAAGCAAAACTTTAAGTTTTGGGGAATTTGATGAGACTTAAACTCATCTATTTTTAATCCTTTTTTCTAGCATATTTTTAGCAGTTTATGATTCATTTTGATGCTAAATTTTGGAATATTCACTAACTTTGTGTTTTGCAGGATTTAAATGAAAAAGAGACAATCCCAACAAGAAAAGCAGGACAAATTGGCCAAGGCAGAAATTTCTGTCACGACATAGTTTAGAATGTCGCGATAGAATCTCAAGAGAACCAGCAGAAGCTATGTCGCAACAAAAACCAGGCTGAACTCAATGAAGAAACTAAACTTTGTGGCAACAAAGAGTTTTTATGTCACGACACTACTGAAGAAGTTAATGAAGAAGACTGTTGCGACATTCTTTACTCTGTCATGACATTAATCAAAGCAAATAGCAGTGGAACTTTGTCGCGACATAAAAGAATGAAGATAGCAGATAAACTCTATCACGACAAAAGACAACTTTGTCGCGACAGAAAAGGGTAGAGTTATAAGACAAGTCAGTTGCGATAAATGTTTTTATGTTGCGATATAGTTTTCAATAAGTGACCAGCTCAAGGTAGGATTTATGTCGCGACAAAGAAAACTTTGTCATGACACAAAATTCAGAGTTCAAAATGAAAGGCAACAAGACTTTGTCACGACAAAGAAGTTTTATGTCGCGGAAAACACAACATGAGATTGAGGTAAACTCTGTTGCGACAAAGAAATCTATGTCGTGACAAAAAGTTGAAAAGAAGTGCAAGAAGAATGTTGCAACAAAGAAGTTTTATGTTGCGACATAATGAAGAACTGAAGGTAGAATCTTTGTTGCGACAAAAGATTTTTTATGTCATGATAATAAAAGCTGTAGAGTAAGAAATTTTTGTCACAACAAAAGAAAATTATGTCACGACAGAAAATGAAAGAGAATTAAGACAAGCAAAGATAAGTATGTTGCAACAAAAATTTCTATGTTGTTACAAACGATTCAGCCATCGACAAAGACAAAGGAAGAAATACTGTCGCGATATCTCATAACTTTTTCGGGACACAGAGTTCAGTTTCAGTAATGCAAGACAACAAGATTATGTTGCGATAAAGAAAAGGTCTGGCTCGACAAAAGAAATAGGCAGTTGTGAGAAACTCTGTCGCTACAAAAGAAAACTTTGTCGGAACAAAGTTGGAGAAGAACCATAAAAAGTATGTCGTGACATAGAAAACTCTGTCGCGACAAAGTGGAAGAGCTGAAGGTAAAAATGTTTGTCGCGACAAAGAAATTTATGTTGCGACATTTTTCAAGAGCAGAAAAGTATGACAAGCTGGTTGCAACAAAGCTTTATGTCGTGACATAATACACTCCTGTCACGACAAGAACAAGACTGCTTCATCACAACTATGTCGCAATAGAATCCAAGAAGAAAGCAAAGAAAACCTGTCACGATAGAAATTACAGGCTACGACAGAATATGGGGAACAAAGATAAAAACTCTGTCGTGACATAATTTTCTATGTTGCGACAAAGCGACTAATTGGGCCAGATTTTTTTTGGGATCCACAAAAGCAGCCTTGAAGTGCGGCCAGTCATTGGAAACTTTATAAATAGACGAATCTAGGGCATTGTGCCCAGCTTTGGCAAAACCAGGAACTTCTGAATAGCAGGAGACTCTTTTGTATATTAATTTTCTTTTATTTCCTTTTTAGTAGATTTTTTTTTAGTAGTTTTCTTTTTATTTTATAGAGTTGAGCAGTGAACTGATGTGCAGCTTTGAGTTGTAATTTATTGTTAAATTTTCTTCTCATTACTATTATGATTTATATGGAATTTGGAAAATTTATTGAGTTCATTTATTTCAGTTCGTTCGCAATTTCAGTAAATTTTCCTGATTATTTAGTCACTGACACGCGTGAACCAGTTTTGAAAGATTGAGCTCCCTCGAGGAATGGATCGATAGTGGTTGTTATTTTTCTGCACAAATTGGAAAATTGTCATAGTTAGAATTTCTTGAATTTATTTGATTGGTATTATTCTTGAACTTAACTATTTTGAGTACTGGTACCATATACCTAAAAACAAAGGACTGTATCTTGCTTTGATTTTTAGGATGCCCTTTGCATGAGACAAAGATGGAGAATCCTGAGGGTACGAAGCAATTCCTTGGGGGTATGGTAGACTAATACTATGGAACTAATGAACTCTAAAAGATTACTCAGATAGATCACTAACTTAGTCATGGTGTGAGGATAGTTGGATGAAGTATCAGTTTAATCGCTTAGAGGTTTCTCCTCTTTCTGATGAAAGGATTCTGATCACGTGTTAGCATATATCTAATCAAGAAGATGGAGAATGTCATAAGATTTGAAGGATGAGATGCTAGTTAAATTGGAGATGGCTTGCAATATCCTGTCTATGGGGATAAGAATTCTTCAGTCCTAAGATTTAGGTGTGAAGTATTGAAAAGGAAAAATATTCAAATCCTAGAAAGATGATTATATGTTACAAGTAACTAATTAGATCCATGTGTCTGAAAGGAACATGACCCTCTAATTAGTGAAATGTATGGTTGATGGAGAAATCCAAACTATACTACATTGCATCTTTGGCAAATTCAGCTTTCCAACTAATGGCTTAGCTATGAATGAAAATGATGCAGAAATTGACAATTGTTCATTGGTCTATTTCCTAGTGTTGTCTCAACTCAGTGAACTCTCAAGTCCACTTTTATTAAATTCTTTATGTATACTATGAAAGTTCTTTAATATTATTTTTCTTTAGTTGTAAACAAATCATTTTTAACGTTGGAGTTCAAATAGTAAGGATCTTGAGTTGATGGGGTAATTAGTCTTTTGATTTGTCAATCAATCCTCGTGGGAACAATATTTGTACTTGAAATCCACTTTTATTTCTTTATGACCTATGCACTTGCTATAAATTAGACCAAAACTAATTTTAACATGAACTTATTCAGTAAAAGGGTTAAACATATATTTTTATCATAAATCAACAATTTTTTGGCCTATATTAAAAATCAGTCATCAACAAGTTTTTGGTGCCGTTGTCGGGGACTAAATCATTATTCTTTGGTGGAAGAGTCATTAATTTGGTATATGTAATCTGGTATGTTAACAAGTTTTTATCACTGTTGTCGAGGACTAATTCAGTTCTTAGTAGCTGTGTCAGAAACTTGTCTTAACAACATTATAAAAAATAAGAGGTTTTCGATCATTAACAAGTTTTTTTTGGTCTAAATGATGAAATTTAGTTAAGCAAACACATCATCATCAAGTTTTTGGCGTCGTTGCCGAGGACTAATTCATAGTTCTTTGGTGGCAGTGTCATAAACTCGGTATACTTTGGCCTCAACAAGTTTTTGTTCTAGGTGATGAAATTCAGGACATCAAACATATCATCATCACATATCCCCAAGTAACTGCTCCATACTCTTAGGATTCTCCATCTCAGTGTCACTTAGAGGGCCTCCTGGAAATCAAAGCAAGATACAGTCCTTTTTTGAGTACAAGCTACTAATATTCTGAACAAGTAATTTCAAGAACAACACCATTTAAATAAATTCAAGATTTCGGACTATGACGTTCTTTCAAGTTATGCAAAAAATAATAATTAACATCGATCCATTCCTAAAGGGAGCTTAGTCTTTCAAAACTGGATTACAAATAACAGTAACTAACTAGTCAAGAAAATTCACTGAGATTGCAAGCGAACTGAAATAAATGAACTCTAGAAAAATTTCCAAATTCCATTCAAGTTAGAAAGTAATGAAAACTATAATTTACAATGAACCCAGCTCGAAACTTAGCACCAAATCATAGTTCAATCCCAAAATAAGAGAAAAACTAACTAAATTGCTAAGCTAAAACTAAATTGACGAAAAATAAATAAAAGAAAAAATATATACAAAGGAGTCTCCAACTACCCAAAAGTTCCTTGGTTTGGTAGAAGCTGTGCACAATGCCCTAGGTGTTTCTATTTATAGATTTTCACATGGGCTACACTTAAAAGCTGAAATTGTGGATCCCAAAAAATTTGGCCCAGTAAGTGGCTTTGTCACGACATTGAAAATTATGTCGCGACATAGTCGTCATCTCTGTTCTCCAACTTTTGTCGTGGCTTGCAGTTTTCTATCGCGACATAGTTTCGTGTTTTCTTCTTGAATTATGTCGCAACCGAGACATAAAAACTTTGTTGCAACAACGTTTCATTCTTTGCTCCTCTTGAAAAATGTCGCGACAAAACTTCTTACCCTTTAGCTTTGTTTTATTTCGTGACATAATTTTGAAATTTCGAGACATAAAATACTCTTTTACTCGCACTGTGTCGCGACATTCTTCTATTCTCTTATAGGCCCTTCTCTTTAACTTATGTCATGACATAGCTTTCCGCTGTCACGATAGATATTTTTTCCTTTAGCTCTTCATCTTTGTCGCGGCATAAATTACTATGTTGCCACATTCTTTCTGTGATTCTTCTTAACATTTGTCGCGACAATATTTTCTTTTATCATGACAGAATTCCTCACAGTTGCATGTTGTTGTTGTCGCAACATAAAATTTCTATGTCGTGACATATTTTTGTTTTCTTTCATTGCTGAATCTGAACCCTATATCGTGACAGACTTTGAGAATGTCATGACATATTTCCTTCCTTGATCTTTGTCGCTAGCTAAATTGTTTGTTGCAACATTGAAATCTTTGTCGCGACGAACTTGTCTTCACTTGTCTCATTGCTCTTCCATTTTCTATCGCGACAAATATTTTTCACTCTTTAGCTCTTTATGTCTCGACATAAATTTGATTGTTGAGACAAAACTCTACTGCCATTTGCTTGATCATTGTCACGACAGAGCAAAATAATATCACGACATTCTTTTTGTAACACCCCAAAATATACCCTAGCAGTTTTCGACATGTTTAGGGTATTTTGTAAGCATAATTTGAATGTTTCGTGAGTTAAATGCGAAACATGGAAACGAGAGACCCGAAAATTTACAAGACATAAGGACAAAATTGTAATTTTGCCAAAAAAGGGGCATAGAAGTCATAAGATGAAAAGGCTATGGGTTAAAATAGAATTATGCCTAATTTGATTTGCAAAAAGAGAAGAAACTAAGGACCTAAATGCAAAAATGAAAACTTAAAACCAAAAATGGATTTTATTTGATTTGGCCAAACATGGCCTTAAGGGGGGGATCAAAATATCTTATATTTTGGGTCTCCAAAAAGAGAGAACGGTAGAGAAGGGGAGAAGAAGAGGAAGAGGAAGAGAAAGAGAAGAAGAAGAGAAGAGAAGAGGAAAGGAAGATCAAAGGTATGGATTCTATGATTTTTGGTATGGATATTACATGGAAAGTAAGGATCTTATGGTTTTGTATGGAATTCTATGGAAATTTTATGAGTTCCAAACCTAGGGTTTAGTTAGGAATTGATCCTAACTCTAGGTTTGAATGAAATTGAGTTGAAAAACTCTAGCTTGGTTAATATAAGCATAGGGTCCTCCCTTTGAGGTTGGATTCATGAATTAATTGCAAAGTAATGGAGTTGGGTTAGAAAAAAAACCTAACTAATCCTTGTGTTTGGTTTGTGTATGGGTTATGACCCATATTAGAATGGTTTTGGGAGTAATTCATGAAAAGTTTTGAAGAAAGATATGTAATGAAAGATGATTTAACTAGAAAAGAGATTACAAGATGAATTTGGAGTGGTTTTGATGTGTATATAGAGTATTGAGTTGATTTGGGTAGCAATATATGGAAAAAGGAAGAAAAAACCCACATTAAGGCAAATTTAATTTGTCTTGGTGCCGTCGGAGCGATGCAGTGCAGTCAGTCATTTTGTTTTATGTTTTGACCAGTGTTCTTATTTTGGCCATAACTTGCTCATTTCTGATCCGATTTGAGTGATTCAAATTGCTACTTAAAATATACTTCAAGGAGAACCAAACATCCTGAAATAGATACCTTCAAATTATGATTCTAAGTGGCCCAAAAATTCACTCAAAGTGGGGCTATGTTCAAGCCAAATTCTGTTCCAGTTTTTAACCATAGAGTAGTCTTGGTTGTTTAGGACATAACTTGAGTTTCGGTGCTCCGATTTGGGTGATTCCAGTTAGAGGAGATCCCTTAGCACCTTAAATTTAAAGGAGTACAATGAATCAGTGTCAAATATGGAGTCAAGACACTGGAAAATGGGTATTTCAAACTGCTCAGTGTGTAAAATTGGTAATTGACTAGTTTGGCATGAAAATGCCATAACTTTAGTTTGATGATTCAATTGAATGATTCCAATTTCTAAGTAAATAGATTCATAGAGGGACAAGAATGTATAATAATGTGTGAATACATAGGCATCATAATTACAAGTATATGAAATGCAATATGTATAGTCAAACATGAAACATGAATATGATAATGAAATATGAAAACGAACTGAAACATGAACATGAACATGAAAAGCAATATGTTATGAACACAGAATGTGATTAAGATACATTATGAGTTCTGAAAGACATATGATCATATGACTACCTAGGACCGAAAAATGAATGAGTGGACGTTCTGATCGGTGCTTCCAAGATCTCGATTAGTGCCACGACACTCGACAGTACTTCAGATTCGCAGTGCCACGGCACCCGGGCTACGGCGCACACGCCCCACCGCGACTTCCTAAGATTCTCGACAGCGCTACGACACCTTGCCCAAGACTTAGTACTCCCCGATTAGTGCTACGACACCCGCTCAAGATCCCAGACTCGATTAGTGCCACGACACCCCACCAAGATTTCTAAGATTCCGATTAGCGCTAATGGCACTCGTCAGCGACTTCGCACCGACAGGCGCTACCGCGACTCCCGCCGCTAAGCCGACACACTCGCTTGTGCTAGCACCTTAGTACCGATTGTACCTTGGGCATTTCATTATGTCTCTCATCCCACGTATTTCTTATGATTATCCGTAGTCAAATAGTTATATGATAAGATCCTGAATAAAGAATAAGGGTAAAGAAATGAATATGGTAAAGATCCAATGTACCTACGGGTACCCCCAGATCTGTTCCGTAGTACCCACGTGGTACTTTCAGACGGGTAATATAAGATAAGTTCGTGAGGTACCTACGGTACCTTTTGTATATGATAGGTTTTAGTACCTACTGCACCAACAAATGTAACTCAATATGATTATGATATAAACGATAAATCCGTTTGTTTTTGGATATGTTCCGAGTCCAGATGAACTGGTATATGTATCTGTTGTGATCCGTACCTGCTATGGACTAATGTCCATATCTGATATGTATCTACATAAGTCTAATCTGACCTTGTATGTCATATGATTCTGATCTGTTCCGACTTATCATACCTACGGGTACCTTCGCACAAGTATGAGATTCGAAATATAAGAATAAGTTATGTAAAACAAGTATAAGATCCGTAAGACAAGTACATGTTCCGTAATACAAGTATAAGATCCATAAGACAAGTATATGTCGATAAGACAGTAAGATCCAAATACATATATAAGTTCTTGCACAAATATAAGATCTAAAAATACAAGAATAAGTTCAAGTATCACAAGTATAAGTTCCGTGAAGGCCAGATATGCTTCGAAAGTACGTTATGCGATAATGGCAACGCAAAGATAAGTTTTGTAGTACTTACGGGTACTTCCAGATATGATGTTCCGCACACCAAAGATAATGCTCCGTGGACTTCGTAGTGACTTACGGGCACCTCCAAACATGTGTAATCTCCGTAGTATAAGTATAAGTCCTATGGTATAAGTATAAGTTTTGTAGTACCTAAGGAAACCTCGGTATAAGACAGGAGTTCAGAAATTTCAATGAGATCCGGGAGATAGATATACACTAAAGATGATACCGCACCAGAGGTTTATGTATGTTCAATACCGTATATGAATCTAAATAAGATAGCATGTGGACCTACGGAGATTTGAAATGGGGAATATCCGCCATAAGAGTAAGATCTGTGTAAGTATAAGTTACACTACTATGTCTAAGATAAAGAGATTTAGATATCCTAACGCTACAAGTTTGTTACGAGATAATTATGTATGTAAATATGTTATATGAATTTGAAGATTCATATCCGGTTAACGTTATATGTTATTTGTGATTCAATATAAAATGTATGTGTACCAAGATAAGTTATAAGATATGTTTCCACTAAGCAGAAAGCTTTATACCTGGCTTTTAATCCGTAGGTATAGAGAGAGTCCAACATCTTCTCATGATAGCACAAGACATCAAGAGGGTTCATCATAAACCTGTTTCCATTTGTTAATGTAAAAGTACAATTTTTGAATTTGTAAATGGGACTTAGTATATGTGTATAGATTTTGATGGACACCACTCCGGTGGTAGTTCTTTTGATATGTATATGATATTTTGATTCTGTTATTAAAAAAAAAAAAAAAAACAGGTCAAGAGTCCCAAAAGATATTCCTCACTAAACCGGTTCGAATCCACCAACTCGTCGACCGGGACCTTGGTGTGACACTTCTTCAAGAACTTCTCACCACGATACAAAATCCATCGTCGCTTAATAAAGAGTGTTTTCTCTGACACACAGGTCACAATGATTTATTTCCTTTGTTGCAACATTTATCATCCAACTCTCTCATTTAAAGCTCGTGGATAAAGCTGTGAAATGTATCTACATTTCACTCTAGATTGAGTTCAACTTCGCCCTTTGTCGCGACATAGCTTCTATCGGGTTCTATTGAGATTATGTTCTATTATTTCTTCCTTAGCCGCTTTTTCGTTTCTTGCCAGTCTGTTTCTTCATTCAAAACTTGAAAACACTTGTCGGGTGAATATTCCATAATAAACACAAATTAGTTATAAACTAAAAAATATGTTGCAAAATGACTAAAAAATATATGGTTTAGACTCATCAACTGCGGCACTTATGAAAGGGGTTGAATGTTGGTAATACGTTTCATTTAAGTTTTTTTGAGTATATTTACTTTTTCAAATTAGGTTTTATGTATTTACCACATTCACTTCCTTGGCCATATTTTCATATATACATCAATGGTCATTACCAAGTTTTTGGCGTTGTTGCCGACGCACAGTCTTTGGTAGTCAATAGAAATTTGGCAAACACATTCAATCAGAGCTAGAAGGTCGTCGATGCTCAAAGAGAATCATCCAATCCCAAAGACTGTGTCTTCATTTGTGTTCATTGTCTTCTCTGTTAATACTTTGTCTAGTGGTTATTTCAACTTGATCATTTGCTTGTGGATGATATGCCAAACTCTTTCTATGCTTGATTCCATACTTGGCCATTAGTGTAGTAAACACCTTTTTGCAAAAATGGGATCCTTTATTAGTGATTATGGCACTTGGTGTACCAAACCCAGTAAAAATGTTCTTATGCAAAAATTTTGTCATGGTGTTTGAATCATTCTTTGGAGTAGAAATTGCGTCGACCCACTTTGATGCATAATTGATGGCAACGAGAAAATATAAATTACCAAATGATGGGGGAAATAGACTCATAAAGTGAATGCCCCATTATTAAGACCAAAATATACCAAGTAATTAGCACTGCCACCAAAGATTATTCAGTCCTCGACAACTACTTTCAAAACTTGTCGGGAGCTATGGATCATAACTTAGACCAAAATCAATATTTTTTGAAAACCAATATAATAGCAATGAGTAATAGCCTTCAAGACTATTCAGTCCTTGGAGATGACACCAAAAACTTGTTGAGACCAAAGATACAAAGAGCAGTGTTGCCGGTGGCGAGCATGACTGAGATGAATATATGTTTTGGTTTAGTTCATTGCAAGTGCACAAGTCGAACAAGTAATAAAAGTGGATTTAAGTCCAGATATCATTCCCACGAGGATTGATGACAAATAAAAAGATCAATTACCCCATCTACTCAGGATCCTTACTATTTGAACTCCAATGTTTAAAAATGTTTTTGTTAAACTAAAGTAAAATAATACTAAACAAAATTTTATAATGATACATAAAGAATGTAATATAAGTGGATTTGAGAGTTCACTGAGTGAAGAAGACACTGGGAAATAGATCAGTGAACAATTATCAATTTATGCATCAATTCAAGGCGAAGCTCAACCATTAGTTGGAACTTTGAATTTTCCAAAGATGCAAGGTAGTATAGTTTGGATTTCTCCATAAACTATTCATTTAACCAATTAGAAATCCATGTTCCTTCCAGAATCATGAGTCAACTGCTACTGGTGTAATCCTTCAAGATTTAGCTATTTTTTTGTGATTTCTCTCACACTCTCTTTCTTAGATTGGAAGACTTATCATTTCTTATAGACAATATAATGCAAGCCTTCTCCAATTTAATTGGTATCTCATCCTTCGAATAAGATGAAACTCTCTTTCTTCTTGATTAGATCTAATTTAACATGGGATCAGAATCCTTTCATCATAAAGAGGAGAAACCTCTAAGTGATTAAATTGATACTTCATTCAACTATCCTCACACCATGAGTAAGTTAGTGATCTATCGAAGTAATCTCTCAAAGTTCATTAGTTACATAATATTAGTCTATCATACCCCCAAGTAACTCCTCCATACTCTCAAGAATCTCCATCTCTATGTCACTCGGGAGGAACTCTTAGAACTGTGAGCAAGATACGCCATTTTTCGCACACTTACTAATATCTCTGAATAACCTAATCAGAATGAATAACAACAACAATCTCTAAGATCTCTAACCACATTTTTCCACTTCCGCAGAAAATAACAATCAACATCGACCATTCCCGCTGAGCTTGATTCTAAATCCGAATAAAATGTCAGAATTAATGTAAATTTAGAAAATTCACCCAACAGAACAAACTGAAATGAATAACCTTAAATTCCAAACTCCATTTAAATCGTATTACTATGAAAAATATACAGTTGTAGCAATCGAAGCTCTAAACCGCACACCGCTTCATCAAGCCACCTACTAAAAACTAAGCAAAACAAAATCTAAGAAAGAAAATTGAAAGAAAAATTAAAAGAAAATAAAAAGAAAAATAAAAGAAAAATAATATACAAAAGAGTCTCCAACAACTCGGTGTTCTGTGTTTGAAGTAAGTTTCCACAAGGTCCTAGATGCTTCTATTTATAGCTTTCAAATGATGGGCCACACTTCAAGGCTGAGATTGTGGATCCCCAAAAATTCTGGATCAATTGATTTCTTTGTCCCATAATTGTTAAGTGTGAATAGTGATAGTTTACTAAATGTGATGTGTGTGATTTACTAGGGATGGGTGAGGATCACTGAATTGTGACCGGTGATCGATGAAGGGAAACGTGAGGAACCATAACCTGTTGTTCTTTCTAATTTTTATTTCATTCAAGTATTGTTGTTCTTGTTCACCAAATATATTCGATTTCTATGTTTTTATTACCAAATAAATCAAATGATTATATGGATTGAGTATATCTTTGAAATAGATACGCGCAAAAGTGCATATGGATTTGAAAATGTGATATTAATGTTTGATACCAATGCATGTGAGTGATTAATTGAATTGTAAACGACCATTGACTCTGGCATCTTGAATTGAATCGAAGAGAGTCAATGACCCATGGCATCGCACCAATCGCATCCGCTGCGATGGAGACCAAAATTGGAAGCAATACCAACATACACATCAATGACAAAAGAATGGGATTCACCAAACTCAACCGCATGAATGTGAATTGTATAGACAAAGTGAAATAACAACTTTGATGAGTGTAATGGGATTTGTAACCAAATACATCCTGGAGTATATGTTTGAATCTCTGATTTGAGTTAAATAAATTGGCGATGTGAAACGCACATTTTGATATGATCGCTGATTTGCAAAGGAAAGCATGTGAAACAGAATAAGAATATATAGTTTGATATAAGAGGCGATTTTGTTGACAAATGCATGTCATGTTAAATTGAAAATTGGAATATAATCAGATAGAACCACTTAAGCATTAAAATGCTTAGCGTAGTCTTACTCTATGCCCGTGATCTGCAACAAGAAAGAAGGCAAGATCAGCGCAAGAGTTTTATAGAGAAAGTTATATATAAATATATACCTTTGGGCTATATGCATATGATTTCTTTTGAACATGTGATATTTTGTGAACAAAAGAGTTAATCTCTGAAATAGCGTTTTGTATATCATTTTGTAAACATATTGTATATAGATAAATGTTTATGACTGATGAGTCTAAACACTTATTAAGTTTTTAATCAATTTTTCTGAGCATATTATGAGATAAATGTTGATTTGTTTGCAGAAAAGTGGATAATTAACTCAAATTTTTATTTTATGAAAATATTATAAACTCAAATCTTAGCAAAATAAGAAACCACCAGCAATTTGAGGTCATAACTGAAAATTTAGTCACACAGAAGCTCACGGTTAAACATTCAAGTCACGACATCAACAAATTCGCCAGCGAAGAAATAGAAAATCGAACAAGTAAAGTCGGATCGGAAGAAGTTGAAAGGAGAAGAAATAAAATGGTGACTAAAGGAAATAATCAGCTGAAGAAACGTCGCACATCACTTCACGCGACGCCAAAGGATATGAATGATGTCGCGGACACCACCAGGTCACGACAAGGATATGTCTATGAAGCCACAAGAAAGGTCTTTGCAAAAGAAAGAGGTTGCAACTAGTTTTCAAATGCGGTTCATTTATGTCGCTGACACCACTCATGATGTTTGATGATAAAAAAATGTGAAGATCAAAGGCATCCAAAATGTAGTTTGAAAGAAGGTTCTGCACTGTGAGCCAAATAGGAAGCACTTAAGCAAGAACCGAACTTGCGATCTTTTACAAATCAAGGATTGAAATACGCGACCACTAATATTAAGGTCACACTAAGAAGAGCCGAAAAGGCAACCAAGAAAAGAAATGGAAGAAAGAGGTCGACATCACCATGAGGTCGCTACATAAAATTGAATATGAAGGCAGAAGACCACCAACAAGATTGGCGTAATTAAGAAATCAAAGTCATAACATGTCATCATACAAACAGGAAAGGGCCTTAAACCTAAAACTGATGTCGCAACTCGTGGCTTTCAGAAGAATAGAAGATAATGATGTCGACATGTAATCAGGTCGCGACATCAACACCGGAAAGCGACTAGTGAGCCGAGCGCGCATCACAAACGATGTCGCTACCATCGATCAGCAATGGCAGAAAATCGTTGCAACTTAAAAAGAAGTCATGATTGATCACCGCAGCAACGCAGAATCCATGTCGCGACATCAACTTGAGGTCGCCACACAGACGTCGGAGGCCGGGCTTTTTCTTTGAAATTCACTGGAGCATTTGTATCCGCCAAATTCTTTAGCGTATAAATAGATAGCCGAAGAGCGAAGTGAGTTTTTCCGTCTTCACTACCCAGAAAAGGGAGAAGAAGAGGAACTCAGTGTATATTTTAGAGTAGATTTTTATTTTTTTATTTTTTTTTTTATTTTTTGGTTTTGAATCTGCGAATCAGGCGTAGACGCAGCAGAGCCTGATTTTTAGTTTTATTATTTTCTTAAGTATTATCATTCAAAATTCTATGAAATCTAGACAAATTTCTGGAATTCATTTCTTCTTAGTTTTATTGCAATTATAGTGGTTATGCGTGATCGGTGCTCCATTTCTTAATTCTCAATGTAGTAATCAGAGCGTAGCTCTGCTGGATTTGATTTACATTTAGTTATAGTCTTTCCTGCACAATTATGGAGAATTAATTGGGTTCGGTTCTACTTAATCGGTGTCGTTTTGAATGGATGTCTCAATAGTAGTACCTAATACCTTGAGGGAAAGCATCTTTACTGACATTCACATGCTCAGAACACAGAGATCGAGATTCCCGAGAGCCGAGCATTCTTTTCGGGTATGTTCGGACTACCATTGACGAATCACAGCTATGAGAGTTCATTTTGATAAACTCTATTTGCTCATAATTGAAGTTGAGGGTGTATTAACAATATAAATAATCGTGAGAGTTCACCTTAATCTAAAGGTGTTCCAATCCCCGTGCTAGCTTAGATCTAATCAAGGGAACTGGATGAACCCATAGATCCAAGGTTGAGCTACTAATTAAGTGGTAGAACTTGCAAAAATCCTGAGAAGGAAAAGCGAAGTTCTACTGGGCTACAGAAATGGGTGTGAAGCATTGAGAAAGAAAAATACCCGATCTGCAAGAGAGAATTTGGAATATTGTAGTCGGGTTTGATCTGTCTTCGAGAGAAGCAAGGATATCTAATCGTGAATATGGAGAAATCCATCTTCCAAAAAACTTTAAATCTTGACAATAACTGCATCCTTTGATACATAGAACGTATAGCTGATTTAGTAATGGAATTGACTGCCTTCCATTGTATTTCATTATACTGCTTTCTCACAAGAAAACCGATTCAATCCATTCTTTTATATACAATTTATTTTTATTCATTTACTTTGTTTTAGCTTAGTTTGAATATATCAATATTATAGATTTTAATTTTTGTTGTTTAGATAAAATCTTCATTATGAGTTTTGAGTCCAAATAGTATGGAATTTTAGTAGTTGGGGTAGTTGATATGTAATTCGCTATCAATTTCTATGGGAATGATACCTGGACTTACATTCAGATTTTACTACTTGTATGACCTTTGCACTTGCAGTATCATAGACTGAATCCTTATTTGTAAATCATGAACATTAAGAGAAAATTATTTTATCAAGCAAAATTATCCAAAGTAACATGGGTGCAAGAGAAGTGTAAGGCTCTTGTACTATGTTAATTTGAGGGTTTTAGTCTATATAGAAAAAGGCAAACAAGTTTTTGCATGCCGCTGTTTGGGATTGAAAGAATTAATTAGATCAATATTCGACAAAAAGAAGGAAATGCTAATTTCGACATATGATAAACGAAAAAGAACAAAATAAATTTTTCGCTGAAGGTTACATCACCTACTAATCTTTAACAAGCCATGTTGAAAATATTTGTTTAGTTTGACTAACTTATTAATTTGAGTGTGTTTTGATTGAGAAAAACTTTAATGCATAGGAACAGGATCGAATTCGATTCTAGCAGACACTAAATTGGAGAGAACATCAGAGCTTAAGAAAGCACAAAAGAGCGGTAAAACGCACGGCGGCGTATGAGATACATGACCGTACAAATAAACAGAGGACAAAGAACTGTAAGGCCTCCCATTACCGAATAATGGAGGATTGGAGGCCTATTATTCAAAGAAGAGTATTCAATCAGACAGCCACTGTGGATTTAAAATAATTTCGAACTAAAGCTAGCCTTTGATTACAATGGTTCAAGAATATCGCTTTACCGGGTCATCCCACCGAAGACTCCAAACGAGCACTGGGAAAATTTTCGTGACGGCTAATACAATGAAGCTCGAATGGTGAGATCGTAGGTGATAGTTGCATCTCTTCCCATTTTCGAGATATAGCAAACACATGGGGCGAATCATTACCATATGGTTCGGGCTTGATACCGGGAAGAGCTAGTGAAGCCTACTGGGTAGATCTTTTCCCCATCTCTCACTTCGTATATAAGAAGAGAGATAATAGTATTCCAACAAGGGAAGATGAGCCTATATGTAGCTTGGGAAAGATTCAAGAGGTTACAAGAGGTGTTCGATGCATTGAATAGATTTGAAGACCTGTATGGACATAGTGTATCATGCTTTAAATGATGTTCAAGGAAAACATTCATGCCGCCAGGAATCTAAAAAAGAAAAGGTTGGAAGAGGCTAAGAGATCTCGATAGAAGACTTGGCAAAATGCAATATGAAAAGCTCCATCCGAAGCTAAGGAAACAAATGTGAGGAAAAGGGTCATGGAGTCAAAGAAGATGATGCCCATGGAGGCAGCTGGATGCCATAATGCACAGGATGGACAAACAAGAGAGAAAGATGCACACTGCTCATGAAATAGGAGCAGTGGAAAGAGAACTTATGAGAAGAAGTGTTGATGTGCCAACAGAAGAAGATTCTTATGGTGCTGAGGAGGTTAAGTATGTGAACGAGCCAAGAAATTACCATTTCAAGCCAAATCCTAACTTACCCACACACTACAATCTAGCACTGAGGAACCATGAGAATTTCTCATATGGTGGAGGGGCATTACAAGGCCCAAGGCAAGTAATGTTGATCTCAACAAGGATATCAAGAACTACCAAAGTTCCAAGAACAAAAGATCAAGGAGGAAAGGCAATGAATATCAGGTCGAGGAGGACTCAAACATTTGAAGAACAAATAAGCCATACCATGGGGGACAACAAGAGGTTATTACAATTCCATGAATGTAAACCCGCCCTGACTTGGAAGCTGGGTTCGACACTCAAATGTTTCGAAGAAGAACGCTAGTGCCTCACAGCACCTGGAGACACAAGTAGGCACCGTCCCTACTTCCTCCCTTGTGGTTTCTTTCTTTCAAAAATCAGAGTAAGGGTACATTCCTAGTGACACTTAGAAGAACCCAAAAGATTGCATGGCAATTCAATTAAGAAGTGGGAAGGATTTGAGCAGCAATGAAAGGACAGAAAGGAAAGAAGAGACTGAGGCAGAAAAAGAAGAGACTAAAAAGGAAGGAGAGAAGAGCACCCAGATTGAACATCCGAAAAGAAGTAATGACCAGAAAAAGAAGGAAGGAGTACCAGCTTATACAATCTTCATAGTGCTATTTCACAAAGACTTTAAGTCAAGAAAGAGAAGAACAGTTTTCTAAATTCTTGGATATTTTCAAGAAAATAGAAATAAATATCCCATTTGCAAAGTTGCAATCACCAAATGCCTTTGTGCAAAATTTCTCAAGGAGATACCGAGCAAGAAAATAAGATAGCTGAGGAGAATAGTGAATCCTGACTGCTACTTGCAAGGCCATTATCCAAATAAAAGTCTTCAAAGAAAGATGAAGGACTCGGTAGCTTACCCATTCCCTTACTCCATAGGAAATATGAATTCAAGAAAGCTTTATGTGATTCGGCGCTTAGTATACCCCGATACTCTATCGGGCCAGGCAGAGACTTAATTTGGGGGAACTTATCCCAACAACAATTACATTGCAAATGGCTGATAGATCAATGGCACAACCAGAAGGAATTCTTGAAGATGTACTTGTCAAGGTTGGGAAATTCATCTTCCTAGTGGATTTTGTTATCATGCAGATGGAGGAAGATACCCAAGTTCCTTTGTTAGTTGGGAAGACCTTTCTTAGCAACCGGATTTCGATAGATGTACGTAAAGCGTGAATCGACACTGTGGTTGGAAATGAAGCGTTGCATTTTAATACATTGTGAGTCTCGAATATCCCGATGTAGATGTAGACAAATATGGTCAGAGGAAAACACAGCCTTCAATGCTGAATTGAATTTCGATTGTATCCTTTCAACACTCTATCAATGAAATTGAGATGAATTTTCAAGATCTTCAGGAGTCTTCGATTAGAAGTATCAGCTTCAAATCATAACAAGGAAACAATTTCTCGAGTATAAATGAAAACAAGCCAAGATGAAGATGCAATTTGAACAAAGAAACTCATGAGTAGGAAAACTAGTGCGTATGGGTTAACATTGGAAAGAATTGCCCAGTCATTTAAAAATATGAGTTTTTAGAACCGTAAGTTATGAAAAACCACATCATATCGCCTGCATTGGACTAAGTCAAGAACAAATTGCTGTAATTCCGAGAAAATGCCAAGCGAAGCAATTACTGGTCAATCGAGGATCTCGCGGTATCGCCTCCATTTGTAATGACAAAATATTGCCGGATGATAATGCAAAACTTCTATTGGAGCATCAGCGAGACTGAACTCAAGTGATAAGAAGCGTCAGAAAAGAAGCAGAAATGGTTAAATGCGTGTTTTATATATGCTATATCGATAGTTCTTGGGTAAGCCCAATGGCATGTGGTTCCCAAGAAAGGTGGATTCACTGTGATCAGAAATGAAAAGAATGAATTGATTCCTACAAGAACAGACAGATGGAGGGTGTGTATTGACTGGCGTAAAAATTGAATACTGGCAAACAGAAAGGATCATTTTCCTTACCTTTCATTGATCGTGATGTCGGATAGGTTGGCAGTGACACCCTCATTTTTGTTTTCTGATGGATACTGGATATAAGCAAATTGCTATTGCACCTGAAGATCAGAAGAAAACCACTTTTACATGCCCATTCGGTACTTTTGCTTTTAGAGAATGCCATTTGGTTTGTGTAATGCTCCTGGTACCTTCCAAAGATGCATGATGTCTATATTTCCCGATCTAGTGTAGTTAGTGGAGGATCTTCATGGATGATTTTACTGAATATGGATCCGCTTGAACAAGGTCTCGCATAACCTGGGATGCATTTCAAAGGTGCAAAGACAAGAATCTAACTCGACCGGGAAAATGCTGTTTATGGTTACAGAAGGCATTGTCTGGGGCACATGATTTCGCAAACAGGCTGAGGTAGACCAAAGTAAAGTTTAATTATAAGAAATCTAATGCCACCCACTACAAATAAGGGAATTAGAAGTTTCTTAGGACATGCCGGTTTTTATTGAAGATTTATCGTAGATTTCTCAAAATTGCTGTGACTACTATGCATTGCCGAAAAAAAGATACTAAGTTCTATTTTTGATGAATCTGCCATAATGCATTTGAATAAATCAACCAGACTAGTTGAAGCTCCCATCATGGCGTAAAACCGCATTGGAACAGAATTTGAAATCATGTGGTGATGCCGTTGATTTTGCAATGGGAGTCAGATTGACAGTAAAGAGAAAAAGTGTTCAAGGCCATCTACTATGCTAGCAAAACCTTTAATGAAGCTTAAGAAAATTACTCCACTACTGAAAAGGAGATGCTGGCAATAGTATTTGCATGTGAAAAATTTAGACCATATATTTTGGGGTCCCATGTAGTTATACACACTGATCATGCAGCAATTAAGTATCTAATGGCAAAGAAAGAAGCAAAGCCTAGACTCGACGTGGGTGGCAGCAGGTAACACACACTATTATTGCAAGAATTTGATTTAGAAATAAAAGACAGAAGGGCTGTGACAATGTGATAGCTGATCACTTGTCAAGAGTAGAGAAACCTAATGACAAGAGGAAGGAAGAGAAATAGCGTAAAATTTTCTCTGTGTGATGAGCAAAGGTATTCCAATGGTTACCTTAATCACCCCGTATGCCGGAGCACAGAACTTTTAGAAGCCAGGGAATTATGCCACTGCATCCAGTTACCAACAGAGAAAAAAGCTAAGGACTGACAGCAAGTACTACATCTGGGATGAACCATTGTTGTTTAAAAGAGGAGCTGATCTGATTATAAGGAGATGTATACCAGAAGGTGAGCAAAGTAAGATTTTACAAGAATGTCATGCATCACCATATGGAGGACATTTTGCAGGAGATAAAACAGCCCACAAAATTCTCCAGTCAGGATTTTAATGGCCTACTATTTTTAAGGACTCGTTTGAATGGGTGAAGACAGATCAATGCCAAAAAGAATGGGAAATATCACAAAGGCATGAGATGCCCCGCAAGGTATCCCGGTGGTGCGCTTGTTCGATGTACGGGAATGGATTTTGCGGGGCCTTTCCGCCATTTGGAAATATATACATACTCCTAGCTGTGGATTATGTATCAAATGGGTTGAGGCAAACAGCCTTGTCTAAAGAATGATGCCAATACAGCTTGTGGGATTTACAAAGAACATTCTCACCGATTGGGACACCAGAACTATAATTAGCGATGAGGAGCCATTTTCAAATAAGGTGTTTACTTAAACTCATGAGCAAAAGATATGGTATCAAACATATTATGAGCTTGGCTTATCATCCTCAAACAAATGGGCAAGCCGAAATTTCCAACATAGAGATAAAAAGAATTCTGGAAAAGACTGTGAGTCCTAGCATGTAGAGTCATCATTGCTTGATGACGCACTCCCGCATACAGACTCCGCTTTAAAACTCCCATCGAATGTCCCCACACAGGCTTGTCTTTGGAAAACCTTGTCACCTACCTCTGAGCTAGAATATAAAGCCATGGGCCATCAAGAAGCTTAATTTTGATTTTAAAGTCACATGAAGACAAAGATCTAAATTAAATGAATTGGAAGAGCTGGAGAATGAAGCCTATGATAAGCTGCATCTACAAGGATAAAACAAAAAATGGTATGATCAGGGCCGAATTTTGGAGGGAGGAATTGCTGAAGGAGATCAGGTCTTGTTATTCAACTCAGACTAAGACTCTTCCAGAAACAACCAATGGAGGGACCATTTGATAAAGGGTATCAAGGCCACATTAAAGGCAAAGGACACTTAGAACCAAGAATCATGAGGAGTTCAAAGTTAATATCGAGATTAGCACTACCTGGGAGAGTTAATTAAAGAGTAACCTTGTTTTTGAACAAGGAAATTGAAGAAACAGAATAATGGCAAGCAGAAAAGTCCAAATAAAGACTAAAAATTGAGCAGCCTTTGTGGAAGGCAATCCACACCGCTTGTTTTTAATTTTTCTCATATAGTTTAAAATTATGCAAATTTCTAATAGCTTATTGTGATTTTATTCATTATTACTGAAGAGTAGGTAAATATATTTTTTTAGTGTTACGTATAACAAGATTTTCAGTAAAAAGGAGAGCATCTCTAATCAAACTTTAACAAAGATAAGAGACCAAAAAGTGGGCAGTATATTCTTTCGATTCGATTTTAAAATTTGTCTTTATATAGAATGATTGAAAGTTTGGGGAATTTTTATCTTGTTTTGTGCTTAAATTTTGAATGTGATGCATAGTGGAAGTTAAGCGACTTTGCATGATAAAGATGAATCGAAGCAGAAGTTGTTTTGATTGAATTGAATAAATTGAAATTGCCGTGGACCGAAAGTGTTTATGCTTTGGTCGCAACATTAATCCAAAAGTTGCAAACCAGAATGCCGGATGTGAAAATAAAAAGTGGGAAAAGAAAGTCAAAAATGAAACTGAGGTCACGATTTAAATAAAGAAGGAAAGAACATTTGTATGTTGCGGTAACATCAAATTTCGGCTGCGGACCACATTTCTGTGCTTCAACAAAAATCTTAAGCAGTAAACTGCATTGGTCCAAAAGTCAATAAAAGTGATTTTAAAACCCTCGCTAAGGCCCCACCAGCTAAGAATTAAAATCATTGAAAATAATTAATTTAGAGGCTCAACATTTAAGGTCGCGACTCCCATAATGCAATCATAACATTGAATCCAGCGTCTATTCCACTTCAAATTCTATTAGGCTACAATTCACCCAAACCTTTCAGTTCTGCATCATTCATTCAGAATCTTTGAAATAAATAGTTATTAATGCAGAAACAGAAATCAATGTCTTGATTGAACTAATTGGTTTAGTATGTCGCTTCAAGGAGAATAACCGTAGGGAATTCATTAACCCATGAAAAACGATCAATATTCTCAACTTAATTCTAAACTCGTTGGAAATACTGCAAGAGCAAGAATTGAGAACTCTATTCAATTCATTCATCGAAAATTTGAAGAAAGAATAAATGGCCTTGTAGTTCTAAGAGACGCAAATCACTATAAAGGATGGGATAACAAAGGAAAAAACAAACAAAGAGAATGAAGAGAAGAGAGAACAGAGAAAAGAAGAGCTCCATACTGTGGAACACGTAGTTTATGGAATGAATGGAGTCGAAATAAAACCAATCACTCCTTATTCCATAAAACGATGTGTAATCAAGAGAGTGGTTGATGGGAAAGGAATTGGAAGCAAGGGCTAATTAGAACTCCATCAACTTTCCCGCCAAGAAAAAGGGAGAAAGGCTCCACTTGTTGCACGACCTTGTTCACTACCGAATACTCTTAGGTGAGCTCGAGTCTAGTGAACCAAATTAGAGCGAGGAAAGCTGCAACCTTCGGAGGAGATATAGGATTTAGATCAAAGAAATAGAGTTTTCTCTAATTTAGATTCTGATCTTATTTGTAAGGAAGCGAGATTGTACAATATCGAAATGTTTTGATATTTGAATAAAATTCTTGTTGACTATGGAAATTGATTGTTTATGATATATGAAATTTTGTTTTGTGTCATTTACGTTTTAGCATGATAAATAAATAAATGCCTTTTACGTGCAGAATCAAATAAATAATTCTTTTCTTTCCCAAGAACAACAATTTCGGGAAGAATCGGGCGTGAATGAGATTAAGCGGAAATTAGAGTATTGCACACCTTGTTTAATTTCGGTATAGATTGCGAAAATTGGAAAATTAGTTATTCTTTGAAGGAACAAAATACTTGGATGATAATGTAAGTAGATAGTAAATAAATACAAGTCTTGAAAATAATACACTTTGGTGACAAAACTTATAAAACTTTGAGAGGAATTAGTAACATCTTACGGGAAATTCAAAGTGTCCTAACTTAGCTAGATTATCGATTGAAATAAATCTAGTGAAAACAGCTAACAAGAATGACAGAGGTCACCCTGCATTGAGCTTTTTCAAGCCTACTCCTCAATATATGCTTAAGTATATTTCAGTCTTGATTTGGGTTTAATGTCTCATTTTTCAAACAAGAATCGAAACCTAAATTCCTTCCTCATAATAAATAAACTCACAGCAGAAGAGCCCAAATTATCCAGCCTAGCCTGCAAAGTTCACACAAAAATAATCAAAAGAAAAGATTTCCAAATTCTACAATGGCAGTAGAATAGAAGTAAAGAAGGTATTAGTGAAATAAGGAATAGTTTTGTCTCATGAGCCTATTTCCCTTGAACAATTAAGCTCGTAGGGGTGTTTTAACACTAGTACCCTAATACTAACTCGGGTATGGGAGTCAAGTAGCCCAAAGTTCTAAGAGTAATAGAAAGCCTAAGAAGACAAAACATTGCACTATTCCTAACCAGAAATATGCAAAAAGAGTTCAAGAAAAGAACTGCCTGAATAAAGAGCATATGGAAGCTGAAATTTCTAAAAGGAATTCAACATGAAGATAACTGTGCCAAGAATTAAGAGAATCTCAAGAAGAAATAAAGAAGAAAAGGATTGTTGAAGGCAACAAGTATAGAGAAAAAGTGGAAACTGGGTGATTTACAACTTAAATTTTTCCATTATCTACCCAATTACCTAAGCCCAACATTACAAGCCTCGAAAGACCTCATCAGATTTTAAGGATGAACTAATTTACATTAAATGAATCAATATGGAAAACAAGTCATGACTTTGATAATCAAATTCAAGAAACTTAAGATTAATCAATTAAAATGAAGATTGAAAGGATTGAAGACCTGCATACACACAATAAGACTTGTTGAATAAACTGGTTAAATACATTAGTTCATCAAGAATCATGATAAGATAACAGGTCTATCTTCAACTAAACCAAATGTGGGGGTATAAATGATGCTGGCATCTCTTAATTATCTACAGAATTATAAGATTGTAAGAATCAAAATGTCCTTGAAAATTTAGTTTATTGGTTTATGACAACACCTTTCTTCTCTCGCTTCAGACAAAACAAAATTTTTAAGTCGGGAGTTTTGATGAGTCTAAAACTCATTAAGCTTAACCATTTATACATGATAATGTTGATCAGGAGCCAGTAAAAGTGGATAATTAACTCAAATTACTTAAAAGGCATGAGAAACTTAAATCTTGAAAAAATCAGAATAAACCAAATACAGACTGAGGTCAGTGAATCAAAATTAAGGTCACAGTCAAATGCCGCCAGATCGTCATTTAGCATCAACAAATTCATTTTGAAGAAGTAGCCAGAAAATCGAACAAGTGAAGTCGTGACTTGGAAGAAGGAGGTTACAAAGAAAACGTGGGTCGAATTAAAGGAAATAATCAAAGGAAGAGGTCCATGTCGCGACATCACGCCGATGTCGCTGACGCCAAAGGATATGAATGATGTCAATTACCTCAGGCCTGGACATGATCCGCTTCAGAATCAAAGAGGTCTAAAGAAAAAGAGGTTAACTAGTTTACGTAAGGGTTCATTTTCATGTCGCGACACCACTAGATGTCGCGACATAAAAAACAGGAAGATTCAAAGTGCAACCAAAAATGGAGTTTGAAAGAAGGTCGTGATCTGTAGCAAAATAGAAGCACTTGCCAAGAACTAAATCATAAATCTTTACAACCGCGATTAGAAATGATGTCTGACCACTCATTAAGGTCGACCACGAAGATTTGAGGCAAAGGTAACCGTAAGAAAAGAAATGGTGCCAAAAAGATGTCAATAACACCATGAGGTCGTGGACATAAAATTGAGACATATGAAGGCAAGAAGACCACCAAGATTGTGACCAAGAACCAGTGTCGCCGAACACAAGTCATCACAACAGAAAGGCAACTGAAACGATGTCAACCAAGCTCTGAATGAAAAATGAATGATGTCAAGATATGTATCCGAGGTCGCCACATCAACAATTTGGCGAATTACTCGAGCAAGAGGGTCGACTTCACAAACAATGCTAACACTATCAAATAATAAGATAACCGCGTAATCTTAAAAAGAAGTCACGATCGATCATGAGCAATCAAGAGAATCCATGTCGCATAACAACTCAGGTCTAAGATAGACAGTTGAGTCATTTTGTCGAGTCTCCAACTTGCTACTATAGGATTCAACCAAATTCTTTTACAAGAAATGATGTTTCAAAGATAAAAGCAGTTTTTTCCGCCTGCCAATTTCAGAAAATGGAAGAAGAGAACCCTGCTGGGTTAATGTAAGGTATTTTTTTTCATTTTTTTTTGTTTTTGAATCGCTGAATCGTGCGTAGACGAAAGTAGAGTCGGATTTTAGTTCTATTATTTTCTTAAGCACACGCCGAAAATTCATAAAACTAGACAAATTTTTAATTCATTTTTCCATTTATTAAAATACGTGTAATGCAAGTGACTTGCCCATTTCAATTCATGAATGTAGTAACTGGTTTTAAAACTGACTGGACTGGCACTTGTTATAGTCTTTCCCCGCACAATTATGGAGAACTGACTGTCCCGCCCACTTAACTATAGTCGCTTTGAATTGATGTTCCAATAGTAGTACCCACCAAATGAGGGAACGTATCCACTGACATCCAAGACGCCCTCCACATGGACTTGGTGATCTCAGAGTTTATATTATCTTTCCGGCAATCTGAATCACCAACACTTAACTTGAGCCATAGAGTCTAGTCTGACAAACTTAATTCGCCAACCCCCAGCTTCGAGGGTGTTTAACAATATAAATAACTGAGTTCAATTTTAATCTAAAGGTGTTCCAACCTCATTTAAATAAATTTTAGATCTTAATCAAGGAACGGATGAACCCATAGATCCGGCGTCGGCTACCACTATGGTAGAAACTTCAAAACCTGAGAAGGAAAAAGCCAAAGTTCTCGTGGTCATTAACAAAGAACAGTGAAGTAATAGAAAAGAAAATACCCGCATCTTGCAAGAGAATTTGGAACAAAGGAATGCCTGATCCTGTCTTCAGAGAAAGTAAGGGATTCAATCTATGAATAAGAGAAACTACCAAAACTAGGTAAATTCGATTAACAACCGATCCATACATAGAACAAGTAGAAAGAATGGATTTTAGTGTCGAATTGATCGTTCCATCATATTTCATCGATGGGCTTCGCTTCACAAACCGATCTTAAACTCATTCTTGAATACAATTTATTTTTATTCAATATTTTGTTTTAGTTTAGTTTGAATATATTCAACATTATAGGATTTTTAATTTTTGTTGTTTAGATAAAATCTTCATTATTAGTTTTGGGTCCAAATAAGATGGAATTTGGGTACGGGTAGCTTTTGATCTAGAACACCCGCCATCAATCTCTTCTGAAATGATAATTTTGACTCACATTCCAGATTTACTACTTATGACCTCAAGGTACCATGATCACATGAATCGAACCCCATTGAAAATCATGAACATTAACAGAAAATGACTTTATCAAGCAAAATTATCCAAAGTACACAAGTAAGAGAAGGCACTTAACAATGTTGAATCTGAGTTTAGCCTATAGAAAAGGCAAACAATGACTGTGAGGCATTGGCTCCTGTTACACAGGTCAAAAGTGCACTAAACCTCTATATTATAGCCTTTATACTTTGATCATTAACGCGCTCATATCCCACTGGAAGTGTTCATGTTATCTAGCAAGTCACTTGGCTATTCGATAAGGTTTTTAGTTATTGGTGGCTTATACCCTGGTAGTTTCAACTTACAATGCAAACGATCAATCATTTAGGTTGTTTAGTTCTAAACAACAATGTCAAAATCACTAAAACAAATGTTTAAGAAACGAGATGCAATGAATATACTATTTAGAGAATGTGAATAAATAAACAGAATTTTTTAACTTCACAGAACTAATTTAATCCTATAATTTCAAGAACCTGTCAAGTTTATTTTCCATAATCTAATAAATTACAAATTACAAATAACTTAGAATCAAGATTTATGAATTCAAGCCAATTGATAAACAAGAAGAATTTTAGCAAGCTAAAGATGCCAAATCTACAGATTCTATAATTTTACATAGAACATTGCCAATTTCGCGTCATTGCTAAATTCGCTTGAACACTTGCCAGAATTGGCAAATTCCTCCTGAAATAATTTGCAGCTCTCAGCCATCCTCAGAATGAATGCAAACCGCTTCCAAACCTGGTTTATTACTCCAATCATTCCATAACTTTAGCCTAGTTAGGTTTTTGCACTCATACCTTGAGGAGGGCCCATATAAGCTCCTTGCTTTCAGGAACCCAGAAATCTGATAAGAACTGGGAGAAAGGATGATTTTAAAGTTTTATTTTGGTGAATAATCTGTTTTTTTTTTACTTAGTTTTTGCTTTTATTTTCTCTCTCTTCTCTCTCTCTTTCTTTCTCTCTTCTTTCTTTCACTTTCCCTATTACTAAACACACCTCTCAAGATGACAATTCAAGAGATGTTGCTGCTTCCTCTCGTTGAGGTACAGCCAGCTCGGGCAAAGAGGTTACACGTCATCTCAAGTATACTAAAAGTCACGGTATGGGCATACCTTCTATTCAAAATTCAGCTTGTATAACATGGGATGTTATTGTCTCTGCCAATACTTCCATGCTTTAGGGATCATGTTCCTTTAGATGGTCTTTACGAGCCTCTGAGGTAGCATTTACATGTTAGGGTTCTTCAAATTGTATAATAACATCAATTTTTATTGCTTTGGCCAATACTCTCCATACTTTGTATTCTGCTCTAAAAGTAGATGCAATCATGACTTTTAGATGGTCTTTACTAGCCTTAGAAAAATGATAAGAATTGTGGCTTGAATCACAAGGGGCCATAACCGTATCCCGTGTCGACCACATAGGGAGGATAAAACCCGAGGACATGTGTTTGCCCTACCTTGTCGTTATGACTAAATCTTCAAAGTTTAATTTCTTCACTTTAAATTTAGTTTTTACTGATTTCGCCAGAATTTCCATTAAAACCATTTACGCCTTTTTTGGACACAAATCCAAAAAGTCCAAATAGAAAGCCTTACCTTCATGCCCTAATGCAACCATTTCTAGGATGAAAACCCATCCCTGCTCGACCGACCACTATATCAGCAAAGAGTTTCGACTACTAGCAGAGGAACTTAGGTATATAAATGATTCAATGTTCTCAATGTGGCACTTAATCAAACGGCGCCGTTGTCTGGGATCGTGCCAAACGCTACTGTAAGGTGAAACAAGAGTACTTGTGGATCCACATCATGCATGTAACTCTTGCCTCTTTGCATCTCACTAGAACCCAGAAGTTTCTAAGACTTCACAAGAATCGTGACCGATTCAGCCTTTCAAAGCTATCTCACGCTTATTACAAAGGCTAATTTTAATCTTTGCAGGTTGTTTATTGCTCTGCTGCTCTTTAATCGGTAACAACTGTGGCAACAAAGGATAGACACACTGTAGATCGATAGGATAAAGTACACAACTCGACCTAAATTAGTGAAGCCGCAGGCCAAACCGATACCTACGGATCCCATACCAGGAACAACAGCCAAACTGTGAAACTTTATGAATCCAAATGCATATAGAACTTCATGAGGGATCACATCCACCCTCCTAGAGTTGCCCATCTCAGACATCCTCCCGTCGAAGATGTAGCAATGAGGCTGTATTTTGTACCCTACTCCCCACATATCATGGTATGGAAAATGAAAACGTATGGCACCTAAGGGATTGAGAGGTGCAATTACCTTCAAGGAAGGTAAGGATGGACATGGATTGGCCGGCTAAAGGCATTTCCATCGACCCCAGCGATTGGGCCAAGATATGGCTCAACTCACAGGTCAACCATTAGAAATCAATGAGTCGTGTTTCTAATTCCCGAAGAAGTTTTTCGCTCACAAGACCACACTTGAAAGGCAAATTTATACCTTGCAGCCGTGGATGGCGAAGTTTTACCAAAGGTTGGAGAGGTTTATGGAAACCATCAGCTGTACGCCCACATCGGGCGGGTTCGACACATGGATGTCGGGTGAACCACTTGCTGTGGTAGAGGTTCCGCCATGAGGCGTTCTGTGTCTCGCGTGGGGAGACTTTTACAAACATCCCGACTTAAGCCATGGATTTTTAAATTACTGGCTGAAACTCTCAAGGGCTGATGAGCTGAACCCAGAGAAACTGATGTGATGAGACCACCACCAACCAAAGGGGTGGGATGCATGCACCGCCTCAAGACATAGAAATGAGAGCTTAGGATTTCCACCCTAGCTGCAGCAGAGGGAGCCAAGGCAACAATTCTAAGAGGTACAAGATCAAATCCCACAGCCTAATCCTTGCACCACTTGAATTTGCATCCGGGCAGAACAAAGGTCCCATGGCTCCCGGGCAGCAAAGGATTTATCGAATGTGCAAACACCCGTAGGACACACAAGCCACAACAATCCACTCCATATGGTAATACCTAATACAATTCCAATCGATGAATCAATCAATAATGAGACCCAACCCCCCCGCTATGTACCCCCAGTGCCAAGTCTCGCTTATTTCTCATTAAATATTAACAATCTATCCTCTTCTCCAGAGAGCAAGTCATACATTTAATTTGAGTAAGGCGGTGGGCAACTTTGTTTATAACAAAAGTGAATTGAATGCTAACTCGCACAAAGGATTGATAATTGTGAGAAAGTACATTGAATAAGAGAATAGATGGGCTTTGAGAGTAACTTCAACCAGAAAATTGACAACCTACGCATTCAATCACCAAGATTAACAAGTCACAGGACAAGAGAAAGGGAGGTTTCCATCACAAACAACAAATCCTAAAGGAATCTGGGCGAGAGGATCATCTAACAATTCAGAATGGATGAGGTTAAGGCCATAATCACCCCGAGAAGTGGAAAAAGAGAGGTTACCCACCATGCCAAACCCGTGAAGAACCTAGGCAAGGAGAAGAACTGAAACCCGAGCATATCCCTCCTGTGAGGAAGATTCAATGAAATGACCAGACACCCCATTTACAAGCACTTAGAGCAGAGAAGAAGGTGTATCTCAATGCTGCATTCTTGAGGGTTTTAAGGCAAGTGAAGGTTAATATACTTTGATTTAGACCTAATCAAACAAGTTCCCGTTTATGCAAAAATTTTCAAAGATTCAGACAATCACAAAGAGATTAGGCATCGAGAAGAAAGCATTTCTCACCGAACATGTCAAGATAATTCAGCAAATAATTCTATATACAAGGATCTCGGTTCTCCCACAATACCACTAATATTGGTGGGAATCGATAAATAAGGCATCACATTTAAGAGCCGCAGAATCTTATGCCATTTTCAAGATACATGCGCTAGGGTTTAGAGCTTAAACCTTACCTCAATCACACCTCATTGGCCGATAGATCAAAGAAAATCCCTAAGTGATAGTTGAGGATGTCCTAGTTAAGATGACAAATTCTACTACCCAAGGGATTTTGGTGGTACTTGACACCGAACCAATTGCTGAACCCAATCACGTGTACAATCATCGTAGAAGACCATTTCACACCGCTAATGCAATCACTAATTGTTTAATGGAGTCACGTGAATTTCAACTTTTGTAACATGATCATGGAGTTGAATATCTTTCATTCGAATAACAAACATGAGTCGCAGAAATTGAAAATCAAAAAATTCGATGAGGTTGTTTCTGGGCTGACGTTGTGCGTGCAATAAAGCAAAGCATATGCAAGGAGGATCATCCTTAGAGACGAAGTGAGAACTGTCTTGCTGTCATCACCAATTGCAAGCCAATTGCTCAATCCACAACCATTCCGCAGGAATAAATTCAACTTATGGCCACCCAACATCATGGAGCCGGCCAAAGCATCGTGACGTGGGTCGAGGAGATCATTCTCCTCACCCCTCGAAGTATTTCGAACCCGAATCGGTTCCTGTTTTCAAACCTAGACATAGCTTCACAAATTTTAATTTGTCTTATATTAGTTAATTCTGTTATTTTAATAATTTTTCAAAATTTAACTATAATTTTTCCTTTCATTATAATTTAGTTTGTATATGAAAATAGTATGTTTTAAATATTAATCATAGTATTATAGTAAATTTGCTAATAATAATTTTTTAGTTATATTATTATTTAATATTAGTAATTAATTTTAAAGTTTTTGAATGCAGAAAGTCCATCTGGGCAAAATTTACTGGGACTGAAAAGTGACCCTTCCTAATGTCAGGATGTCTGATGGCCCCGGGATGGTCAAATAAATCACACTCACCTCTCTCCCAAAGACGCCCTCAGCTCCCACCATTGTCGAGCCATTTTCCTTCGGCTACGAACCGTGTTCTGAGATCCGATCGCCGCCACGGCCATCGAAATGTTTCAACCATCGCGCCGCAGCCCCCCGATTCAAACGCACCAGAGTTCACCGAGCCGTGCCCCCACCTGACTGAGCCCTCCCGGAAGCCGCCACCACGTGAGGCTCCGTGCCTCCCGCTTTCTGCTTCAAATTTTAGCTATACCGTTTGGCTCTACTGGCTCAAATTCTATCAGTGTTCTTCCCAAGATTTGGCATTTTCTCGAGCCCCTGATTCTGCTCGGTCAGAGCCATCTCAAGAGGGGCGCTGAGCCCAGGCCGCCTGCTTGATTCCAGTGGAGGTCTGGGCTAGTCTCTCTGGGGGATCTCACTTGTGTTCAGTGGAGCTCAGCCTGCAGGCACAGGACCCCAAATGCAAGAAGATTCCTGAGTCCACTGGGATTTCTCGCACATTTTACATCCCGATATGGTCCCGCACGAGGGGTGGGTCCCAGGCTCTACCTGTGGTGAGGCTCTGAGCACACCCAGCCAGGTCGCAGCACCCGCACTCAAAGACTGTGAAAGACACCGTCCCCGAGGCCGCACCGACGAGCCTCCTGATTCTGGACACATCAGATGACGATGGACCCGCCCCATCCTCAGCGACTTCAGAGGAGGAGCTGAAGAGGTCTGATGTCTACGGCCCGCACTTCGCCCAGCGAAGGTCATCATCTTCTAGACCGCCACCATCATCGGTTGCACAAGAACAGACGACACTTCACCTCGCCATCACCGCCTCATGACAGAGGCCCATGTTTTTGTAGGACACCCATTCCGGGAATGCAGGATATACGTAGGTCACCATTTCAAATAGAGTCATTCTACGACGCTCGACTGATGGCCGACTCAGAGCAATGAGTTTGAATGAGATTGATCGAGAGGTATTCCGCTCCTCCCATTTATGACTCGAGACGCTTTTACTACCCGAGTGGTCCTACAGCTTCTACCACTCCATGACCTCCTGATGATGGTCCTGAGATCCATTTCGTGGATAGATGACCGCCTCGAGGTGTACTAAATTCCAGCCGCACAAGGCTATTCTCAGCAGTTCCTCAGATCAAGGCGATACCGCCGCTGCAGCCGAGGTTACAGAGATCGGGCCCACCTCTCCGCCCAGAGCGAGGCGAGCACCGGCCAGTGGATGTTACAAATGGTCCAAGCCCTTTATCTGAGGCACTCTTCCCGTTCATATGTCGGCTCATCGACCTCATCCGGGCCGCGCACCTCGCTTTATTCCTCCGCAAAGATTATGTGCGAGGAGGGGACCTATCCTTGAGGTATCAGGATTCGGATCTCAAGTACTGTTTAGCCCATCCGAGCCTGATGACTTCGCTCTTACAGCCAGGAGAAGGTCCATAGAGAGACCTCGCACGAGCAGAGCATACCACTTCTTATACCGAGGCTTCTTTCCTATGTGTTCTGAAAGCAGATGGATTCGTGAGGAGCTCGATAGATGCGAGATACCGCTTACAGTAAGAAGAAGTGGACCGGATTATGACTATGCCCGTCCATTTCATATAATAAATGAGAATTGTGAGGAGGTAACGGTGAGGAGGTCGAGGATGCACACGAGATGATCCACCCCGCTCCCGCACTGCAGGCACAGAGGGAGTCTCACCTATATTTCTCGATCGCTCACCTCCATCTCCTCCACCCACTACTTCACCGCAGCCCCACAGCATACTCCCGCCTTTCATATTCAAGACACCGGGCTAACGGAGTACACATGTTTACCGAGGGACGGCTGGATGATGGATGCTGATCAGACAACAGCAATGTGATCAGTGCCCTGCGATGCAAGATACGACCAGAGATCATTGAAATGAGGCCACTTTAGACAAAGGCTATCTCCATGCTTCATCGTATCATGACCCATCCGGGTCTCTCATGATCCTACCCCGAGAGGGAAAGTCGCCACCGATGCAGCCTCATCGATATCCCGGGCAAATACCGGCAAGATTTCACCACCACCACCACAAAGAAGTGAGGTGGTTAGGTCTCTTTGATTTATGTATAGTTTCAAATTTTTATCAACCCTACTAATTTTGATTATGATTTTTTGTATTAGCCATAGTAGGCAAGGATATGTTTTGCAGCCTGTTATGCATGTATTAAGCCATTTCGCTATATCAAAAGCTACTCAGATTATATATATATTCACTCAAAGATTAGTTTACTGCGGTCCCTATGTACAAGTATGTGTTTTCTTTTCAACTATATAATAAATTCGTTTCAAATTGAACAGAATTGCTTCAAATTGAACAATTGAATTGCTTTAAATCGATAATCGAATCATCATATTTTGTCACCTATATGTTAGAACAAATGCCATGCTTGAAACAATTTGTGTTCAAATACCTGATGCTCAACTTGAAATTTCCCCTATGCTATTTCACACACCGCACTCTAGACGCCTAATAGGTTATAAATTATGCCTCCTTCCACTTTCGCAGTCATTTTTAGTATGTTGGCTACCTATAGGATAGTTTTCGAGTTACCTACATTTTAAGACCAATGTTGTCTTCCAAAAAGGAAAAGAAAAAAAGCGTAAAGAAAAAGAAAAGAAAAGAAGAAAAAGAAAATAAAGTCGTGAAATCTTGCTTGAAACCCGAGCACCTGGCCCGAGGGGTGGGCGATAAAGTTTCAAACCCGACGCCCAAGCCTTTAATTGTCGGGAGTCATCGATTTAGTGTTCGCTATATGGGTGGATAGTGAAGTTAATGACTTGTGGATGCTTAATTTTCAAGTCATTCGAGTCCGGTGAAGCCTTAGAGTTAGTGGTCATTGATCCTTTCGCTTGATGCCCTAAAACCTTAATCGGGTCGGGAGTCACCTGGGTGGGACCCTCTACATGGACTTTGGTGAAGCTCTGATTTAAGCATTGCACCCACGATGTAGATGAATAAAGAAAGAAAAGTGTAACTAGCCCTATCTAGGTTGTTCAACAACTTAAGGCCATGCTGCTAGGTCGGGGAGGTGGTAATTTTGCAAAGCTTATCGGGCTTAATCAAGCTACAAAAAGAACCATTGGGGATTTAGGTGGAAATCCAAGTTTAAAATCATGGAAACAAAGTGTTGTTCTAAAAATCGCTCTCTTATGGATTTTATTCAGATATGTTTTCAAATGTTGATTTCAATTGTTCACTTTAAAGTAATGTTAGTTTGTATATAAGTACAATAACCTTTTGAAACACAACCTTTTGAAAATCACCACATGCATCTCAATTCTTATTTTGCATTGCTAAGGACTAGCAACGTTTGGGTGTGATTAGCGTTTCAAAAGTGCAATTTCAACCCTATATTAGATAGGTTTTGAGTACTTTTGATCATTAATCATGTCATATATCCCAATTGAATCATGTTATCTTAGTAACACTTATGCATTTGGAGCATGTTTTTTGTTGTTTTGTAGGTATTATGCACTTTGTGGCTTCAAACCACAATGCAAATGAACAATCATGAGGCTGAAAGCCAGTCTCAGCCATCAACAAGCCCAAAAATCAATGGAAAACAAAGGAAAAGGGAGGAAATGAGATGCAAATAAGACATGACGGTAGGAATGCGCGAATCAAAGAAAACAGAATTTTCGCAACCCGTTTCGCAACCACCTCGGCAACTTAGCGAATTCTCGCAAATCAGCCAGAAATGGGGTCAAGTAATCTCAGCGAAATTAGCGCAAATTAAGCATTAACTTGCAATCCGCATTATAAATTCGCTTCAATCGACACCTCGCTAGTTTAGCTTAAATCTCACAAATTTAGCGAACTCAACATTGGCCAAATTCGCTGTGAGCCTTGCCAATTCATAGAACATCACAATTTCGCTAAGCCATTGCCACCCGCTAAACACTTGCCAAATCGCGAAATTCTCCCCAGAAATAAACTCACAGGCCTGCCATCCTCCTCACTAATGCAACCGCCTTCCAAACTTGGTTTATTACCCAATTGTCCTATAACTTAGCCTAGTTATTAGGGTTTTTGGTAATTTCATACCTTGAGGAGGCCTATAAGCCCCTTGTTTCAGAATCCGTAGAGAATCGGAGGAACAATCGAGAAGATATTTTCAGAAGTTTTTATTTTAAATAAATTGTTTTTATTTTAGTTTTGCTTTTATTTTCTCTCTTCTCTCTCTTCTTTCTCTCTTCTTTCTTTCACTTTCCCTACGCTAAACACACCTCAAGATGACAATTCAAGAGATGCTTGCTGCCTCCTTCCTTCAAGAGGAAGGAAGCTAGTTTCGCAAATAGGGTTAAGCATGTCCTCATACCAAAGCTTCACGTAGTGTATTTATGGCCCTTATTCTCAAATTCACCAGATAACATGGGATGTTATTGTCTCTTGCCAATACTCCATGCTTTAGGACTCGTTGTTCTTAGATGGTCTTTACGAGCCTCCGAGGTAAAGATTACATGTTGTGGTTCTCTCACCAGGTTAAATAACATCGACTTCTTATTGTTTCGCCAATACTCTCCATACTCTTAGTGGTTCAATGTGTGAGAGATGCACCGTGATTCTTTAGATGGTCTTTAATAGTCTTAGAAAATGATAAAGGAATGTTAGTGGTTTTAAACAAGGGGCCATAATCAAGATCCCTCGTGTCGACTAATATAGGAGGATAAACCCAGGACATGTGTTTGCCCTACTCATTAAGTCGGGTGACCTAAATCTTCAAAGTTTAATTTCACTTTAAATTTTAGTTTTTACCATTTCCGCTTTTGCAATTCCGCTTAAACCATTTACAAACACAAATCCAAAAGTCCAAATGTAAAGCCTTACCTTCACGCCTAACAAACCATTTCTGTGGATGAAACCCATCCCCGTGTTCGACCCAGACCAATATATCACAAAGAGTTTGACTACTAAGCAGTTAGGAGGAACTTTAGGTATATAAATATTGTTGATTCAAATTTCAAATTCCACTGCGGGCACGAATCACCCGCGGAACCCCCGCTGGGCTCTACTCGCCTTGGGCTCCATCCGGTCAGCTGCGACAGATCGATTTCACACCCTTGTTCAACTGGAGCACTAAGCCTTTCCAATCTACTTGCAGTGTTTCTGTCCCACTGCATAAGCTGCTAAGAACACACACAACAAGCAAGAAACCAACAAAAACAAGGCTAAATGTAAAGGTCGATGTTAGTTAAGATAGAAAACAAGAAAAATCAGATGAACATTAAAATTCCAAATTTCTACAAAGAACTTAAACGGGAAAAATGGTAAAATAAAAGAAATTTCCATTCACTAATACTTGTGATATGGATCACAAGTTTCATAGCTTCTCTTTCATTTCCAGTGTTCATCCTGAACGACGCCATTTGATTCGCTTGCAAAGTAGGTGTACCAAAATCAACTATATTTATAACCTAAAATTCCTCCTACTGCCGTAGCAAAGCTACTATAGTATAATGGTCTAGGATCGAACACGGGGATGGGTTTTCTTCGTGAGAGAAGAGTTGCAATTGATTGAAAATGATGTTTTCTCTTTGGATTTAAGGTTTTTGTAAAAACAGTGTGGGTGAATGGTTTAAAAATTTGAAAATAACGAAATAGCATAAAAGAACCTGTCTCGCCACCGGGCTGTGGTTCTAAGTCAACCGACATGTCCTCGGGTCTTTTTCCTTCCGTTGGGGAGGATGACCTATAGTCATTTCCCGAACCGGATCTTCATTTAGCTTTAAAACCTAAACCCTATCATTTTTCCTCTTTAGCAATGGCATTTAATGAGCATAAATGTCCCAGATGTGAAACATATTCCTAAACCCACCCTACAAGAACTAATAGGAGATTAACTAACCGGGTATCGCGATCTAGTGATAAGTATCCACCGAACCCAAAAGCTTGCCAAATACATCGTTAACAGGGCATGCCCTGGAGATTATAACCTAAGGTGAGAAGTGAACGCAAACACCTATAAATGCTTACATGAAAAGCAAGAGAACAATTAGTTTATTTCAAACTAACACCTGCTAAGTCTTTCCTCTTCAAGGATGAGGGGCCTTAGCCAAGCATCCTTTGATTTGTCATCATTAAGGGGTGTTTGGATGGTGAGAAAGTGCAATAAAATGAAGGAAAAGGAGAGAAAATCACAAACCAAGGGTAGGAAACTGCGCCCACTTTATCGAAAGTGATTGATGGATCCAAAGATTGATTGATGTTATAAGCTCGACCGAGCTTAGTATAGGTGCTCAAGATCAAGGAAATTACAAAATGTAAAGGAACCAAAATTATATCAAGGGAAAATTCAGATAAAACCACAAAAAGCAAGTCAAAAGGCCAACAAATAGGTGTGTGAGAGCAAAGTGTTGCGAAAATTCGCAACCCGCGTAAATTTAGGTGTTGCGAATTTCAAGAACCCCGCAAAATTTTCACTGTGTCTTCCTCTCTCGCATTTCGCCTAAACTTCCTCCGGGTTTGATCATGCATTCGACCCTACGTTCATCGTGTTTGAATCGCATTGAAGATAATGAGGTATTTCACTCGCAAACTACAAAATAGCTACAAAATGTGATTAGTAGCAAAGCCGGGACCTCAATGTATCAATTAGGTTATTTGCTGATTAGTACACAAAAAGTGCTTAAAACCCAATAAATTGTGGCTCAAAATAGCACTATTTAGGTATTAATCACTCCCCCCAACCGACACATTGCTAGTCCCTTAGCAATGATAAAAAGAAGGAAGACTGCGCAGTGCTATGTATGCAAAAGGGACTCACTGGCTCAACAAGTGTGTATAAGTACGCCCTACCCTAGTATGAAAATCGACTCGTGATAAACCACCTAGAGAATAAATGCCATACAGAACAATTTCCCTAAACCGGCCCTCACTCACCGACAAAGGCATCAAGCTCGATGCAATTTCCGAGTCACAAAAACGCATTCTTAAATTCAAAATTCCCAATTGTGCAGGGAATGGTGAAACTGCCAAGGTCTTGCATCTTCTCTGGTAAACTCCTTTAAACCACTGCACTGCATGTAGCTGTCAAATTCACCACTTATTTTTCAGCAAAATTTCTATTCTTGCTCAGAATGTCCTTAAAAAACTTAGCATAATTAGGCATCTGTGTAACGACCCGTACCAAATAATACAAGTTTTTTTTACACATTTGACCAAGTTTCACTCTAAGTCGAATACTTTTTTCTGGCGATTGATAATTTTGGGTTGACTAAGACACTTCGAGGCCTGCCGATACGAAGTTCATAGATCCTATTAATCGCTAACCGACTTACTACAAAAGGCGGCCCTGGAGTTCAAACAGTAGTATTTTATCAGTGTCAAAGGCTGTCCTCAGTTTTTACCTGAAAGCGACCCTAGGCTCTATATAAACCTAATTTTGCTTTCCAAATAGAACCCTAGCCCCAAAACACTCATTTTCAACTCCAAAACCCTAGAAAATTCCCCAAAACCTGTGGACCCTGAATCGGAATGCTTTTGACCGCTTTAGGCTAAACTGCTTTGGCCATGGGAGACATTTCCGGCCACCCCTCGACACACGCGCCACAGGAGGAGGAGCACGGCAGGCGACTGCCGACAAAGTTTCACTAGCTTAAATCGTCACGGACGCGCTCGACCGCTTTCTACAATACTGGCGATAAACATACCTGGGTGGGTCACCGGATTTTGCTGTTTTTATTATATTACGTGCAATCACGCGAACTGAGACGATCCCAGGGAGCAGGATCGAGCATCCGCTGCCTGCGAGTGGTTTATATGCTTTAAATGCTTGGGGTATTATGATATAAAACGGTGGTAAATTATTTTATATATATTATTTGATCGAATGGTTGGTTATGCATAAATATAATTATCTGTTTTTATATAAACAAGTTATCATTTCATGTGAATTTTGTCAACATTTTAAATATTTGGAAATTTTACTGAGTTCATGGATACCAGGGTATTTAAACATTTCGTACATGGATCGGGGTTTTAAAACTAATTTTGAAAATTCATTGATTTTAAGAAATGGATTTTGATTTGTAAAATGATTATACACAAGATCATTGGAAAGGTATGTGAGTAAGGATACTCGCGCTGTCATATAATTGATGTTCATATATAGTACCGTGAGGTTCATTCAGCATTTATATTACAAGGCACTGGTTTGCCATGGTGTCGCGAGTCGGGTTTCCATCCAACTATATATTATTTCCACTGCCGTGAGGCTCGGGGTTACCCGACCCGCTTATTAGTATCATTATTACTACCAAGACCTTTCGATGACGTAGGTCGTGGAGGTGGGCATCCTACTATTATGATGGGCATATGGTATGGTACATTGTCACCTGAGTAAGCTATAAACTATTTCATTATATTATTGTATTTCATGATTTTCTTACGATATGATGTTGATATATATTTTATGCTAAATTCTTATGTTTTGAATAAATAATAGTGATGATTTTCTTTAATAATAATTTCTGCTAAATTTTCAACATGAATTTCATATTGATGACTCGGGGTATGAGTTCGGGTTTTCAGGAATGATTTTAAACTAGGGACCTCGTGAAAATATTTTGGACGTGAGGTTCAGAGAAGAAATGTTCAAAATAAAACCTTATTTTCCTTCTAAATTATGCCACTCACTGAGATTTATTATCTCACGTTTTATTGTTTTGAATCCGTTCTCTAGGTCCAGGTAGTCCGTAGAGACCTACCTCGCGCCCGCTTCTACATCACTCTTCTACGACAGCTGCAGTACTCTATCTTATCTATCTGTCCTTATTTTATTGGACTTATTTATTCTCATTTGTGCCCCTAAATTCGCAAACACTCTTAGAATGCTCTGATCTTAGTATTGAGCTCATATAAGTCTTTATTATGTGTGTTTGTGGTTATGACCTACAGTAAGATAGGTCGGTTGTGGATTTGAGCTGTTGTGGATCTTTTTATAGCTTTGAGGTATTATATTAATGCATGCGCTTACTTTTCTTTCTTAAAGTGGGGTTCCATTGGACATTCCCTAAGGATTGTACAGTGGGACTTTACTAGGCGGGACCACTCGGGGAATCCTGGGAGGGTATCCGGGTCGGGTCCTGTCAATCTGGGTTAATGCCTCTCCAAAGGGTAGGTTAATCTCTATCTTCTTGAAGACTTCAAGGAATCTAGAGAACTACTCTTCCATTTTAGCTTTCTAAAGCCTCTGAGGGAAGGGAACAACAGGCATGTAGGTTAGTTTATCATCTTTCTTCTTCAATTCTTTTCTCACCTCCTGCTGCTCAGTCTGCGCCTTTTCTTTTTCAGTCTCTTCTACCAAGTCTGAACTGTTCAACTTGTTTTATTTCCCAATTTCTTCTCCCTCAACTTTTTCAGTCTCTTTCTTATTTGCTTTGTATCTCTCCTCCACTTCTTAGAGTTACTACCAAGTAATCCTTTAGATTCTTCCTTGTGTCACTTGGGAGGGTGTCCTTGGACTGATTCTGCATTTCTAGGGCCAGCTGCCCTATTTGTGTCTCCATATTCTTTAGAGAGGCGTTTATGTTGGCTTGAAACATAGTTTTGTTTGCCTGGAATGCTGCTAGCTTAGCAAACTTCTGCTCATGAATGTTTAGCGGCCTCTTATTTTCTCCCATGAAAGCAAGCATAAGGGACTCTGAATTAGACTTTCGCCCCCCGATTTTTTGCTCTCTAACTTGCTTCGTTATTATCATTGGTTGCTTGCTCGGAACCCAGCGAAGCATAATGTTGTTGAAAATTTCGCCTGTGTCTTAACTCCGCTGTGCTCTCCAAGTGAGAAATTCCCTACGGTTCTGAAAGGCCGTGTGTAATGAGCTGGCGCCGAGGTCAGGGCTTAAAGTTGTAACTTCTATTAGCATTGAGATACCGTGCCTCCTCAACTTGATAGGGACCCTCATGGGCTAGTCCCTCTTCAGCACTATTCCTCTTCTCACTTTCATCCACTGCTCCCACTTCATGTGCTAAGTGCATTTTTCTTTCATTGTTTCCTAGCTTGTTCATCAATGCATCCAAATTTGCTTCTATGGAAGTCATCCGATTAAGCTATATTACCCCACTTCCTTTCGGTCTGCTTCTGCTCCCTGAAGTCTCAGATGGAGCTTTTTAGTTGCATTTGGCAAGTCTTCAATCAACTACTTTACCTCTTCAGCACTTTTTCTTTTGAAAGCTCCAAAGTAGGCTGCATCTATTATACCCTTTGAGGTATAATTCATGGAATGATAAAAAATATCCATCTTAGTGGTTAGATCTATTCCATGCATTAGGCATCTTTTCAATAGTCTGTTGTATCTCTCCCATGCATTGTAGAAACTTTCATCCTCTCCTTGCTTGAATACTATGATTTCCCCTCTCCTTTTAGAAGTGAGGGTAGAAGGGAAAAATATGCTCATATAAGCCTCCATCATCTCTTCCCAATTGTTCACTAATCCAACAGGCAATGATTCAAACCATGTTGTTGCTACATCTCTTAGTGAAAATGGAAACAGTTGTAGCTTGATCACTTCAGGTCTCACCCTATTCAGCTTGACTGTATTTTTCATCCTCAGAAATTTTCCCATATGCTCGTTGGGGTCTTCACTAGGATGCCTAGTAAATTGATGCCACTGCACCATTGTGATCAAAGTTGGCTTAAGTTAAAAAATGTTGGCTTCTATAGCAGGTTGTCTCATAGCAGAGTATTCATCTTGAATAACTGGCCTCCAAAAGTCCTCCATAGTCATTTGCCTCTGAGGTCTATCTGCTTTTGCTTCTTCTGGAATAGGTTGCAATATTTCTCTCTGATTTTCCATAGTTGTTGATTCAACACTTTTAACTTTTCTCAGATTCCTCAGTGTTCTTTCCAATTTTGTATCCAAAGGCGTTAGACCGTTTGGTTTTCGTGCATTTAAAATCTTCTGAATAGGAAACATACCAAGATCAAATTAAATCTATGGAAAACAGTTATATCAATTTAAGCTCATAAAAAAAATTCAGTAGCTTACTTAGCTATTGCAGTTAAAAACTATTTTTGTGATTTTTTTTAAAAATTTATGATAAAATAAAGAAAAATGTCCAAATTAGTAATTTTCCTTTTGGTTAGAATATTGACATTTAAATTCATATTTTTCAATCCTCGACAACGACGCCAAACACTTGTTAAGACCAAAATATACCAAGTAATTAGCATGCCACCAAAGACTATTCAGTCCCCGGCAACGAAGCCAAAAACTTGTTGAGCGTTATGTGGATCATAACTTAGACCAAAACTTATTGATTGTTGAAAACCAATTTAACAAAGTAATTAGCATAGCCTCTAAAGACTATTCAGTCCCTAGAGATGACACCAAAAACTTGTTGATACCTAAGATAATAAAGATATGTTTGCTTTGTATGAGTATGATTTATATGAATATATGTTTTGGTCTAGTTCATTGCAAGTGGATGGGTCGAACAAGTAATGAAAGTGGATTTAAGTCCAGATATCATTCCCACGAGGATCATTACTGCAACCAAAAGCATCAATTAAATTTAATTCACTCGGGATCATTACTATTTGAACTCCAATGTTTAAAAATGTTTTTGTTAAACTAAAGTAAAATAATACTAAACAAAATTTTATAATGATACATAAAGAATGTAATATAAGTGGATTCGAGTTCACCGGGAGCGTAAGATGACACCGGGAAATGACGTTGTACAATTATCTATTTATGTATCAATTTCAGGCGAAGCTCAACCATTAGTTAGAACTCTGAATTTTCCAAAGATGCAAGGTAGTATAGTTTGGATTTCTCCATAAACTATTCATTTAACTAATTAGAAATCCATGTTCCTTCCAGAATCATGAGTCGAATAAGCTACTCAGAGAATCCTCTTCTACTGGGTATTTTCCTTTCGCATTTCACACTCCTTTCTTAGGATTGAAGACTACTTGCCCCTATAGACAGGATAATGCAAGCCTTCTCCAATTTAATTGGTATCTCATCCTTTGAATCCGATGAAACTCTCTTTCTCCTTAATTAGATCTATGCTAACACGAGATCAAGATCCTTTCACAACAAATAATGATGTTTTTCACAACATGAAGCTTCTCTGTCGCAACGGATATTTTTGTTCTGGCTTTAGTTCAGCCTAGTCTTCGCTGGTAATGATGCTGATCGCTTTATTGCGGACATAGCTTCTTTTCCGTTCTATTGATTCAAAACTATGTCGCGACATAAGTTTCTACCTTGGCCAATTTTTGAGCTTTTCTTGCTGGAAATGTCTCTTTTTCATTTGAAACCTACAAAACACAAAGTTGGTGAATATTCCATAATTCAGTATTAAAATGAATCATAAACTTCTAAAAATACGCTAGAAAAATGGATTAAAAATAGATGAGTTTAGGACTCATCACCCATATATCAAAAATCACAAATTCAAGTATATTGTTCAACAGCATTTCATTTCTCCTTGAGATATTTCCAACCCGTTGACAACGATCATATCTCTTCACAAAGGCTAAGCAATCTTTATATAAATTTGGCCAATAAAAACCACATTATAACACCTTTTAAGATGTTTTTGTTGCTCCAAAGTGGCCTCCATACGGTGAGGAGTGACAATGAGTTAGAACTGCTTCATATTCATCTTTCAAAACACATCTTCGCACCACTTGGTTTTCATATCTTTGAAATAAGAGAGGGTCTTCCCATTGATAAAATCTTACATCATGGAGGAATTTCTTCCTTTGTTGAGAACTTAACTCCAGTGGTAATACTTTGCAAGCAAGAAAATTTACAATATTCGCATACCAAGGCAATAAAGTATCAACCATCATCAAATGTTCATAAGAAAAAAAAATTCAATTTCTCTTGGTTCTTCAACTTCATTTTCCCTTTCCAAACGAGATAAATGGTCAACAACTACATTCCCCACACCCCGTTTATCCCGGATCTCCATGTCAAATTCTTGGAGGAGCAATACTGTTGGTGACCAAATGATGTAACCAAATTTCTGACATAGCTACCAAGGGTTGCTTAGAATCCCCAGCAACAATGCCAAAAACTTGTTGGATTGTAAAACTATTTTTGTGATTTTTTCTTTGGATAATATACTAAAAATTCAATTTGGTCTAAATCACTACAAGTGAGGTAATACAAGTAATAAAATGGATTATAAGTCCATATATCGTTCCCACAAGGATTGATTAGAAAATCTAAAGATCAACTACTCCCACCACTCAAGATCATCACTATTTGAACCTCCAATTTCGAGTTTAAACTATCTAAAATAAATTGAATGAAAGAATTTATATCAACTATTCTTTTAAAGAGATAAAAATCTAATCTCATAGAATCAAAGGTCTCTCTCGACAGAGCTAATACTAGAATAGGGAATCGTGGTTATGATAATCATTTTGAAGATAGTCTAAAATGCCATCAAGCATGATACGAATTCGATTTCTGGTCTAAAAGCACTATAGTATAGCCTTGGAATACCTCCTAACACAACATATTTCACTAATTAGCTAACCGTATTCCTAAACTAGGTCAATGAGTCTAAATAGCTACATTTAGGATTTGATCATCTTTAAGATTTGACTATATTTCCTTAACCAATACTTCATAGCCATCTCTTTGGACTGAAGACTGCTTGTCCCCATAGACAGGGTAACACAAGCCTTCTCCAATACAATTGGTACCTCAATCATTAATTCATTAGAATCCTCTTTCTCCTTGATTAGAATTTGAGCTAATATAGGATCAAGATTATTTTGCCAAAGTGAGATGAGATCTCTAAGGATTAAATTGATTTATCAACAAATGGTTCTTGTTCCTCATGAACACACTTCTCTTGTCACCCAAAAGAGAACCTTGAAGTCAGAGGTTAGAACTTCACCTATGATGCACTAGAGTGACATTCACAGTTCATTAGTTCAATGATATCATTGCAATTTACCCCCAAGTCACTACTCCTTACTCTCAGGTAGTTCATCTTTGTGTCACTCAGAGGGATCCTGGAAATCAGAGTAAAGATAGAACTCTTTCTAGGTATAAAACATTGATATACAGAACAACTCATTACAAGGACAATACCAATTTAATCAATCCAGTTTTCATACCAAAAACATCATTAAATACCACAAAAAATCACTAAAACACCAAAATTCCTTCCCATAGAGAGCTCAACCTTCCATAATTGGATCACAAATGACAATGACTAGTTGATCAAACAAAATCATTAAAATTGTCATCAAATTGAATAACTTAACTCCAAAAAAATTTCCAAAAGCCAATTAAATTCATACATAAATGAAACTCGATATATAATGATTTCAGCTCCACATTTCATCTCAAATCGATTATAATAATCCTAAAAAAAAAAATAAATAAATAAAAGAAAAATAAAAATAAAAATAAAATAACAAGAGAATATATACAATAGAGACTTCAACTCCTCCCAAAAGCTCAAAGCTGGATGAAAGTTGTCAAAAGACTCCCGATCCGAAGATTTTTTCTCTACCCTATCTCTTTATATTTATAGGGCTCATAAATGCTGGGCCAAAATTCTAGGCATAAATTGTGGATTTCAATGCAGGCTTAGTTGATTTCTTTGTCGCAACAAAGTTGGTCTATGTCGCAATATTGCAGCTTACTTATGTGTTTTCAAGCTTTGTTGTGGGTTTGTCGCATCATTCTTGACATGTATTCAGTTTATTGCCCTTGGGTCATTTGTCATGTCTAAGTTTTTAAATGTCGTGACATATCTGTAATTTCTATGTCTTGATCCTATGTCGTGACTTTCTCGCAACCTTCTTGAGTGATTGTCGTGACATAAATATTTATTGTCGCGACAAACTTTCATGCCTTGTTCTCTCTTTAGTGTCGAGACAGAGAATTTTTATGTCGCTCCCAACTTCAGTTGATACTATCTGATAATTGTCGGGACAAATTTTTGAAATGTCGCGACATTCTTTACTTGCCTTGTGTTGCTGATCTCTTTATGTGTTGTCGCGGCAAAGTTTTGAATTGTAGCAACAAACTTTCAGTGAACTCTAGTCTGCCTATGTCACAACAATCTTTCTATATCGCGACATTCCTCCTTTAGTCTCTCCTCTGTTGTGTCATGACAAGGAATTTGTATGTTGCGAAAAACTCTTTTCAATTTTGCTCTTAGTTGTGTTGCAACAAAGAATCTGTGTGTCGCGACATAAGTCAAATGTTTCTTCATAACTCCTGCTTATCTTCCATCACGACATCTTTTCATTGTTGCAACAATGTTTTTCTGCCATTTGCCTTGTTCTTTATAGTGATAGAGTTGCAAAATGTCGCGATAAACCTCTTCTTCCTTCTTACTAGTATTGAGTCTTGACATAGATTTAGAATGTCAATTCACAATTTATATCATGACATAGCTATAAAATGTTGGGACATTCTTTCATTGTTATTTTGGGCAATCTTCATAATCTTTGTTGCGATAGAGATTTGATTATCGCGACAAACTTCTGCTGGCTGTCTTAAACTTTTGTCGCGAATGTCGCGACATTTTGCATTTTCTGCCTTAGCCATTTTTACTGCTTTTCTTTTATTTAATTTCCTGCAAAACACAAATCTGGGTGAAGAGTCCATAATTTCATATTAAATTAAACTTTAAGCCTCAAATATACATGAAAAATGAGCTTAAAAATAGATAAGTTTTAGACTCATCAAATACCCAACGAATAAGTCTAGGCTTTGCATCCTTCTTTTGCATCAAGTATCGTATGGCTGCATGATCTGTGTACACACCTTGGACCTAATAATATATGATCTAAATTTGTCACAAGAATAAAGTACCACTAACATCTCATTTTCAATGGTGGTGTAATTCTCTTGTACTTCATTGAGGGTCCGACTAGTATAGTAAATGGCACGAGAAATCTTCTCACGGCGTTGCTCCAAGACGACCTAAATAGAAAAATCACTAGCGTCGCATATAATTTCAAAACGGATGTTCCAATATGGTGCAATCATAATAGGAGTTGAAATAAGCCTTTTCTTAATCTTAATAAATGCATCAAGGCGTTTCATCAAACATTACTACATCTTTCAAGCACCTACAAATGTAATTCACACTGAGAAGTCCTCGATGAACCTCCTATGAACTCAGATTAAAGAAAACTCCTCACCCCTTTGACATTCACTGGTGGTGCAAGATTTTCTATGGTGGAGATCTTTGCCTTGTCAACATCTAGTCCCTCCTTGGATACACTATGCCTAAGCACAATGCCTTCACATACCATAAAGTGACATTTCTCCCAACTGAGTACAAGATTTTCTACTTTACATCTTTCCAATACTGTACTCAAGTTGTGGAGACAATGATCAAATGAGCTCCTGAATACCGAAAGTCATCCATGAAGACTTCTATTATATTTTCAACTAGGATCTGCAAAAATTGCCATCATACAACGCTGAAAAGTGGCTGGTGCGTTGCAAAGACCAAACGACATTCTTCAGAAGGCATATGTCCCATATGGACATGTGAACGTGGTCTTCTCTTGATCTTCTAGAGAAATAATTCTTTGGTTATAGCTTGAATACCCATCCAAAAAGCAATAAAATGGATGTCCCGCTAATATGTCAAGCATCTGATCTATAAAAGTTAATGGGAAGTGATCTTTCCTTGTGGCCTTATCGAGCTTTCGATAATCAATACACACTCACCATCATGTAACTATGCGAGTAGAAATGATCTCATCTTTATCATTCTTCACTACTGTCATGTCACATTTTTTTGGAACTACTTTCATTAGATTGACCCAAGAGCTATCTAAAATAGTATACATAAACCCGACATGAAGCCATTTAAGGACTTCTTTCTTCACAACCTCCTTCATAGCAGGATTCAACTACCTTTGATGTTCAATTATGGGTGTGTAGTATTCCTCCTCCATCAAAATTTTGTGCATGCAAATTGAAGGACTAATGCCTTTGATATTTTCAATGGACCATGCAAAAGCGTCCATATTCTTCTTGAGTGGCTCAAGTAATTTGGCCTCCATATTCGCATCCAAAACTGAAGAGATAATCACAGGTTTTGTGCCATTTTCACCCAAGAATGCATATCAAAGATTCTCGAGTAGCTCTTTAAGTACTAACCCATCCGGTGTTTTCTTTTTTTCTTCAATCACAATTGTATCTTCATTCTCTTCTATAGCAAGGTTGGTCTCAGACATTTCCTGAACTGTAGATGGATGCTCAAACTCTAAATTAGCCATAGATAATGACTCGGTCAAACATTTCTCCAAAGGATCCTAATCAACTATGTCATGCAATACTTCACCAATAGAGGGGATCAAACTATCAACCCTTATACAAGTTCTTTTATCATTATTGGCAAAATTGAACTTTACTTCCTCATCACCGACTCTCAATGCCAACTCTCCATTTTTCGTATCAATTAAATCTTGTCTGGTAGCAAGACATGGCCATCCTAGAATAATCAAAATCTCTTTGTCTTCTTCCATTTCCAGCACAACAAAGTCTACCAGAAAGATAAACTTATCTACTTTCACAAGCATGTCTTCAAAAAAACCTTGAGGATAAGTCAATGAATGGTCAACCATTTGAAGAGATAATGTAGTAAGGGTAAGCTCACCCAAATTTAGCTTCTTTACCACAGATAACGACATAAGATTAATGCTAGCTCCCAAGTCACACAAAGCCTTCTTGAAAGTATGGTCACCAATCGCACAAGAAATGGTGAAACTGCCTGGATCCCTTATCTTTTCCGAAAGCTTTCTCTGAATTATTGCAATACAATTCTCTAAGAGACTGATTGTTTCATATGCATCAAGCTTCTTCTTGTTACTCATAATCTCTTTCATAAACTTCACATAGTTGGGCATTTTGGCTAATGCTTCTACAAAAGGTATTTTCACTTCAAGCTTCTTGAACATATTAAAAAATCTAGTGAATTACCCATTGTTATAAAATTCGCAAGTGCACAAGTCGTACAAGTAATACAGTGGAATAAAATTCTAGATATCGATCCCATAGGGAAGGTGTGATTTTAGTGAGGATTGAGTACCTTGGCTACTAAAGTCGTTAACTATTTGAGCGACTCAATATTTAAGAAAAAGGGGTTTTCTAAACTAAACTAAAGACAAAATAAAGCAAAACAAAATAGGGTATGATCAATGCTCACTCACAAGGAATGGGTTAATTTCAAAGAAAGAACTCATGAGCACACAGGGGTTGATTGCTTCCATTGATGCATTTAATTTATATTCATGAAGTGCTAGTTAAGTGAACATATACTTGTGTTTGTCCAAGGAATAAGGTATGAGGTTTACACTTCCGTGTCTTCCCTCAGTTTCTCACACCCACTCCCTATTCTCTATTCGGTCCATCTAGGTCATGAAATGTGATATTTTCTAAGGCAATATTTTCCTTAGGAATCCTATTGGTCACCTCTCGGTCCATACAATAAGACTACTCAGACTATGCTCAAATCGGTCACATCTCGGTCCATACAATCCCCACATAATGTTAGCAGGTGCGTCTCCTAATAAAATCCATTTAGTACTAGCCATTACTAATTTCCTAAACTTCTTTGATTAGGTTAATTTGAACCCCGATTAACTAATTCACACCTTAAGAGAATAAGAACCAGATTTTAGGCGTAATCTAAGCGTCAACAAGGATACCCTAGTAAAAGGATCGAAGATCCGATTCTCAGCATGTATCAATTAACCAAGACCGTAATAATCTCAAGAACTACACCAACTAACATCAACAGAAGAATAAATTCATTAAACCATTCTAGAAAGTATATAAATCAAGCATCAACTTCAGCAATCTACCCTAGAGGATGTTTAGCCACTCATTACAACCAAGAAATCCAACAAAACTATGTTTAGAACAAACATAACAATGAAAGATGAATAGAAAGAGTAAAGTTTAGAGATACAAAGAAAATGAGAGATGAAATCGTCTCAAACTCTACTCTACAGTTGCAAGACATCCTTTAGTAGATGGATCTTCAATATCAACTCCAAATCTAAAGTAAAAATGAACAAAATCACAAACCTTAAAATGGTTCAAGAATAAGAGAGGAGAAACCCTAAGGAAGGTATTCTCCCTTAACTTCGAAACCCTAATAATGTCTAAAGAACAAGTATTTATATGCTTTGGAAAATGGGCTAATGATGGGCTCAAAAATAGAAGTTTACTGCTCTAGCCCGTCGACGCAATGAAGGTGGGTTTTTCGCAACGAAGGTGGGTTCATCACGACAAACCCAAGGCTCTCTCATTTTGCATCTTCTGCTTCGTCGTGGCGAGCCCTCCTTCGTCGTCATGAACTAGTAGCTTCTTCAACTGTGGGACTTTTGACTAACTACTCCTTCATTGCGACAAACCAATAACTTTTCAGCAACTTCATCTCAACTTGATTTCTTCCATCACTTTGCTTGGTTTTTGATAGGCTCTAAAATTCAATTGCTAAATTTTGCAAGTGTACGGACCTACAAGTAATATAGTGAACTCAAGGAGTCTGGATATCGAACCATAGGGAGTTAGGTGTTAACTATTGAAATTGGGATGTTCTCTCTTATATCCAAGATAGTTAAAGGATGAATTGAGAAATTCCGACATAAAAAACAATTATCAGGGGAAAACAGGATTGAAATTCTATTTAAGGTAAAAGTTATCGCATAAAGGATTCTAGGGTTTTGATGTAAATGGATAATCCCTAAATATTAAGGTGATCTCTTTCTCGTCAGGCTAATTGGACATATGCTCAAGGCAAATCTCACAAAAGTAATTATTAACCTCTATCGAAAGCTAATGATATATCGACTACAACCAGGTATATTTCTTCTCAGCTCAACCCCCGGCTCTAGTGATGTATTAACGAAAAAGAAACTCAATTATGCCTAATAATTCCTATCAATATCTCTATTATCCAGAAAATTATGTCAATTCACCTAGGTCTAACTTATCACTCATTTCTCAAATCTTGTAATAGGTCACATACATATTGAAATTAATCAAAAGTCAAAATGAATTAACATAAGAATAAATCAATGAGCAATTAACAACTAATAGACACAAGAGATGAAAATCAATGCATTAATATAAGGTTCATATCCATATTACAAACAAAACCCTAGATTATTGAATTAGAACATCACTAAGAACAAATATGAAATAAGAAGAATTGAAAGCATAATGGAAAAAGAAGAAGAAACTCAAGACATGGTTCAATCCTTCCAAATGAATCTCCATAAAATTTCCAAATTTCTCCTAAACACGAAACTCTCCAAAGAAACACAAAAACCTCAAAATTAAAAAACCAAAAACTGAAAAAACTTAAAGAACTAAAGATAGTGGGATCAAAACTCTCAAGAGAGGAGGAACCCTAAAGAATAGCCTCCATTTAGCAAATTTCGAACCCTAAATCCAAAAGAGGAATGTTATATTTATACACCTTGAAAACTGGGCTCAAAATGGGCCCAAAAATAGAAAATAAATGTGGGCTACGTCATGTGGTCGGGACTATGGTGACTTACGGTCGCGACTTCACCGAAATGAGGATTCCATAGTTTCTACATGATGGCTTCACGGTCGCGACCGTGGTGACTGATTAGTACCCAACAAGCAATTTCTCAGCCTTTGTTTATAGCGGTTTTATGCGCTTTGTGTACTAATTGACTCAATAACTCAATTGATACACTGGGTCCGCATTACTCACGATCATGATTGTAGCTATTTTTAGTAGTTTTGCAGTCAAATGCCTCATAATTCTCAATTAAATTCAAACACGATGAACCGCAGCCACCCAAGTGATGCATGATCAAGCTGTGAGGAAATTGGTAGCAAAAATACTGAAGAGAAGGAGCTCAAGTGAATTTTGTTATAAAGTTCGTAGTCTTATGAATTCTCGCAGCTGCCACGCAAACCTCGCGAACACTACTCACTTCAGGTAAGTCATTGACCGCTTTTCAATCTACTTTTGGTGGTTTTATACAAGTTTGCCTCATGTAATTTGGTTCTTAAAACATTGTCAGAATTTCTTTATAATCGAGCACCTATATAAGCCTACCGCTAGAATCAACCAACTTTTTTCACTCCATCAATCAATCAAGAAATTTGCACTAAGCTTCCTCTCCTCTCATTGCTGTGATTTTCTTCTTCTCCTTCACTTTCAGAAGGAGATACCTAAACACCCCGATGATTTATTAAATCAAGGGATGCCTCTACGGAACCCGATCCTCAAGGGAAGGCCAATTAGGTGCTGATTTTGGGCTTAGCTGTTCTCATGCTCTTCATGTATGCATTTAAGGGTATTTCAGGAATTCTACTTCTCACCCAGTTAAAATCTCCTAGGCATGCTCTCCTAATGTGTATTTGGCAAGATTTCTCTCTGGGTTCAAAGGATACTGCCTGGATCCAATCATGCCCGCCATTGTCTCCTATTAGTTATTGCAGGTTTTTATGATATGTTTTCAATTGTTAGGGACATTTATGCCTAATAAAATGCCATCTTTCAAGAGAAAACTTTAAAGGTCTAGGTTTTAAAGCTAAATGAAGATCCGCCTCGAAACACTCATATGTCATGTTCTCAATCCAAGGATAGACCCAGCACATGCTCATGACCTAGTAACCCTAAGCCCAAGGTCCGAGACTTCAAGGAGTTCTTCTTAACTTTTACTATATTTCGCTTACCATTCACACACACTATTTTCATAAACCCTTTAAATCCAATTCCAGAAACACCATTTTCAATGCACCGTAACTCTCTCACAAAGAAAACCCATACCCGTATTCGACCCTGTGAGCCACCGTGGTAGTAGCCTTGCCACGTCGCATAGGAATCTTAGGTTATAAATTTTGTTGATTCCGAACACCTACTCGCCAAACGAATCAAATGGCGCCGTTGTTCTGGACGTGCGCACTAGTAAGAAAGAAAAGAAGGAAGCCAGTGATTCACATCACAAGTTTCGTGCAATCTCATTTCTTTATTTTATCATTTTTCCTCACTGCGCTCACTGGCAGGGGAATTTGAAATTTTCACCGCAGGAGTTCAAAACTTCACCGTGCGCATCAAGTTACCCCCTCGTTTTGATTTTGGCCAAATTATAACCTTTGTTAGTCTTGTTTTGCTTGGTTTCGTCAGTGGTGTGTCTACAAGCAGCCTATGCAAGTGGGATAGAACACCGCATTGGAAAGGCTAGGTGTTCCAATCGAACGGTCGTAGTTAGCTTGCACACCAATCGATGGAGACCCCACCTCCGAAGAGCAAATAGAAAGAACAAGGGGTTCATCGTGAACCCAATGCATACAGACGATGAGGATCACATATACCCACCATGCGAGTGCACCTCATGTGCATTATACCCCGCAGAGGATGGGCAAGGAGACCCATTCTTGCGCCCCTTCTCCCGACTTTCATGGTATGGAAAACGAAAATCCATACACACATATTCTGGATTTCGAGGAGGCTCAGACACTTTCAAGGAAGGTGCATTTGATATGGACTTGCCTGCCGAAAAGCCTTCCCTTGACCTCAAAGATAAAGCCAAAATTTGGCTTAATTCACTAAGGCGCTGCTGACTATCGAATCACGAGCCGCAGCGAATTTCAAGAAGTTCTTCAAGAACTGATAAGACCAATAACTCCAAGAGGAAGATCTACACCTTGCGTTCTCATGACAAAGAAAGATCTCTATCGTTGGGCCGAAAGGTATCTTGAACCATCACATGCCCCTCACCATGGCTTTGATACATGGATGGTAGTGAACCACTTCTACGATGGAATGTCCCTTTCCATGAAACAACTCCTGGAGACCATGTGTGGAGGGGACTTCCTCAGCAAAAATCCTGATGAAGCCATGGACTTTTTGAACTACGTGACTGAAACCTCCAAGGAATGGGATGAGCCGAACCCAAGGGAGGTGGAGAGAATAAAACCAACAGTAAACCCGAGGGGAGGCATTTACTCACTGACGAAGGAAGTGGAACTAAAGGCTAAGTTGTCCACCCTGAACAGAAGAATGGAAGAACTTGAACAGAGAAACCAGCAGAGGTACCCGCAATGACCGGTAGTATCTTAGCCAAACCATAGTTTCCAATTGTCAATCTAATGGCCACCAAGGAGAACATTGTCCAATTTCTCCTTCCGCAAGGGACGGCTGCTAAAAATGCAAATGTCAGGGACAAAATAGCCACCAACCGATGCCCGCGATAGCAACACTTATAACTTAACCGGAAGAATCCACCCCAATCCCAAATTTCTCGGGAGTTCTGTATCTCCAAGATATGTTCCCCCCAAGGTCCACCTCTCAAGAAGCAGCTAGCCCACCAACCTCGGCTACACTGTGGAGCAAGCTATCATGAATTTGGAGCAAGGTGGTGGGGAATTTTAGAGGAGCGTAAAACCAATAAATGCCCGTATTAACCAAATAATAGAAAAGGTAGAAAGCTCCATGGACAAAAGAATTGATGGCTTCACAAAAGCCTAAATCAAAAAATTGATACCATGCAGTCATCCATCAGTAGCCTGAACAATTAGCCACAGGTACTAGAGAAAGGGAGATTCCCCTCCCAGACACTGCCTAATTCTAGGGGAGTGCATGAACTAAGCTTTTCCAAATGGAGCTCCGCAAAGAATGGATGAAGTGTGCCATTATCACTTCTGAGGAGTGAGGGGCGAAATCGGAGCGTACTGATGCCCAAACCTCGCGCTTAAAACCGTAGAACAAAGGAAAAGGAGCCTGAACATATATTCATTAAAGAGGATTCGATCAAAGAAAGCATGCCTCCCCCATTTCCTCAAGCACTAAGAGGCAAAAAGAAGGCTTCTAAGCAAGAAGGCATCCTGGAAGTGGCCGAAAATAAGGTGAACATTCCTCTACTTGACATGATCAAGGTCCCTACTTATGCAAAATTTCTAAAGGACTCAGGCATCACCAAAGGGATTGCATTAACAAGAAAGCCCCTTCCTAACAGCAAGCTTAGCTCCCATCATCCAAAGTGAACCTGTTAAATACAAAGATCCGTGGACTCCCACCATTTCGGGCCAACATCGGGAGGGACCTCGTATGGGACAAGGCATTGCTGATTTGGGAGCTAGTGTCAACCTACTGCCATACTCAGTGTACAAGCAGTTAGGTTTGGGAGAGCTAAAGCCTACCAACATCACCCTATCCTTAGCGGATCGATCAATGAAAATACCAAAAGGGATAGTTGAGGATGTCTTGGTAAAGATAGACAAATTCTACTATCCTGGATTTCGCGTTCTGACACAGAGCCAATGGCAAGAGAGCACTCAACAAGTGCCCATCATACTGTGGAGGCCATTTTTGGCCACAGCTAATGTTATAATCAACTCTGAATTAAAGTATGTATCACCTTCTAAGAACATGATTGAGCTCAACATCTTCACTGAAAGCAACAAGGATAAGCTACCCGATGGCGAGGAGCGTAAATTAGAAGAAGTCCTATTTTAGTGGCAATGTGTGGAAAGCACGGTGCTCATAAACTGTAGGGAGAATTAACGAAGAACCATCAAGGAAGTAATGAAGGATCAATCACGCCACCCTTCCCGCTCCGTCATGCCACCAACACCACTGTGAGAGCATAACGCTAATGGGAACCAGAGCGTGTCGAACTCCAATCAAGAAGACACCTCACAGGCAAGCATGCAGGAGCTCCCGAATCTCTCCATGAAACTCTCTAAACAACATAACAGTGGAGCGGTTTCAAAGCAGAACTTTAAACCAATCCACTTGATGAGATTTATTATTTTATTTCACCTTTAAATTAGGATTTTCACACATCCTTTAATTTCCAAATTTTGTGAATTTTTCTATTTTTCAAGCTTAACTTCTCATAATTTTTGGTCTCAGGTTGTTGGCAGGTTCCATCAAGGGGAGCAAATACTTCTAAGAATTTCTCAGTTTCAGAAATTTTTCTGAACCCTGCGAAATTCGTAAGTCATAAATTCGCAGCCGCGCACATCGTTTCATCTTCTCCCGCCCGCAACCCTTCTCTTTTCCCAAGAACCCTCCGTTTACACGGGCTCCCGCAATTAAATTTTATTATCTGAGCCAACACTGATTGCCACAATGCCATTAATTGTTTTTGTCTTCCCACTTACCCCTCCCTTCCTATATAAACCCTTGTTTCCTTTCATTTTCATTTCACTTCATCCTTCCAGTTTCTGAAAAACCCATCTCCTCTCAAGTTTGGTCTCCCTCAGGCCCGACAATGGTGAAGACTAGAGGAGCTCATTCCTTCCCACGCAGTGCCCAGTGTCCCACTCCCCCCGGCCTGACCTCCACCCAGTCCCACTCCCCCTGGGTCGCAGCGGCCGCCCCACTAAGGCCCACCGCGCACCCCTCTGTTGTCGCCGTCCCGCCCCCAAACACAGACAGAGCCCCGTCGTCGATGTCGAGGGTTCCTCCCAGGCCCCCGCCAAAGGAGATATCATACCCGGGTTGGCCCCACTCCACCCGCTCTTTCGCATTACAAGCCAACCCGGAGGGCCCCACCGGCCAAGAGGGCCCGGACTTCAGGCCCAGGGGAGTCATCCACTTCGAGACCCAGGGCGCCACCCTCACCACCCTATCAGGGTGTTGCTGGAGCCCCCGACTTATCTCCTGCTTCCATCATCAGGCGGCCTTACTTCCCCTGCGACCCCATCCCGGGGAATGTTGACTACAGAGGGAGAGATTTCCATGGGGAGGTGTACTACGATCTCAAAGACAAAAGGTAATCTTATTCATGGACTCCATTCTTGTGTAGTGATAATTATCCGAGTCGTTCATGGTGCCGTCGATTCTGTTTCATCCTGCAAGCCATCGAGTTCTTTCATACGATGACATCTAGGCATGAGGCCAACCCAACTACTCTGCACTTTCTAGTCGACGGCCTGGGCCAGTGGATACTGAGCCACATCACAAATGCCTACCCTCCATCTTTCAGGTCCCTCGCCAACACTACCGATTATAGACAAGTGGGCCCCATCCTCGACCAGGAGAGATGGTCCCGCCCTCTCTATGGACGCTACCGGGTAGGACGATATTATTCAGCAGACCTCCCACAACAGATGCTTCGATAGATCACTACTTGAGGCCCAAAGAACATGTTTCCACTTCTCAGCATATTGTCTCGTATGAGGGGAGCTATCTCGAGGTGTTATATCGCATTTCTCAGAGGGCTACCTGTTCAAATTTCAGAAATGACATATGCCCTTATTTCATTTCGAGGACGGTGGTCCACCGTCTGAGTTCGCCCCCACAATGAGTCCATGCCTCTTTATTTCCTCGACTATTATGTCGATTCTAGAGCACATCGTGCCCCTTAGTCGAGCCTCTCGATTAGAGCTGTCACCATTTACCGTGGGGTGGAGGGCCACCCCCACGATCACTGCATGTCAGCCTCGAGCCTTATCTTCCTCCGACTCAAACGAGGATGAGCCGGCTGATGATAGTCCACGAGGGGACCTGTCCCCTATAGCTGAGCACACTGGGGAGCCTCCAGCTCCAGCTTCACCAGTACCCCCTCCAGTCTCTTCAGCTCCACCGACCACAGTACCAGTAGCTCCAGCATCAGTACCTCAGGCTCCGATGCCCTCTGCCCCTCCAGAGCCTTCGGGCCCCATGCCCACTGCTCGGTCAGATATAGCTGGGTTGAGTACCTCCACACAGCCCCCGCAGTACATTACCCTCTCTGCCAAGGACTTCCTGGCTCTCATGGAGACGGTCCGCACATTCTCAGCCACTACAACTTCATTTGCAGCTTCCCAGGCCACACTGGCAGAGAGGATGACCCGCACCGAGGCTTCCAGCACATCCAGCTAGCCCCGATGCACTACAGCCACTCGGGGCCTCCCCTCGCTGCCTCCCGCATACCCGCCTCAGCCTCGCCTATCCCTCCCTGGCAGATCGCGATTCGTCTATGGCTCCAGCAGGTGTTCCGAATAAAATTTATAACCTAGATTTTACTACCTATTATTAGCAAAGCTACTACAAGATAAATGCTCTAGTGGTCGTAACACAGGATGGGTTTTCTTCGTGAGAGAAGAGTTACAAAGGCATTGAAAATCTGTGGTTTTCTTGATTCAAAGGGTTTGTGGGAAACAAGTGTGTGTAGATATTGAAAACCTAAATAACTAAAGTGAAAAGTTGAGAGAGAAAATCCTCGTCTTGGGAAGCATCGGGCTTAGTGGTTCTGCTAACCAACATGTACTCGGGTCTTTATCCTCACATTTAGGAGCATGACATATAGTCATTTCCCGAACCGAATCTTCATTTAGCTTTAAAACCTAAACCCTAAGAGTTTTCCTTTTGAAAGATGGCATTTTATTAGGCATAAATGTCCCTAGCAGTGAAAGCACATCTCAAAAACACTACCCTATGATAACTAATAGAGATTAACTATCCTGCCTCAAAGTGGATCTAGCGAAAGTATCCATCGAACCCAAAAGCTTAAGCAACACACATTAAAGGGAGCATGCATAAGAGATTTAACCTTTAGTGAGTAGTTGTAAGCACAAATACCCTTAAACACAAATACGAAGAGCATGAGAACATGCAAAATAAGCCTAAAAACAACACCTGCTGGCCTTCCCTTCAAGGATCAGGGTATTAGGCTACATCCCCTTTGATTTCGGCTCAACATCAAGTGTGCTCTGCTACCAAGAAAGTGCGGTGAGCGATGAGAAGAAGAGAAAATCACCACCAGCAGAGGGAAAGGAAGCTTCGTGCCCAATTTCCTTGATTGATTGATGGTGGCGCCAAAGTTGGATTTGATTACAAGCATGGTTGCTTCTATATAGGCTCGTAAAAGGAATTACAAAAGTGTTCTGAAGAACCAAATTACATAAGGGAAAAACTCAGATAAAACCACCAACAAGTGGATCAAAAACACTGTGCACAAGTGAGGACAAAGTGAGCAAAGAGCCAGGTGAAGTCATGAATTTGCGTGCTGCCAAATTTACAACCCCCAAAATTTCAACGCTCCCCTTCTTCAATAATTTTGCCCCAGTTTCCTCCGATTTGATCTCGTGATCTTCGAATTTAGCTCGTTCATCAGGTTTGAATCGAATTGAGGAATTAGGAGGTGTTTGACCCAAGAAACTAATAAAATAATTTACAAAATGTCATCGTAATGAAGCCTGACCCAATGTATCATCGAAGTTATCGTTGATTAAGACGCTGAAAAGTTTTGATAAAACCTACCATAAACAAGGTTCAAAATTGCACTATTTCAGGGTACTAATCACCCCGCCTCCACCACATCTACTCAGTCATTTCTCTTCTCGATAGCTCATAAATGGCAGCCAAAGATCGCCCACTTCACCAATAAAGACCTCAGCCCGCCCAGCCGAGGATGATCCTTCTCCGTACCCACCGACAGGGAGAGGTACCACTTCCTCCACTAACTTTCTCGCTCCGCTTCCTCTCTTCGACAGCTTAGTTGTCAGCTTTATGTTCATACGTTTGATTTTAGTTTTACTTGTACCACATTCCCAACAAAGCCCATTTTTGTTTATGTAGAGGCTTGTTGTTTACTTCTTTTTGCAAAAATCGAAAATTTTGTAGATTCACCTGGATATATATAATAAAAATCTATTTTTCTACACTCAGATCTCTATATCAGCTCTTTATTATATGTGGGTTTTGCCTTCTCAGAATTGGAAAGCAGCACAAAGATACTAAATGCTAGAACGGTTCCATGCCCGATTGAAAGATATTGGTCGCCTGAAGACCCCCGGTAATTCCCCCCTGTCTTCAACCATTCTCTAGCCACACACACAATTCACATTAGTTTTCATCAATAGGCTGAGAAGTCAGATACCTCTTACTTCTACAAACCGGCCTTAACTTCATGACACTTATATTGACTGAGTCTCTTTTGAAAGAAGGCCAATGTGTCTTCCAAAAGAAAAGAAAAGACAAAGAAAATAGAAAAGAAAAGAGTTAAGTAAAAGCCGCAGCCTTTGCCTCTCAAAACCCGAAAGCATGGTCCGAAGGGCTCACGCTGGAAGCCTTTATAGCCCGGCGCCCTAAACAAACCCCGGGCCGGGAGTCACCGACTTAGTGCTCAAGCATACGGGTGGACGGGGTGGAGTTTAGCGAGTCAGAGGCTCGATTCTCAAACCATTCAAGTCCGGTGAAACCTGTGAGTTTGTGGTCGAAGATCCTTTTAACCCATGCCCAAACCTTAGTCAGTCGGGAGTCGCCTGGACTCTCGCATAATCGAACTTCTGGGTGAAGCCGTTTTAGCATCGCACCCTACAATACAATAGAAGTATGAAATAAGTGTGGAACCGAATCTATTTAGGCTGGCCAACAGCCATGTACGCAAAGAGTTCACTGGGAGGTAGCTAGCAAAATTATTGGGTATAAACTGATCACCTAAAAACACTTAGATTCAGAAATTCGTGTCAGATTTCCCTGGAATAAATTTCATACCTGAACTCGTCTCTCAGATATATCTGTTTCCAAGCCGGTCTTTATACGTAGTCCCACTCATTACACCGGTTGGGCATTATTTTCACATACTTTTTGAACAGACAATCCATTTTTGCAAAAACATATCCTGCATGATCTTCCTTCTTTTCATCATTGCTAAGGGACTAGCAACGTCTCGGTTGGGGGGAGTGATTAGTACCCAAATAGTGCAATTTTGAGCCTTGTTTATAGCGGGTTTTATGCGCTTTTTGTGTACTAATCGACTTCAATAACTCAATTGATACATCAACCCTGGCCATCGATCACACTAGAAGCTATTTTTAGTAGTTTCACAGTCAATGCTGATAATTCTCAATTCGATTCAAATGAAGTGAACTAGGAGTCGAATTCGAAGATGCATGATCAAACCAGAGGAAATTTGGAGCAAAAACACTAAAGAGAAGGAGCTCGGGAAAGTTCTGGTGTGGTCACAAAGCCCGCAACCTGTAAATTCCTCAAGAAGCCGCCACCTCGCAACTCCGCAAATTTCACAGTTGCCAATTTTGCAACCTCGCGAACACCGCCACCTATGTGCCCGTTTGACCGCTTGACCCGCCTTTGGTGGTTTTATATAAGTTTGCCCTCATGTACTTTCGGGTTCTTTAAAACATTGTTGTAATTTCCTTTATAATTGAGCACCTATATAAGCTCCGGGCCGCTTGTAATCAAATCAACTTTTTTACTCCATCAATCAATCATGAAATTCTGCACGGCTTCTCTCCCTCAATTAAGCAGGATTTTCTTCTTCTTCTCCCTTCACTTTCAGGACTTTCTTAGTAGCCAAACACCCCTTTCGATGATGACAAATCAAGGGATGCTCTGATAAACCCCGATCCTTGAAGCGGAAGGCCACTGTGTGTCGATTGGCTTACCGCATGTCTCTCATGCTCTCTATGTTTGCATTTAAGGGTATTTGTGCTCCCGCTTCTCACCTTAGTTAAAATCTCCTAGGCATGTTTTCCTAATGTGTATTTGGCAGCTTTGGGTTCAAGGATACTTCACTAGATCCACTCGATGCCCGCCACTGTCTCCTATTAGTTATTATAGCAGGCTGAGATATGTTTTCACTGTTAGGGACATTTATGCCTAATCAAATGCCATCTTTCAAGAGGAAAACTCTAGTGGTCTAGGCATTAAAGCTAATGAAGATCTCTGCCTGAAATGACTTATATGTCATGCTCCCTAACGCGAGGATAAAGACCTTGGTGCCATTATGCCTAAGTAACCTAACCCTAAGCCCAAAGGCCCGAGACTTCAAGGAGTTCTCTAACTACCGCTTATTTCAGCTTTTCAGCCATTCACACACACTATTTTTCACAAACCCTTTAAATCCAACGAGAAAACACCATTTTCAATGCACTGTAACTCTTCTCTCACAAAGAAAACCCATCCCTGTGTTCGACCCTATAGCCACTATACTACAGTAGCTTTGCTACGTCAGTAGAAGGAATCCTAGGTTATAAATTTTGTTGATTCTGAACACCTACTTGGCTAAAACGAATCAGTGACTTAAAGTTGTGACTCACCCGAGATATCGCCCATGTGTCAGTCTCCTTAATTGCACTACGCGACCATGGCTATTCAGGGTCACGACCTTTATCATTCATGGCCGCAACCTGTGGGTCTCTTTCAACCTATCTTCCTTATTTCTCACCACTTTATTTGCTTTTGTCTTTTCTTCGTTTTTGCAAAACACACAACTATGGGGGATTAGACATGAAAATAGCTAAAAAGAGTGTTTAGTTAGCATCAAAACCATGATTTATGCTATATTTTGAACTAAATAATGCTAACCTAAAATACTCCTAACAAATTCCCACAAACTTAGTATTTTTCTTGTCCTCTAGTAAAGCAATGGTTTATTACTCTTTTTCAAAATTTAGGCAAGTTGAGCATGTATTGAGATTTTGCATGATAATTTGCCTCAGGGACTTTCACCTTCATGCCACACAAAGAAACCTTTGAGACAAAATTTTCAAACATAATGAATCAATCATAAGTTGAGCAACCTAAACCACATTTCTTAAGTGTGTGTGTGAAGCCTCTCCTCTTTAGTCAATTTCAATTTAGATGAAATTATATGAATATGAGTGGAATGGGATCTCTAACTCACTTGGGTGAGTGTGTAACCCACAGTTTGTCGGTCATATCACTCTCCACTAATGTAAAGACACAACTCTTAAGATTAAATAGTCTTTACTTAGTTTCAGAATGTATGACTTAGGTAAAGGGTAGTTGAGTAAGTCATTTAGGTTTCGGGGCCATTCCCAAACATACATATTTTTCCCCTTTTTCTTCCTAAACTGCCATCCTTTGGTACCTCACATGTTTTTACCTGCTTTCTAAATTTTCCCTCAAACTTAGCTCTGAGATCTTTTCACCACATGATTCTCCCCAAACTTGTTCACTCTCACTATTTTCTCACCCATTTATGCCTGCCACCCTTACTTTTTCTTCTACCTCCAAGGTATGGAGTCGTGTAATGCTTGACCTTCTTAAACTTTCTACCTACCTTGTGTAGTGAGCTTTAGTTTAGTAGCTCCCAGACTAGTTGGCCTTAAGGTACTAGGTGTGGAACACTCCTAAGAACTTACTTGCTCAAAGTAGGAAGACTACAAGATCAAACAACTCCTCTTTGTTTTATTCTTTCTTTTTCTTCTTTTTATATATATTTTTCTTTATTTTTTTAGCCCAACCTCTTTTGGTTTCCATTCATTACACATCCTCTTCAACCAAACCCCAACTTCAAACTACATGTATTCATAAGATATCACTTTGACACTCAATTGTTAGGGTAAACATAGGTATTTGACTAAAGGGTATTCAAGATAAAGGTTCCAAGGCTAATTCTTTGGCTTTCAAGACATAAATTGGCTAATAAGGCCCAATGATGGGTGACTATGGGTCTATGCATAATAAGGTTAGCTAGAAAGGCTCAATTTGTCCAAGGATGGCCTAAATCATTTTCTAATTTCCATGTTGCCTAGTATTTCACCTCGAGTGATAATTGAAAAAGTTCTAGAGTCACAAGAGATCAATTAGGATAATATTCACCTAATTCTTCTCTAAACCAAGCAAAATTGTCTAAGGAGAGTACATGACTTGTGCTCAAGATATTAAGAACATATGGTATAGTCTATAACTGCATGGTTAACACATTATGCTTTACGTTCAACTATCTCTCATTTTCTTCATGTGAAAGAGGGTTCAATCAATTTTTCAACATAGGCAACCCTTCTTTTTCTCAACACAACCCAACACAACTAACACACAAAAAAAACTTTGAAATCTTTTTGGAATTTTCAATCTTTTTGGAATTTTTTCACATGATGTACGACAGTTCAATGATGGTCAAACAAGTATTTCATGATGATATTTATCCATAAAATTCAGCCATCAGCAGGCATATAAGATATTTTCCCTGAAGCAAAAACTAACACACAAAAATAAGCAATACACAATTGTCTAATTAACAAACACACCAACTAAAAACTCTGAAATGAAAACAAACTAACAAAAACTAACATAAGAAAAGAACATAGGTTCAAAACTGTTGCGAGACAAGACATGCATGCAGAGGAGACAATGACAATGACAACTAGCGTCAACCTGCCCCCAAACTTAAAGATAGCATTGTCCTTAATATTAAATAAAGAAAACAGGGCAACAGAAAACTCTCCTTGCAGTAGTGTAGAAGTTGCCTCAAAACTGTTGTGATTTCTTCTCTGATTCTGAATCTGAAATTTTGAGGAGGTCATTTACTGGTATTATTAGAGGCTATGCAAGAAACTTGAATGGCGGAGGTGGAGGTGGTGGTGGTGGGCCTGATTGTGAGGAACTAGTTGCAAATTGCACAAGTTGGCTTTGATATTGACTGTGGAGCTCTATCTGCTTCATCTGCATTTCTTGTCTCTCAGCTATAGCAGCTAGCTGAGCCATGATGGTTATGTTCGCATTGTGCAACAGTCTTGTGCCCTTTCTATAGTCATTGAACTCATCAATCCACATCTCCCCCATAGCTACCAATCGCTCTGTCAATTTGTTGATCTGTATCTAGGTAGCTGAGGGTACCTTATCACTCTCATCTTCATCACTTTAGTCTTTATCCTGATTTTCCTCATGCCTATCTATATTTTCCTGGTTATCTTCTCCTTCTTGGTTCTCCTCAATTCAATATACTCATTACAATCCCGGATTTTTATTTGTTTTTAGTTAAATTTCATCATCATAATAAGTGTTTTTACTCCAATTTTGTTCCTATGTGCATCGTAGGGTTTAATTTGAGGCGAGGCTTTATGGTTAAGTGAGGCTTTTAAAAGTAAGAAGAAGCAAAAAGAAGAAATTTAACTTCACGTCACAAATGTCGCACGTGGATTAGCCTCATGAAGACAACCTTCATGTTGTGATGTTCGAGCCTAAACGTTGCAACGTCAAGTGTTATATTGCTAAAGAAGTTCCCCCTCATGTCGTGATGTGGTGCCTAGCGCACGTTGCAATGTGAGCATCTAGATGTCGCGACGTGGGTGGCGGCCCAATAAATGCTCAAGCCCATTTTGTGCATTTGAAGAAAGATTGCCTTTGGAAAATAAATATGACAAGCCCTAATTTAGAAAGGGGTTGGAGGTTTGGAAAAGTTCTTAGACCTCTTGAAGGTTTGAAGAGGAAGAGGAAGAAGAAGTATTGATGATTATCACACATTTGGAGTTTTCTTAAGTCTTTTCATGCTTTCGGTTTACTCTATGTTATTTTCCTTCCATGTGATGTTCTAAATTCATAGTCTAGGGTTTTAGTGTAGATTACACATGAATCTTGTAATTAATTATTGGATATCTTTTCAATTGTTATATGGAATTCTATTTGCTCATTATTTCATCTTGATCTTCATGCTTATTGGTATTTGATCACCATCAATATGATTTGTGGCCTATTGTAAGACCTGAAAAGAGAGTAATAAGTTAAACCTAGGTGAAATAACATAATTCTCCATAGACTAGAAATACTCATGGGTTTTATGTGGTGATTATGGCTTTCTTAGGTTTAATGCATTTCTTATGTCTTGCGGTTGAGTAGAAATGCAATATACCTAAATCTTTGAAGTAGGTTATGAATTATCGAGAGAGATTTATAATTTAATTTGTGAAGCTCACCATTTTCAAGAATTCCATATGATAAATTGATTGAAGATCAATGTCAATTGCTTGAGGATTGTGTAATTGAATCCAAAACCCTAGTCCTTTAACATAATCATTTCATTCTCACTGTTGTTAGATCTTGCATTAGAGCTGTTATTATTTGTTTAGATTAATATTTCATCAAAACATTCATTCGGATAAAGGAGAAATCGCCTAATTTTAGTAATTAACAACCACTTCCCTATGGGTTCGACACTTATCGTCCATTGTATTACTTGTTGAACGATGCGTACACGGGTGCTCATTTAGCATTTCATATTTGCAACCAACAACCACACATGAGCCATAAGAATCTCTTCCCTATGGTCATCACATGGTCTAACATCCCCAATCCCATCTCCATATCTCCTCTTAGTCTTAGGTTCGATGTGAAAACATGCAGAATGGTGATCAAGCGTTTGCATGAATTAAGAACAAGATGAAAAACATCAAAATATATATAAACTAATGTGCTGAATGATTACATCATGCAATCCCTAAATAGGGTTCATATCACAGGCTACATCGTAGCCCTAGAAAAGAAAACTACAACATAATGAAACTAAAAACAATGTAAACTCTAATGGGAAACATCAGGGTTGTAGAAAATAATGGTGTTGCAGCCTCGAGATCCTACTCCAAATGTTCACGCGAAGAAACTTCAACCTCCAGCTATCAATAACCCTATAAGTCACATTTAAGGTTACTTTTATAAGCTTCTAGGGTTCTAGGAGCATTTTTGTCCTTTGGGTCGAGATCCCCCCCTTTGAAAAATTTTTCTTAAGACATTGCATGTGATGCTCTCTTGAAACTTCAATTTTTTTTGCTAACTCACAATTTTCGAAGCCTCTTTGAGTGACTTCAAAACTAGATAGAGAGCAACCAAGGCCACTTTAAAAATTTCAAAGTCATTAAGGAGTGACCTCGAAATCAGACAAAGAGGAGGCGATGGCACTTCGAAACCTGGTAGAGAGTGAACAATGCTGCTTCGAAATTTTTGAAGCCACTAGGGGTGACTTCAAAACCTGCTTCAAAATTTCCATATTCCTCCTTAATGCTTATGTCTCACTTCCAAGCTCTCTCTAAGAATGTTTGTGTCTCGAGAAACCTCATGGCTCTCTCCTCATTCTCCAAGAGTTTACAAAAGTACCTAAAACCTGAAAAGTTCATATAAACTCAAGGAAAACATTATTTTTGGGCATAAGGACTAATCTGTGGCTAAATTGGGGGTTTTTTTTATGCTATTCACACCAAAAAGACTATGAAATGTGAGTGTAAATGTAAGAACAAGTAATTTGAGTGTTCTTTAGTAACCCCCCTTTGAATTGCCATGGTGAGGAAGGACTTAGTGAACCCAAAGACTGAGATCTCTTTTATTATAATTTACACCTTAATCAATCAAAAATGAATCTTTTCTTCTCATACAATCACCAACTTAAAAATTCTCTTTTTATTTTCTGTTTTAATCAATCAAGATAACTAACAAGCAAGTAACCTAGGATTATACATAGAAAGGGAAAACACATCCCAATGGGCGACCCTAAAGGCAGTATACCATTAGTAGTTATGGGCTACCCGAGGTTGGTTTTAGGTTATTATAAATTTCTATGATTCCTTGGCCCACCTAATCTAACCACCCGACATAGGATGAATCAAGGTGTCTCTTGAAGTAACACCTTTAATATAAATGTTGTTTTATGAAATGATTCAAAGATGTCACTTTAAGAAACACTTTCAGTTTAAATTCATAAATTTCAAAATATTGGAAAGTATCTCTTCAAAATAAACTTTCAGTCTAAATTCAAAATTTTCAATATTGTAGAAAGTCTTTTCAAGAGAATTTTCAATTAAATTCATAATTTCTGAAATTCTAGAAAGTGTTTCTTCAAGAGACACTTTCAGCTTAAATTCAAATTTTAATAATTTTGAAAAGTGTCTCTTCAAATTCAGTCTAAAATAAAAAAAATTGAAAAATTTTAGAAAGTGTCTCTTCAAAAAAAACTTTCAGTATAAATTCAAAATTTCTAACATTTTAGAAAGTTTCTTTCAAGAGACACTTTTATTTTTATAATTTTTGAAATTTAGAAAGTGTCCCTTCAAAAGACACATTTAGTTCAAATTTAAAATAATCAGAATTTTAAAAGTATCTCTTCAAAACACACATTTGGGTAAAATTGAAATTTTCAGAAGTTTAGAAAGTGTCTCTTCAATAGACACCTTCAATTAAAATTCAAAATTTTCAAAATTTTAGAAAGTGTCTCTTGAAGAGACACTTTCTACGTTTGATGAGTATCGTATAAACTGATTTTATCTCCATATTTTGCTTAGTTTTTAGTAGTTTTATGATATAAATAAGTGTTCTAATGCCTTACATGTGTGATTAGGGCAACTATTGGGTGGAGCGGAGCGAAAATGAAGTGAAAGAGTCCAAAAATCAGCAAACTCCGATATAGCATAAAGCAGCAACTACTGTATTTCAATCTTTTCAGCTATAATATGATCACAAATGACTTCTCTTCTACTATGGATTCATTATAGACTTTATAAGCTTTCGGAAAAGCCCTTATTCACTTAATTTGGACTTCAAATGATTAAGTTATGATTTTTAAGTTATGACTTTTAGAAGAAGGAAAAAGCTGACCAATTGGCACACTTTGTTGATTCAGTTTTTACCATTAGAGCTAAAGTGTTCTCTCTAGAAATATCCATAATCTAGACTTCAAGATGTTTCCATAGAGCCCTATATCACTCAATTTGGAGTCCGAATGAGCAACATACGACATCGGAAAGAAAATGAGGAAAAATAGGGCATGCTGTGAATAGTGTTCACGTTGTAGCGTGGATGTTGGGGCCAAACACGTAGATTTGCTGGTTTTTGGCCATTTTTGAGCCCAAACTTTAGAAGGACCATAAAAGGAACATTCTAAGGCATTAGAAACAAGCTTTTGTGGTTGAAAACAAGTCCTTTTGGATGGAAACACTCTAAGGCAAGGTTTTTTTGAAGAAAATGAGGAAGCTTTCATGGATTGAAGAAGAAAAAGAAGAACGAAAAAGGGAAGGGGTTTCACTCAAATATGTTTATTCTCTTCCTCTCTTTATGTTTTTCTTTCTTTTGATGGTTGTATTTCCTTTTCTAAAGATGTTTTAGTTAGTTTTCTTAGGTCTTAGTTGTAGCCAAGACTTGAATGTATGGATTTTTCCTAATTTATATTGATTGATGTATTATTTTCACATATATGTTGAGTATTTCATTTAATCTTAGTGCTTGTGGGTATTTAGCCAAAATTTGCATGATTTATGGCTTGATTTAAGACCAAAAAATGATGATTGAGTTAGATCATGAATGCAATGTCATCTAATTATCACGAGATAGAGATATCAATGATATTAGGTGTCGTATTGGGTTTCTAGGGTTCATTGCACTCCTAGTTATGATGGTTTGAGGTAGAGATGCAAAATAACATTTTCTAAGGGTAGAGTGCAAATGCTCAAGAGAAATTCATATACAATAATGAAATCACCATGTTCATATAAAAATAATCATTGATTGATTGAGTTAGGAGGTTCATATATAATTGTTTTCTGTGAAATCTTCGCTCTTGTATTTTTAGGTCGCTTTTAGTTGTTAGCGAGACTTCAGATGCCGATAGCTTGATTTTCTATTTACTTTCAACCTTCATTTGTGTCATCCAAATGTAGCCTAAGCTAAATTAGAATCATTATTAGTAAACCACCTTTGTGGATGATACTCTTCTTGTACATTATATTACAGATACGATGTGTGCACTCGCGCACTTAGACAATTCATTTTCATATATACGTTTCGTGCCTATCATGTTTTTTGCACTGTTGTCGGGGATTGGTGTTTTTATTAATATTGATGCGAAATAGTTTGACTCTAATTTGAATATATTTTGTCTTGTTTTATTTTCCTTTTATATTTTACTTTGGATTTTTTTTGTTTTTGTGTTGCAAGAGTTGATTTACAATGGATGCTTTCATCGAATTATCAACTCAAATTTCTCATCTCACCTAAGAAATACAAAGGAGGCAACTAGCCTATGACCAGCATCACCCTCACCTCTCTTTGGAGATAAATCAAAATCCTCCTCAACCTCCACAAGAGCAAATGACAAGTCTTGAAGAAGCCATGTCTGAATTGGCTAATTCTCAAGCTGAATTTGCTAAGTCTCAGACTCAATTCATGGAGGAGATAAGAGCAACTTTCCAAATTCAAGCAGCCCTACTTGAGAGATTGGAGGTACAAATGGGGTAAATGCCTAAGATAATTTCAAAAGAACAAGAAAGGAGTTTGCCTGCATTTGAGGAGCCTAAAAGAGTATAGGTGGATGCTAAGGTGCAAAATGAGTAGTTACAAAAGAGGAGTAAACTTCTTCGGAACCAAAAAAGATGAAAAAAAAAGTTAAGAAGACCATTCCAGAGATGATCCTTTAGGGAGAAGTGCATGAGAAAGTGGAAAATGAAAATTTAACTCCCGTTTCAGAGGTGGATGAGACCATCTTGAAGTTGATGGAAAATGAAAGGGCATTCAAAGTGAAGAAAGCTCCTAATTCCCTAGGAAAGCATACTCAAAGTTTACGTTATCAAGAAGCTATTTGAGCACAACTATGGCTTCTTAGGGGAAGATGGAGGAAAGAATCACAAACCATTCCGTAGTTGGTAGAGTCAAGTTGGACTCGAAAAACGGAGAAGCTTCTTGGGAAACACCTAAAGCTCAATAAGTTTTCTTTCCCTTTTTTCATTTCTTTGTTAGTCTTGATTTTGTTTTTAAATAAATTTTCTTACTTGATCTTGTTTTTCCTTGTTTTAGTTTTGGATTTCAGGTTTTTGGAGATTCAAAGTTGGTAGCGGAAGTGAAAAAAGGTTGAAATCTTGAAGTTCAATCTATCTTGGAAGCTTAAAGAACAAAGGAGGAAACCAAATATTCATATTCTCAAGCATCCCCTCATTTGGAACTAAGGCCTAAGCCCTCCAAACATCTTTGCCTTTCTTAGAAACCATTTCAAACCTTCTTCATCCACCTTTCTATCCCTTCCATTTTCATTTTGAAAGAAATACCCATTTCTCTCTCTACAAAACCCACCAAGCTTTCCAACCCACCCAAGTCTTTTCTCACCTCTTGGTTCACCATCAAATTCAATCCTCATGCTCTTCAAATTCAAATTTTCAATTGTGCAAGTTTGAAGCTCCTTGTGCTATATTTGAAGTTCAAGTGAGTGTTTTTCCTCTCTACACACTTGGTTGCTTGTATGAATTGGAACTTAGCTTAGAGGTTTGAGATTTTGGTGAAGTGGAGGGGAATTAATGTTTGAAGTTGAATGTTGTGATATTGCTTATATATTTGAGCTGAGAGCTTATTTCTTGTAAGCTTGAGATCCATCAAAGTGCCTTGGATGTTCCATGAACAAGTGAAGAAAAATTGCGCACACAAGGTGTTCGACAAAGTGTCCAAGTGAAGTTCAAGCCTCAAGATTGCTACAAGAGGAGTTTCTAAGCTTTCTTTTGAGAAGCATCATTCCTCTACTTCAATTGGGGAGTGTTTTGAATAACATGTCTATGTTAATTATGAATGAAAGATTGGGATTATGGTGATTGGTTATGCTATGATTAGGGTGATTGAGCCATTGTTGTGAAAACGAGGAGAATTAATTATGGCAATCGTTAAGGGTCAATGGTTGAGATGTTATTGGAGCATTGAAGATATATAGTTGGATGGTTGTGGTCATCAATCAAAGGTTGTGAGTGTCAAGAAAAAGGTTCACCAAGTTGTGCACCACTTATGAAAGTTATGCATTCAATGTACATTTCAAGCTTTATGGAGAAAAAAGGCTAAACTTGCATGTCACAAGCAAGAAATATTCATTGGAGCTAATTCCAAAGGCTTGATCACCCTCAAAGAAGTTCTCGTTATATCATTTTGCTTTTATTTCACATTGAGGACAATGTTCAATTCAAGTTTGGAGGTGATGGTGAATTCAAGAATTCAAAAAAAAAATTTTCAAAAATCCAACTTTTGTATCTCCTTACCTGTGTTAGTTATTTCTTTTAGTTGTTTGGTTGTTATTTGCATGTGTTTTCTTCCTTTCTTTTGTTTGTTTTGTGTCTCATATGATTTGGGTTAGTTCCTAGTAATGGTTTTGAGAATGCTTTGGTATTTTTCTTGATTTTTTTTTTCTTAGTAAAAAATTGGGATACCTTTGTTTTGCTGATCTAGACTTGAGTAAGTTCGTCAGAGGGAGACTGGGCTCAATACTCTTATCTTAATGGAACTCCTATTAATAATAATAATTAGGCCTCATTTATACACTTTAGTTCCAACCTCTTTTCAAATTTGAATCTCGCTGGAGCGCGACGCCCCAAATCTCAGGTCCCGTCGACCACCGTCAACTCAAGGAATACCTCGTGGTTCCCATCATGAGACCCATTCATGAGTAAAATGGCCACAAGGGCCTATACATCCACATCTACTAAAAAATATATCCAACCAACTATATTACCATAGTTCAAGAGCACATCACTTTATCACAAACATATATTAAAATTTAAAAATTCTAATACATGTTATACAAAAGTAATTACCAAAGCCACATGTCTGCGCTTTCTTTTCTCTGCCGCCTCTGCTGAAATAATACTCTCCAACACTTCCTATTCTCAAATAATGATCCATCACGTGCGAGCAACGCCAGACATAATCTCGCAGCGTTACTCCCAATCGGCGCCGATATGTAATTACAATCAAACATATTCAAGCAAACGACGATCCCACTAATGTCTACATGCCCAATCCCATGTCTCGAGTCTTCACTCAACTCCCCACACATGCCTAAGCCAAATGTGAGAAAAACGACCGCTTTCGCACCAAAAGGTTCTTGCTCTCGAAAACGTACCACCAGCTCTCAGAAAATCTATTTAATAACCCTCCGGCGCGACCATTTAATTCCTCCAAATGTACCATAGGTCCGCTCCCAAGATGAACTATTTGACAACTCTCAAGGCAATTCTTCTCGAAAATCTTCCTCAAATTCCTCTTTCACAACCATTTTCATTTTTCTTTTCATTTTCTTTCATGTCATGCACTCACACTTTACCATTCTATGGTGCCCCAGTATAATGCACATGCCAATTCCAAACAATTCATGTTAATACATAAATCATGCATATACTAATATAAATTAACTCACAACATCATGTTATTCAATTCATAGCAATAACACCAAAATTAGCTCACACGGGCTAATAAACAATTCAAGCAATACATTTTGAATCACCCGAGCAACACACAAATCACACAAAAATCACGTGAATGGGTTGAAACCCCAGTCCTAAGACCGTTCACTACCAATTTGTGGATTTTCTTCACTCACCAAATATTTTGAGATCGAAAATACTCGCCATCTAGGCCTTAACAAATCCACATACATTAAAATAATAAATTGTTAATAAACCAAGTAGAAACACCCTTACCTTTTGTAGTCATTTAAACCCACAAATCGATGTCCACGCATAGCCCTTGTAGCGTAGATCAACTTTGCTTCTTGGCTCGACGAGAACGACGGTCCGAAAGCCGAGAAATCTAGAGAGAAGTTGCTCTTTCTCTCACTAAAACCAGTTTCTCCCCCTCACTGCCCGTTTCCAGCAAATGGAGAAGAAGGTGAAGTTATGACTTTTAGAAGAAGGAATAAGAGAAGAATATTTAAAAGTTGACTAGTTAGCACCCTTTATTGATTCAATCTTTACCATCACATCTAAAACGTTCTCTCTGGCCGTTTCCATAATCTTGACTTCAAGATATTTTCGTAGAGCCAAAGATCACTCATATTGGAGTCTGGATGAGCAATATACGACATCATGAAGCAAAGGAGAAAAAAAATAAGACATGCTGTGAATAGTGCTCACACTATAGGGTGAGTTTTTCACGTTGCAGCATGGATGTCGAGGCCAAACACACATATATGCTGGTTTTTGGCCCATTTTGAGCCCAAACTTGAGGAGAACCATCAAAGGAACATTCTAGGGCATTAGAAACAAGCTTTTATGGTTGAAAACAAGTCCTTTTAGATGGAAACACCCTAAGGCAAGGATTTTTTTTGAAGAAAATGAGGAAGCTTTCATGGATTGAAGAAGAATAAGAAGGAAGAAGGGAAGGGCTTTCACTCAAATCTGTTTATTCTCTTCCTTTCTCTATGTTTTTCTTTCTTTTGATGGTTGTGTTTCCTTTTTTAAAGATGTTTTAGTTTGTTTTCTTAGGGCTTAGTTGTAGCCAAGACTTGAATGTATGGATTATTCCTAATTTATATTGATTGATATATTATTTTCACATATATGTTGAGTATTTAATTTAATCTTAGTGCTTGTGGGTATTTGGCCAAAATTTGTATGATTTATGGCTTGATTTGAGACTGAAAAATGATAAGGAGTTAGACAATAAATGAAATGTCATCTAATTATCATGTGATAGAGATATAAATGAGACTAGGTGCCGTATTGGGTTTCTATTCATTGCACTCCTAGTTATGATGGTTTGAAGCAGAAATGCAGTATAAACATTTCTAAGGGTAGAGTGCGGATGCTCAAGAGAAATTCATATATACATTAATGAAATCACCATCTTCATATAAAAATAATTATTGATTGGGTTAAGAGGTTCATATATAATTGTTTTGGTGAAATATTTGCCCTAAGACTTTTTAGGTCATTCTAGGTTGTTACTTCAAGACTTTGCATGCTAGATAGCTTGATTTTTTATTTTGATATTCAATCTTTCATATCGGTCATCCAAATAGAGCCTAAACTAAATTAGAATCGGTAGTTAGTAGACCAATCCTCATGAGACAATACTCTTTCTTACACATTATATTACTTATACACAACACGTGCACTTACGTAGTTAGGCAATTCATTTTCATATACACATTTTGTGCCTATCAATGTCGCAAAAACTATGATAGATTTAGGAATATTTAAGTACTCTTTGCATTTGAGGCATTTTTTTTTAAATTAAGTGTAACTCTAGGAAAAGCCTCATGTTCGCCATCACATGTTTCTGACCACCTCAACTTTCTACTTATGTAAGGACATACCTTGATGTCTTAGGCTCTTTTGTAATTATTTTCATCTCTTTTGAGATGTTTCATTGTATGATTCGGTTGCCTCTCGTAATTTCTAAATTTTATTACAAGCTCTTTCAACTTTGTGGCTGAAAGTCCACCATACTTTTCTTTTAGTGCTTTCTCTATTTCATGAGTAGCCACATCATACTCAATCAAGAGATCATCTTGCCTCAATTTTTTTTAATTTTTTTGAAAATGAGGGTTCCCAGATCATCTTTCTTCTTTTTTAATATTAGACCTCAAGTATAAATTACAAATATATATATATATATATATATATATATATATATATATATGTATATATATATTGCGGAACCTAGTTCACACCCAAATTCTATGACTGCACAAGCTGACCCTCCATGTCATACGCGTGACGCTTCCAGGCACAAAAACTAGCAGGCCTAAACAATATGAATTCATCAATGGCATTCACTTTTCAATGGACAGAAAATTAATGCTTGAAATATATACATACATGGAAATATTTATTTATATATTCTTGTGTTCCTCTTATAGCTTAAACGGAATTGAAAATTTGCTGACCAGGTGATAATATTAGTTTTGGATCAAACAGAGCTTTCATTTCTTTGAAAATTTTCCATTTAGTCGGCCCGAAATGATTCATCCAATCTTCCTTAGTCTTGTAGCCGTGAAGGTAAAGCTTAATCTTGATTCCAGCTTTATAACAAAACTGCAGTATTTCTTTGTTTTGATTCTCAAAGGCTTCCCAATCATCAATCCCACTTGAATGCAACAATCCTACTGTGTAGAATATATCTTCATCTGGTATTACGGCAGACGTCCTATCATCCCACCTACCATGAATATAAAAATTTCCAACACAATTGTCATCCATGTTTGAGAGAAAACATAAGGATAAGGTGCACAAACGCCTCCAAGTTTTGTATATTTATCCCACTTTGCTCTTAAATCTTTTACCGATCTCGACATTTACTTCCGTAGCTCAATCATACCCTTATCATTATAAAAGGTGACAGTTGGACAAACATCTGTCAAACATTTACACATATCAAAGTTTCCAACTTGTGACTTTTTCTAGCGTGATGGGCATAGGTGATTACAGAAGTTAATATTAGGAGTATCGTGAGACCGAAAAAAGTTTAAAGGCAAGATAAGACATACAAGCAAAACTTGAAGGCATTGGTTCACCAGCATGTTAAACAATAAAACTTGGTGGTTGAGAATATTTTACTTGTTCTGGTTCATGGGGTAGACGAGAAGTGGTCCAATGGTCTGGTTTAGTTTGGTAAGAATGTTCCTGAAGACACCTATGTTGAAGTCTGATATACGGGATTTGGGAACAAAGAGATTCAGCCATGGATGAGGAACATCCCACAGTCCTTGTGCTCTAAGTGTTAGCTCCCCGCTACGAACTCGGTTGAGAAATTCTACTAAGGACACATTTTTTGTGAACATAAAACCAGGAAGGAAATTCAAACCTTTAAGCAGCTCCTGGATTTCCTATAAAGACGATAATTCTCTAGTAAGGTCTATAGGCATTAATGGTTACAACAGCAAATTTATCAGCTATATTCGTACCTCATCAACTGTATGGCTTGTGAATTCATCGTAATATTTGACTGCTTCAATGCAGTAGATGATGCCATACTTGGATATTAGTGAAGATATTCTGGGGTAGTCAAAGAGGGGGAAAGAGGATCTCCAGTTACTAGAAGGACTATTTTGCATCAAGATTGAACCTTCCAAATAGTCGAGTCCGTTATTGATTGAAATCAAATGTTCTTGATCTCTAGAAAATGCCGAGAAGTCATCGTAAAGCAACTGTATCCATTTTGCCTGCAAGCAAATCAAATCAAATCGGCCATACTAATTAAAATGAGGAACACATATCATGTAATATTGTAATCAAATCGGCTTTACACTTACCCTTTTTGGTGCGGGTTCAAGAGGAATCCTTGCTCTTGTTATAATCCCAAACTGACCAAGACCTCCTAAAACCGCAAAAAACAACTGGGAGTTTGTGTCTTTGGAACAAGTCACAACTTCCCCTTTACCTGAATCAAACAAAATCCTCACTTTATCAGGAAAAGCAAACTATAAAGCTATGTTTGGTTTCCAAAAAATATAAAGTCATCAATGTAAAGAAAATAAAAATAAAATTATATCTTACAAATTATTTTTACTTACAAGTTCAAACAAAGATTTTTTATATATTTTAACTCAACAATGTAAAGTCTAAATATTTTAAGAATTTGCAAGCTTTTAACCAAATTTATTTCTATTTCATTTTCTTTAAAAATTTTCATTAGAGAACCAATCAAGAGTTAATAATTTTTCTTAGAAAATTTTCTTTGCTGAGTACGATTACAACGGGCAGGCTTGGGAAGCAGCACCCTGTCTCATTCTTGTCCCAAAAGTTTTCCTAATTTCTCGTGCCCGCCCCAGATCCGAGAAGGCGGAACCCTTATCCCATCCTCCTTTTGAAACATTCCTGAAAATCTCATCCCGCCTTGCCCCTTTTCATCTCCCAACAATTCTGTGGTTTTCAATCATCTCTCTTGTTGCAACTCTGATTGACTCCAACTGTGTCTTTGAACAGAGACACACCATCATCTCTAGCTGATTTTCAGGAACTTAGAGAGTTGAAACCCTAGACATACGACGTCGAACCATACAGAGGTCGGAGAGATCCGAATTCAATACCACCAAACAAGGATTCAGAGTCAAAGCACCAAAACTGAACCCTAGAAAAATCGAAATTGAAATAATAAATCAAACATCTTCAGTTATTGAAATTTCATCATTCCAATGCACGAGTCTCTTTATAGGGAAAAAACCAAACCAAAACACAACACAACACAATCGAACCATATCTTTCGAGGCTAAGATTGTCACAGAAGAGAGAGACAGGGAGCACCCTGAAACCTAGAGAGAGAAACGACAGAGTTCTGAAAGGAAAACACAAAGACCTTTGGAAAGACAGATGTTTTAGAGAGAGAAACTGATTCTACTGATTGTTCGACGAGACATAGAGAAAGGAACAAAGTCATTTTTTATGGCTTTAATAACTTCCAATTTGATCCGTCGGAGAAGCAGCCTGTGGCGGAGGAGGCGACCAGGGCTAGGAAAGAAAAGGGGATGCAGCGTATTAGGGTTAAAGTTGTAAAATAAGGGATTAAATACCTTGAAGGCTTTCAAACACTTTGGCAGGGCTAGGCAGGCCAAAATTCGTACCCGCTCTGAACTCTCAACCCGATTTTAGACTTCCCATGCATACCCATAATAGGGATGGGGCGGGTTAGTCGGGTTCAGGGTAAAATTATCATCTCTACTTAATACTTTCCTTGAACCAAACACAACCTAACTAGAACCCAACACAAACTTGGTTAAGCAAATCAATTATATACTTTCAATATCAAGAACCCAGCAAGTCAGACCAAAGACCGTGTTGAACGAAAGAAACTAGAAGAGATCAAGAATAACACAATAACGAGTAAAGTCTTGTATAAGTCCATAATCTTTTTAAAACATATTTGTTTTTTTTATGTGTGATTTGAGAGTCACATATGTTTGTTTCTCAAAATAAAATAACTGAATGAATAGTCTACAAAAACACTCTACAACCACTCAAACGAAGTGAAGGTGTGTTTGAAGCTATAACCAATGGAGGGAGCAAGGTGGAAGGAAATCAAAACTCACTACAAACTTCGGTATCTTCCCCTAAAGCCTCAACCCTATTTATAAACCACAAATAGGGATGAACGGAAGGATAAAACACCCATAAAAGGTATTAAAGAATTTAAATTTTATCCAAACATTTCAAAAAGTTTAAAACCAACAATTTCACGAAAAGTTAATTTCATTCAAAACGGATTATAATCAAACACCCTAGGCATATATTCTATTCATAAAATGACAGTAAGGGTAAATATATATTATACCAGTAATCACATCCATTTCAAGGACATTGCTGATCTGGGGACCACGATGGAAGGTCTCGCCGCTAATTCCAGCATTAGAGAGTGTACCACCAACTGTTAGGTATAAATAGTCGGTCCACGATACTGGTGCAAGTCCATGTTTGAGTGTAGCTTGCAGCACATCGATCCATAGCTGCTCACCCCCAACATCAGCATACCAACCCGATATCGGATTCTGGGAAACCATGATTCGGCTTCCATGGCTGTAGTTATTTAATGATGTCATCTCTACCACAACCCCATGAGGAGCCATGGCTTGTCCCCGGAGGGAATGGCCTCGGCCCCTAGGGGCTATACTAAAAGGAGAGGAAAGATTATAAGAAAACTTGACTAGAGTGGCAATATCGTTTACCGAGGAAGGATAAAGAACTGCAGCTGGTTTTGGTGGATGAACGATTTTACCGAAATCTGTGGAGGCTATTCCAATGGCATCCGGATCAACCCTGAGTTCATATGGGAGCACATCAGACCATGGTCTTAAAACGCTGAGGATAATGACAAAGGTAGAGATTGAACACCTCTTATCCATGGAGAAAAGGCTATAAAGAACAATTTGGTGGAGGGAGAAGCAGGAAAGAGGTATTTATAGAGAAGAATTTGTATGAAATTGGGCATTAAAATCTTGGCCGGCAGAGAAGATCTTTAGTGTTGAACTAAAAGTCGATGAGCTCCAAGTCTAAGCAAGGATGTTTCTTGGAAGACAGTTGGGATTCCATTTCCATTATGGGGCCGGCAATTATGGGTGCATTGATTTTGTTGATTCAATAGAGAGTAATTTATTAATTATGATTTAAAATGTGTAATTATCTATGTTAATTATGAGTAATTTATGTGATGATTTAATTTTAACTAGTTATGAACGTATAGTTCTACCTTCTCCTTTATTAAAGTAAGTCTATTAGATCAAATCTTCATTGTTTTCTTGTACTATATATATATATATAAAAGTAAATAGAACCCTAGAAATTTCAAGGGTTTTGTATAAGATGCTTGAGGGAGAAGGAAATAGACATCTTTAACCCTGTTTTTTCTTAATCCTTATCTATAGCAGATTTATGCATAAATGACGACTCAATAATTTATGATTCATATTAGGTAATGCTTTACCAAGACGACTGAGCATGTTTATTTATTCAATAAAATTTATATTTTATAATATATTTATTGGATTTTTTAATTGTTACTCAATTGTTTTAAGCTTAATAAATTCTTTTAATCTTATAAAATAACCTAGCAATTGATATCTTAGTAACTTTATTTGACATTGAAACTATCAAATTTATTTTTCTACGTTTTATGGGTTATGTTCGTTTTTGTTGTCGATCTCATCGAATCATGCACATGCCATATCGACGCCACACTTGAGATGAAGGTGGGGCATTTAGAGCTAAGTTTCATACGTTTTCACGCACATCCTTACCTCTTATCGGTCAAAGTTTTTACTGCTAGAATACTTGCAATTCTCTGTTTAGAAGATTTCATATTGGAAATCAATGGGGATATAAATATAGATATTCATTGACGTGATTGGTGATAAAATAATAATAAAAAAAAAGTTTTTCATTTGATTGACCATGGATGGTTGTCACTTTATTCCTTGTACGTCAAATCAATCACAAATTTTTCCTATTTTGTTTTATTGATAATGCCATCTTTGGACTTCTTATTGAAATCATATTTTTATGATTCGTTTATTTAATTCACATATATGAGATGCTATGTTTTCTTTCTCGGATAAAATTATTTTTAATTATTCATTTGTTTGGGATGCTTTCAAGAAAGAAATTTAATGAAATATTCATCAATTTTATTTATTAATCTCATATTTTTCCTGAGATTATTTATGAGGGTATTTTTTGAAGTCAAATTTTATGTTTTTGCCCCGCTTTTACTTTATTATCACATTAAGCGTGAAATCTGGTTTTGGAACAAAATTGAATTTTTTACTCAATTTTATAATCTTTTCACTGTTTTTCCTCATATTGCTTTAGTAACAATTTATGTTTGTACTATTTGTAATTATTTATAGCATAATATTGTGAATAAGATTGAATGTTTATGAACTTTGATGAAATTGAGAAATAATGAATGTTTATGAACTTGTCTCTCGTGAGTTTGAGCATGTCGAATATTTTTTGAATTGATGTTGCAACTGTAATTTCTCCTGTCTTACATTTCAATTTCGCTAAGATCTATATGAATAGTGAAGCTGTCATATCAATAACTTGATAATTTGCTAGCATGCTTAGTTTGATGAAGATATTTCATTAATTTTCATGAACTACACAAATTTACTACCTTATCGATGGGAAATTGACACATTTGGTTGTGATGGTTAATGAATTGCTCTTTTCCGTGTATGAGTCTTTTTGTATTTTATAGACTCTAACATTTAAATAATTCACTTTGTAGGTTTAGTGTCAAGAACAAGAATTTGTGGCTGCCTTGCTTTCACATGTATTTTTGAAATCGCTTCCTTTGTTTATTCTTCGCCTTAAGTTTTCCCTCGCCTCTATCATCACGAAACTTAATGGGACTAATTACATGCAATGGGTTAAATCTCTCATGATGAATTTGACAATTATGAAATTAAACTTGGCCTTGAAAGTTGAAGCTCCTCCAAAACCTACTGCTGAGAGTTCTACAAGTGAGAAGAAGTTATATGAAGATTGAGAGTATTCTAATAGTTGTTGTTTGATGATCATGGAGAATCATAAGGAGGGTTCCATTTATGCAAGCCTTCATAGGATTGAGAATGCAAAAGAGTTCTTTGCTATTAACAAGAAATATACAAAGTTTTTAAAGAATAGGAAAAATAAGCTATCTAATAATCATTGCGTGAATGTTTGCTTTGAATCCAATATCATTGATGTGTCATCTGATATTTGGTGGTTAGGTAGTGGTGCTACCATTCACGCTTGCAATTCTATGCAAGCAGTGACAAGTAAAAGAAGTCGAACTAGTTTGGAGTAGTACATGTACATGGAAAACGGTACAAGAGTCCAAGTTGATTTCCCGGGAGTTGTTAGATTACAGCTTAGTACAAAATTTTTTTTGGAATTGTAGGATGTGTTGTTCTTACCCAAGTTCATGAACATTAGATCAGGAGAAATTTGATATCATTACCTATTTTGGATAGACTTGGATATAGTTTTCTTTTTTGAAATGAAAAAGTTAAATTGTACCAAGATTCACTATTAATTGACACTGGAGTACTTTGTGGGAATCTTTATAGATTTGAGTTGTCTTCTTTGCCTTCTGTTTCTGCTACCATTTCTATTAATGCTATTAGTAGCACGAAACATTTGAGATTAAATGAAAAGTCTCCTACTCTTTGGCATAAGCTTTTGGATCATATTTATATATAGAGAGAGAATTGAGAGATTAATTACGGATGTGATTCTTCCGGATCTTGATTTCTCATATCTTGATGCCTGTGTAGATTGCATCAAGGGTAAACTGACTGCCAAGGTTAAGAATGCTAAGGTTGATAGATGCACTAAGTTGCTTGGGGTTATTCACTCCTCCTGCTATGGGTGACCATAAATATTTCATCACATTCATTTATGATCATTCCCATTATGGTTTTGTCAAGCTCATTCGTGAAAAGTTTGACTCTTTGGAGGCTTTCAAAGTTTTCAAAGCAAAAGTTGAGCTCCAACAATGGAAGAAGATCAAAGTGGTTCATTGTGATAGAGGTGGTGAGTATAATGGTAGATATTATGAGACAAGACATAATCCTGGATCATTTGCGAAGTACCTTTAGGAATGTGGCATTGATGTTTAGTATACAATGCCTGGTACTCCTCAACATAATGGGATTTCGGAAAGGAGGAATTACACGCTTCTTGATATGGTGCGATGTATTCTTGTTAATTCCTCACTACCTTAGTTCTTGTGTGGTGAAGCTTTGAAAACTACAACTTATATTTTGAATCAAGTGCCTAGTAAGTCTATTCCTAAGACTCCATATGAGCTATGGTCATAGAAGAAGCCTAGTCACTTCCATGTTTGGGGTTGTAGTTGGGCGAGACCGCATAACTCAGTAATCCAAGAAACTTTGATCTAAAGACTATCGGGCAATTTTATCAAGTTATTGTGTGGGATCAAGAGGTTCCAAGTTTCATTGCCAGTCACACACCACCAAAGTGATTGAGTAAGATTGAGCTATCTATTTTGAGGATGATACTAGTACAAGCCAAGGGTTAAGAGAAATTGTGTTCAAAGAACACCCGGTTTTTATTTCTATGCCTATTGATTCCGCTTCGATCTCTAGTTGACCAACATCTAGTAGCCACTCCCGATAATGAACCAATTGAGGATGTAGATCCAGTAGCCCCAAATGTAGACCTAGTAGCCCCAAATGTAGTCATGGATAAACCCTTGAGGAGGTCAGAGATGACGCATAGGCCCGCAATTTCAGATGACTACATTGCCTACTTATAGGAGCATGAGTATGATGTGGGTGATGTATTAGATCCGACTACCTATAAAGAAGCCATTGCTAGTCGTCAATATAACTTTTGGATTGATGCAATGAAAGATGAGACGATCTTCTACGTCACGTATCAAAGCAGGGAGCTTGGGTGATTTTAGATGGTCAGAGACCTATCAAGCAATTGGGTGTTCAAGACCAAGTGCGATGCTAAGGGATGGGTAGAGAGATATAAATCAAGATAGCTTACGCTGCCATACTAACAAGAAGCAAAGATGATTTGCTGAAACCTTTGCCTCATGCCCACTAAAGACTTTCTAAGCATTATTATGGTTATAAATAGCCATTTTGATTCGACCGCATCGCATGGATAAGACAACTTTCTTGAATGAAGACTTAGTTGAGGATGTTTACATGTCTTAACTTACTAGTTTTGAGGAAGTTGGTAAGGAACACATGGTGTGTAAACTTCAGAAATCCATTTATGGTCTAAAGTAGACTTCTAGGCAGTGGTATCTCAAGTTTGATGAAGTTGTCACCTCCGATGGTTTTAAGAAGAACATCATCGATCAATGCATATATAAGAAGGTCAGTGAGAGCAAATACATAATCTTGGTTTTATATGTTGATGATATTTTGTTCGCAACCAATGATACTGACCTATTGGTTGAGATAAAGTAGCTATTGTTTAGCCATTTTTATATAGAGGATCTTGGGGAAACATCTTATGTCTTAGGCATACAGATACTTCGCAATAGACCTAATAGGATTATGAGATTGTCTCAACATATGTAAATTGAACACATTTTGAAAATGTTTAATATGCAATCATGTTCTTCTAGTAAGGCACCAATTGTAAAGGGTGATAGATTTTCCAAAGGCCTATGTCCTCAGAATGATATTGAGAGAGATAAGATGAAAGCAGTCCCTTATTCTTCAGTTGTGGGCAACCTGATGTATGCTAAAGTATGCACACGCCCTAATATTTTCTTTTGTTGTCGGTGTGTTGGGTGTGTATTTGAGTGATCCTGGTCAAAGCCATTGGAAAGCGGCTAAGAAAGTTTTGAGGTATCTTCAGGGTACCAAGGATATCCTGTTGACATATTGGCATACCAACACTCTTGAGGTTAGGGATGGCAGTGGGGTGGGTCTTTTCGGGGCCCCGCCCCGTCCCTAATAGGACGGGTTTGGGAGCATGGTTATCGGGTATATGACGGGTTTGGGTTTAATATTCAAAACCCGTGTCTGCCCGAATTATAATATTATTCCTGCCCTGCCCCGAATAGAAAAATACTTATTTACCCTTTATATATAAATACAATATTTTCTTCTTTTAGGTTTTCTCTTTCATTTTAGGGTTGTCGTTTTCACTCACAGCACCGTCCATCCATTAATCGTTGCAACCTACACAACAACACCTTCCCATTGAAGAAGTCCTACAAAAACCGCTGGAACTTGGGGATTTTAATAGATCCACCGACAAGAACAACACCATGGACAAAGCTCTTGTCCATCTTAGCTTGTCATAGACACTTCTCCATGGGCTCCATAAACTGTGAATAAACTGCTGAGCTTCTCAAATCCTAAGATTTGTAATGGATACCAAAAATCAATACCCTCATACAGAGAATCAATTTCAATGGTGGCTGAAATTTTTTTTTTTCGTTCTTCTTCTACTGACAATCCATTTTTTTCTTTCTTCTACCGGCAATTTTTTTTCTTTTTTCTACTTTTGATGGATCTTGTTCGAAATGTATGTCGGTGATTTTTTTATTTGTATTTCGAGTGGATTGTGTTCAAATATATGTTGAATTTGGGTATTGATTGGGTATGGGTTGTATTTCACTTAAAGATTTCGATTTAAGAATTGATGTTTCCATTTTTTTGCATAAGATTTTAACTTTTTATGGTTTTTGCATCTTTTGAAGTCAAAAATCATGTTTGGTTGCTGAGAAAATAGAGAATGAAGAGGGGAAAGAGGAAAGGGAAATCAATGATCCGGCTCTGACGGGGATGGATTTTGATTATGGTTTCATAACCGACGTGGAAAATACATACCGACTGAGTATGGGACGTATGGGGAATATGATATGTCGCATGAATGGGATAGGAGTGCCTCACCCATCACAACCCTACTTGAGGTGGTTGGTTTTACTGATTCCGATTATGCAAGTTGCATGGATGATAAAAAGTCCACTTTTAGTTATGTCTTTATGATGGCTAAAGGAGATATTTCATGGAAAAGTGTCAAGTAGACACTTACAGCTTCCTTTACTATGGAGGCAAAGTATGTTGTGTGTTATGAGGCTATTTGTCATGCAATATGATTGAGAAACTTCATTTTAACTTTGAAGGTTGTTCACTTTATTTTTAGACCGTTGAAATTGTTCTGTGATAATTCCGTAGCTTTATCTTTCTTTGCGAACACTAGAACACTTCTCGCTCCAAGCACATTGATGTGAAGTTCTTTTTTTTTGTTAAAGAGAAAGTTGCAAAGTTCCTCATTTTAGTTGAGCAACACGCCTACGATTAACATGTTGGTAGACCCTCTAACCAAATGTTTACCTATTTGTGTGTTTCAAGACCACATCACCCGTATAGAATTGTTAGGAGCATAGTCTCTTTATTTTAGTGAGATTTTTGCCTTTTTATGTATTTTGTAAGGAAAACTCATGTTTTTTTTCTCGTTATTACATGCACATTTAGACTTTCATCATTATATTATGATTTTGTGTCATTTTGATTAGATGAATGACATAATGATGTTTTTTTCTTTCCATTGAATCAATACTTTGGTCATGGTAATTCTTTTAGATTAATAGCACCTAATTATGTACGATTTATGCATCATCTCGGTGTATTAATTGTATATGATTAGTTATGGCTATGTAAGTCATCTTGTGGAAGCATTTGAGTTATGATTTTGATTAGTAGCACCTGATTATGTACAATTTATATATCCTATTGGTATGTTAATTGTATATGATTGGTTATGACTATGTAAAACTATTGAGAAAACATTTGAGTTATAATTATACCGCCCACGTGGGAGAATCTTAAATTAATTTATTAATTATGGACTAAGCATAATCATATTACAATTTTAAATGTGTAATTGAGTATGTTAATTATGGATTATTTATGGGATAGTTAATATTAACTAGGACCCATGGTTTTATCTTCTTCCTTGCTTTGATAAACTCATTTGACTAAAGCCCAAATGTTTCCTTGTGCTATATTATATATATATATATATATATATATATATATATATATATATATATATATATATATATATATATATATATATATATATATATATATATATATATAAAACTATTGGGGAGAAGGAAGATTATATTCAACCCTAACTTTTCACTATCCCTCGTGCATTTAGGTGGCCAAATGACGGCCAATAATTCCTGATCCACAGCCAGTATAGTTTTCTACTAAATACGAATTGATATGATTCTTTGTTCAATAAATTTTGTACTTTATAATATATTTATTGGGTCTTTTGATTGTTACTCAATTGTTTTAAGCTTAATAAATGTTCTTGAATTGACAAAATAATCTAACATAATTTGTTTAAATGCTTTCATCACTAAACGATTAATTACATTTTAATTCAGTAGTTGACGTATGTGGCTAAATTTAGATAGTTGACCCAAACCAATAATGTTTTGAAACTTCGTGGATCATATGCAATCCAAACAACATCATTAAACATACTTTAGGCATGTTTGGTTCCAGTTTTCAAAAACAAATTTTGAGAATATAAAAAGCATGATTTTGGTATTTTTGAAAATTTTTTTTGTTATTTGAATTTAGTGTTCTTTTTTTTAGAACCAAAAAATTGAAAGCCAAACATATTCTCTGTATTTTTTTTATTCTCCCTCATTGTTTTCAGAATAAAAAATAGTTTTAAAAATCTATAGACGAACGTGTACTTTATCTCTATTCTCTCCATTTGTCAATTTGAACATGTTGGAGATTTTCCACCAGATTCATACGTTTGTTAACGCGAGTTGGAAGGAGGGAAGACATCAGCAAGATTTTTCTACATTCAAAGATTTTGTTTGTATCTATCTAAGGATACATTCAAATCCATGGATTCGTCACAAAATTTTAAAATTATTTCATGTTAGAAAGTCAAAACCATATTATATCCATAATGTTAGAGGGTTAAATGTCAAATTTTTACTAATCATTTCATTAATTTTTATGTAATTTTAAAATGCAATATAAAAGTTTCAAAGATAAAACAACCATTTTTAATTTTTATTTAGATTGTCTTGGTTCCTCCAAAGTAGTAAGAAAAAAATGTCAAGAAAAATGATTTTTTATTTTTATTTTTTATATTTGATTGCATGATAAAAAATCTTTAAAAATCACATATAAATAAAATTACTTTAAAAACTTATATATTTTTTAATTATTGAATTTTATGTTGATGGGTCAAAATCAATAAAATAAGTTTTAAATAACACAGAGAAAGTTAAAAACAATAGGATTGAATTTCACTATATTTTTATTTTCTTTCAATTTTTTTTCCTTCATTCTGTTTCTTTTTTTCTATTTTAATTTTGTTCCATTTTTTCTCAAATTTCCTGAGAACTAAAAACAGCCCTTTTTTTTTAAAATTTTTACCAGTCATTTTTTCTCTCTATAACAACCATTTTCAATTTTATTTTTTAAGGAATTGTCTAAATATAGAATAATTTTTTGGTTCTTATCCGTTTAATCTCACATTTTAAAAACGTTAAAAATCCACAACGGCATCCGAAAAGTAAAAGGTCATCGACAAACTAGTGTTATCCATGTTGAAACATTCCAAATGAATATTTCAAATTAACAACAGTTAGAATATCATCATACCTAAGCAAATATTTGTAGTAGTAGATCAAACATATATTTTGCCCATAATCAAACTATAATCTTTGACCCAAAGATCTACAAGTTATATATATAGATAGATGGATATACACAAATACGAATAATATCTATCTCAAATAAAAAAAATGAAAATCAATCAATCATGTCAAATTTTAAGTTATATAATTTATGTAGTCACTAGGTTGAATTGGATTGAATGATATTAAATGACTTCGTATATGTCATAACATGCATGATTATGATCATGATCATGTCAATACTAATGCAATAAATTGAAGGAGTCAAAATATATTGTTTTGGAATTAATAAATGAATTAAGCAGGTTCAACTACTGTATGTATGAGCTTTAAAAAAAAAAAAAACCTTCAGGAGCTTAATGAGGTAGGCAGAATCTTTTGATTATAGCGCATGGAATTGTGTTAAGATCTTTGAGCATTCAGGCCACCCGATTTTCAAATAATATTAATTAACGAAAATAAAATGGCTAAATTAATTACTCCTTATTGACTAAATTATACCTACCAATATGTTATTTAAAAGAGGAAATAGCATGCCAGGATTATAATATATTTAAATTAAGTTTTATGATTATTATATTTATATTATTATTTTAATTTTGTGTACTCAATTCATCAAATTGCACCTTTTTAAAAAAATAGAATTCTGGCCTTATGACTTTGATAGACTCCAAGATGGGCCACCCAATTTTATCTTTATGCCTGATTTAGGTTCTTCCGTTTTTCGCTTTTTGTTTTAATTTGTTTCTGTTTTTGTTTTGTATTTATTTTATTTTATTTTATTTTGGAATGAGAACACCAAGTGAATCCCTGCCATTCACTCACGTAAGTAGGTGAATCTACTCTTCCAATTCTTTTTTTTTTTTTTATCTGGTTCTATTAAAACGTGAGAATGAGAAAAAATTTAGTCATTCATGATCAACTGTAACTTAACCTTGCTATTTTAGCTATTCAACATCTTCTTGCTTTTGCATTTCCATGTCCTTTCCTCTTTCTTTCAACTCCATCCATTGTCTAATGGAATCGCAAGTAAATCTTCCCTCTAATTTCTCCATCTTCACTCGCACTTCCATCCTTGTGTATAGATGATGGGTTAGTTTTCGGAATTAAAGCTAGAAGTTTGTGAGACTAGCTAATAAATTACTATAATCTAACTTCGATATAAATGATCTTGGAAGGATATGAATCTAGAATCTATTGGGTGTGTGTCCAAAATCCCACATCAGTTAGAAATAAGGAGAATTATGAGTTGATAGACATGGACAATATCCAATTAGAATAAGACATTTTGAGATGCGGCGCTCGAACTCAAAGACCTAATGTTTTATACACTCCTTTTTTTTTTCCCCGTTTACAAACTTATAAACTTTAAAACTTTGTTTTATTCCATATAAATGCTAGTAAACATTTAACTCAGACTATATTCTATAGGAGTGGATTACAAAATATATACAATCTTTCATATATGAAATGTTCAACATTTACAATATTTACATTGTTTACAAAAGAAAATTAAAAAATATATATATTATATCAAAAAATGTATCTTCCAATAAAATCAATGATGTTGACTTTGATTAATGACGCAGCTTGTCCCGCTCCTACTTCTTCTTGCATTTCTTACACTATGAAACATCTTGCATAAGCTTATAGCTTAGTGAGAATAATGTACTGCGGACAACCTTAATATGATTCAACTTTAACATGCATATAATTATGAAAAATATAACATTTACATATACTTATCCATTTCTCATATATACTTTTTTATAACATGTTTCATTTCTATCATATTTTATATACTTTTTCACATCTTACACTTTGCTTCTTGTTCTTGTAAACTGTATGTTGTCATCACATAGCAGTGCTATGCTTCTCTTATCATGTCATATATCATATACATCTCATTTATTTGTACTTGTCATTTGCTTTTGCCTATGCCCGCATAAATCTTGCATGATATGCAGCACTTGTACTGTATCTTCGCGATTCGCGCTACAAGAAATGAGCTAAAATCAACAAAATTTATATACACCTGTTTCCTACACGGTCAAGAGTCTGCTTACCGCAGATAGTGGTCTAGGATTGAACACCCAGGATGGGTTTTCATTCTAAAATGGTTTGCATCGCTGCATGAAGGTAAGGCTTTCTATTCGACTTTGAATCAGGTTTCAAAAACAAAGGGGAAATGAAGTTTGAAAACCGAGAAATCAGAAATCGAATTAAAAGTGAAAAAGTTAACTTTTGAAGATTTAGGTCACTAACTTATGTTAGGCAAACAAGTGTCCTCGTTTTATCCTCGTTGTTTGAGACATGCAACCTATAGTCCATGGCATAAAATCCTGATCTATATTTAACTAGCAAACCTCACCCATGAAATACCTCCTATTCGAGTCAATATTGTAGCATGCTTACGGGGCCCCTTTTGAAACCCTAACATTAAATTATCATTTCAAAGAGGCTCAGAAGACCATCTGAAGAACAATGAAGGCATCTCTCACCCGAGCACCGTGATCCTAAAGCATATATATTGGCCAAAATAATAATAGTAAAATGTTATTTAACCTTTCTAACTGGGTTAACCCTAACATGTAAATAAACATATCTCGCAGGCTCAGAAGACCATCTAAAGAATAACAAGCATCTCTCACCCGAAAGACCGCATCCTAAAGCATGGAGAGTATTGGCCAAATCGATAACATCCCATGTTATGCAACTATATTTTGAGAATAAGGGCCATAAATATACCACCCGTAGCTTTTAAGACAAAAGCGACAACATGCACATGCCCAACACTGCTGGCTCTTCCCCCCTCAAAGAAAGGAGGTTTAGTTTACATCTCGAGTCATTATCCTCAAGAGGGGTATGTCGGCAAAATGAGAAAGGGAGAGAAAGAAGAGAGAGAAGATATAGAAAAGAATAAAAGCAAAACCTAAAATAAAAGACTTTATTTACAAAATAAAAACTTACAAAAACTTTTCCACGCATTATTGCTCCAATTGTTCTCGACGTTTTCCTTCTTACAAAACAAGAACAAAGAGAAGAGGGTTTATATAGGCCACCTCGAGGTATGAAAATACGAAACATGAAATTGGCTGATTATTGGACAATTAGTAATACACCAAGTTTGGAGCGGTTTGCATTAATTACAAAGCATGGGCATCGATTTTAAGCTAGAGGTGAGGAATTTAGCTAACTAGCGAAATCCACGAGACCTAGAAAATGAGCCGCTAAGGCGGATAATTTCGCTAGGCGCGAAATTTTCATTGCTGTAATGTTGTGATGGCAATCGGGTTTCGCTAAAAATGGTGCCTGGCTGGGGTGGTATGAAATTTGGTGTTTTCGCTAAGGTTAAAATTTTAAGCCGTTGCGAGATTTTGCGATCTACTTGAAAATTTTTCGCAACAGCGAAAATTCTGCATCGTTGATCCTTATTGCTTTTCATCCACATTCAAAGCGCATCAATTTTCTTCGCTTTGCCTTTGTTTTTCTTATTTAATTCTTAGAAATTTGATTGATGGTACGAACTTGAATTCCAACTTCATGATTCATCATTTGACTCGATTGAACTCAGTGAAGTAACTGTAACGGCCAAAAATACTCCCAAAATGGCATAAGTGTTCACCCAAGAAGACTAGAACACTTCAATTGGTATAAATAACATGATTAATGCACAAAAAGCACTCAAAACCTATCTAATATAAATTTGAAAATTGCACTTTTTGGGCCTTAATCACACTAACCAAAGCGTTGCTGAGTCCTTAGCGTCTGAAAATAAAAGGAGATCGTGGTGATTTTCGGAAGATTATGATTCAGGTTGATGTACTTATACATATGCACTTTAAGCTGAGCAATTGATATCAAATTTGAAAAGCGATATGAAAGAACCAAATCCATATGAGGAAACGATTCTGTAATAATGTTGGTTTCCATGATTCTCAACTTGGATTTCCACCTAGAATCCTAATTGGTCTTTTTTAATCCAGTGGCTAATAAAGCGCAAAGGTTGTTCCCTCCCAACCTAACAGCGACATGGCCTTAAGTTGTTAGACAGCCTAGATAGGGCTAGTTACACTTTTCTTTCTTTTCAATTATAATGTAGGGTCTGTCTCTTAAAATTCGAGTTCACCAAAGTCAGGTGTGAGGTCCGATGACTCCCGACCGCTCGAGGTTTAGGGCACTTCGAAGCCCAGGATCAACGACCCGCCCAACTCCTATAGGCTCCGCCCCGGTTAGAATGACTTGAAAATCAAGCACACTGAGTAATAAACTCTGCACATCCACCCGTGTAATGAACCTGAAAATCGATGACTCCCGACAGTGGAAGCAGGGCATCGGGTTTGAGCCCCGCCATACACCCCTCGGACCGTGCTCGGGTTTCAAAGCAAAATTTCACGACTTTATTTTCTTTTTCTTCTTCTTAGCTATTGCTTTTTTTTTTTTTTTGGAAAACTGACATTGGTCTTGAATGTGGGTAACTCAAAACTATCCTAGGTGGCCAACATACCTAAGTAGGCTTTGCAAGCGAGAAAGGAGGTATGCAAATTCACGACTTATCGTATCTAGGTCACGGTGTGAATTAGCATAAAAGGGGAAATTTCAAGTTGAGCATCTTGGGCTGTGGCTGACGAAATTTAATTCCAAGCATGGAATTTGTTACAGCATAGAGTGAAAACATGATGATTCAATCATCCAGTTTGTAGCAATTCAATTGTCAAATTTGAAGCAATTCAATTGTCCAATTGTAGCAATTCAATTGTTCAATTGAAAAAAGCATTTACACCTAGAAGGCCTGAAACATGATATACAGTCTATGTATATAAAGTGAATAGCTTTTGATATAGCGAAATAGCTAGTACATGCACTCTGAAAGCTAAACGAAAATATCCGCGCCTCTTACATGGCTAAAACATAAATCCTAAACAAAATTAGTAGGTAGTTGATAAAGTGAGTAAATATCTGAAAAATGTAAAAGAAACCTAACCACCTCCTTTGCTTTGTGGTGGTGGTGGAATTCTGGCTTCTTCTTCTTCTTGACGGAACATCGATAAAGTACATCAGTGGTGGGCTCACTCTCTGTGACCCGGGGAACATGAGGAAGATGGGTCATAACTGAGTCAAAAGATAGAATGGCACTGGCCAACTCGATCCTCAAGTGTACTGCGGTAAACAAGGAGCAGATGATCACCGCCACCAAATGATCTGACGAGGCTTATGATCGTGATTGATGGGCAAAGAGTGCTGAGTACACACTGCAGTGGTGAGGATGAGGTGGAATTGATTCAACAGTGGAGCTGCACCGGTCAGGCATCACCACGTGTGGTCCCCGCCCCACCCTGCACCTCCTCCGGTCCCGTGGTCGTGATATGGAAATGAGAAGGGCATAGCCATAACCCAGCCTACCGACACTACATGTAGGCATCTAGCTCTCATCTCTAGCTCCCGGCTCCTCCTGGAATCCCATCCGCCTCGAGAACACAGCAGAGTCCCAGACTGTAGGATGCCCCTCCGCCGTGCCGTGTCCCCTTCCGACGCACCTTCCCTCAAAATGCAAAAGGAGGCCATCACCAGCCGCAGGGGCTGGAACCAAAATCTCCTGAGATCCCGTAGAGCGCCCGTGATTTGCCCTCCTCCGCACATACGCCGCAGGCTGAAACGCCTCGCATTAGGGCACGGCCACAGAGCAAGATCTCGAGGCTGAGTCGCTCCTATAAAATACTGACCAGCCGTAAAGATCTCCGGCCGCTGCTCAACCATCTCTCTGCGCGCGCGGGCCCAAGCTCTATAACCTCCGAAAGGCGCTGGGCGGCGCGCAGAATCCCAATGCCGGGCCGATATATCGCTGGTTCGAAAGTACACCAGGCGGCCATATCTATACTCGAATCAATCTCAGCGGACCGTCTGGCCTCCCGGATGTCATGGAGTGGTAGAATCGGGCAGCACTCACTCCGCACAAATCGCCATGAGTCATAAAGGGTAAGAGTGAATACTCCTCGATCAATCTCATAGACTCCTCAGATTCGGGGTCACCACGCGGGACGCCATAGAATGACTCCTGATGAAACCCTTCCGCTGAGTCAGATATTCCCGGAATCGGGTGCCCTACGAACAGCTGGGCCTCCTAACTCGGCGCCGCTACACCGAGGTGTGATGGCCGCTCCCGCAATTATAACCGGAGACGGGGAGGCCAGAAGATGATGACTCGCCCGGGCCCGGCGGCCCGCTGAGGGCCGGCCTCCTAACTCTCCTCCGTGGCAGCCGTGCGATAAACGGTCCCATCCAGCGTCCGATATCAGCCTCAACCCCCGAGGCTCCTCGCATACGCTCCGGACCGCAGGGATGGCAGAGCTGACCGAGCCGGAGCTTCTCAAAGCGCAAGCAATCTCACCCGAGGTCAAGGACGACTCCACCCCGAGTACGAACCATCTACATCGAAATAAAATGAATTCGAAAAGGGCTCGACCACCGAAAATATAACTCGCCGCACTATATATCTCGAATCGAAGATCTCAAGGCCATCAAGTACTTTCATGCAATCTCAACCGACCTGTGGCTCACCGGGCTACTACCGAGCATCGGGCTCCGAATCGTAACCTGGCGGCTCAAGAGGCCACTGCGCCGGGCAAAAGTAACAACAAGCCGAACTGTGGGCACACGGCCGTCTGCACTATCGCAAGCTCACCGAAGGCTCTGGCCGTGGTCAAAGGTGACCGAGGTCAAGCAGACTACAAATCCCGCCAGACTCGTGGTGGAGGCAGAAACTGGCGCAGGACTCTAGGCACAAATGCGCAGGCAGAACTCAAGGTCATTTTGCTTAACCCCGGCAACAAGCAAGCGGGATAGGGAAGGAGACCGGGAAGCCTGCAGCAGTGGACTGGCAAAGGAAGGCTTGCACCGTGGCGCCGGGTCACTTGGCCGCAGAGGAAGATGGCTTAGTGGATTGAATGGGGAAGAATATGAAGTAGCCTTTCGACACTCCCAACCCAAAGTTTATATAAGCATCCAGCCTGAGCAATCTTTCTCTAAACACCCGCACCCAGCTAACTGGCTCCATCGCCTTCCTGAGATTCCAAAATCTCAACTACAGCGACAGCCTTCTATATAAAATTAATTATTATAAATTTATATGTACTATAATTTAAAATTCAGTTAATAACACTATGCTATACTAATTAAATTACTAAAAAAAAAATGCTAAGTTAAAATTTGTGAAAAACAACTAAAACTAACAAAATTAACTAACTTAAGACAGAAATTAAGAATTGTGAACTGCAATTCGGTTTTTGAAAACACCGAACTAGTTCAAGTTAAAAATTACTTAAGGGGGTCATGAGAATGATCTCTCAACCCATGCAAAGGGCTTTGACCGCTCCATGATGTTAGTGGCCAAATGCTGAACCGCTCCTCGTGACGATGTGGATCGAGCAATCGGGTTTGGTACTGTGTCATTGGCAAGACCAATTCTTCTTTATCTCCTAGGCTGATCACTCCTTGCATTACTTGGGCACTTTGTGTACTGCACACTGATCAATTGAAACAACCTCATCAGTTATATGATTTTCAGTTTCTAACAAATTTGGATTACGGAAACCAAATGGAAGATGTTCAACTCCAAAGTCATGTTACCAAATAAGAGCCGCATGACTCCATTCCAAGAATTTATTATTGCATTGATGGGCTAGAAATGGTCTTCCCAAGATAATTGGTACATGATTAGGTTCAATAGGAATCGCTCGCTATCAAGCACCACAAAATCTACCGGGTAGTAGAATTTGTCTATTTTCACAAGGACATCCTCAACTATCCCCTGTGGATCTTCACGATTCATCTACCAATGATAGTGATGTTGGTAGGTTCGAAGTTCACCTAAACCTAACTCGCTTATATACTGAATATGGCATTAGGTTCACACTGGCTCCTAAATCAAGCACGATTTCTATGCAATTCCTGCTCAATATTGGATCAAAATTGGCGGGAGATCCAGATCTTCGTATTTAACAGATATTTGTTGATCATGGCAATCGATATGTTCGGGGTGAAAATGCTTTCTCAATGCCTAACCCTTCCTTTGATTGTGCAAAAGACTTCAAAAAATTTTGCATAAGCTGGACTTGTTTGATTAGGTCCAAAGAAAGGTATGTTAACCTTCTCACTTGCCTTGTAAGACTCTAAAAATGCCCGCTTGGCTGAGTCGCTTTCTTTCCTCAAGTGCTCAGGGAAAAGGAGGTGGTATAAGATTTCATTGAATCCTCTTCTAGAGAATATGCTCGATCGCACCCTTCCTCCCCTCGCTCGGTTTCTTCACAAACTAGTATAGGTTGGATCAACCTCTTTCCACTTCTCGTGGTTATTATGGCCTTAACTTCATCCACTTCGAATTGTTGATGATCCTACCTCATGAATTCCTTAGATTTCAAGTGTTTGTGATGGAAACCTCTCTCTCTCTTGTACTCTTAGCAATTTGTTGATCTTGGTGATTGAATATCAGAGGGTCAACAATTTTCTCTCGGTTGAGATTCTCTCAAGCCCATCTATTCTTTTGTTCATCAGATTCTACAAAGACACCCTTTTCGTGCGCCTGTACATTAATTCCTTTTTGTTCTTCAACAAAATCATTCACCACCTTACTCAAATTCAATATGGCTTGTTCCATCGAGAAGAGGATGGTGGTTGTCATGATTTGTGGAGGGGGAACTAAACCGAGGTCTGGGTCCCGGGGCATATAAGTTAGTCAGTTTCCAAGCAAGGTTAGTGATTCCTCCAATCGAATTGTAAGTATTATTATACGGAGCATCGGATTGTCGTGGGCTTGAATCATCCCACAAAGGTTTCGCACATTCTCGACATCAAATCCTTCACTGCAGGGCCATAGGACACCGTCTGGCTGGGTGTGGCCAGGATTGAAATTGGTGTGGATCGGATCATGGGCAGATTTTCACACCGCATGCACCTCTCGAGCCGCTGCCTCAAGCCTCTACCTTCCTAGCTAGGCTGAAATCCTAGCTCTCATTTCTATTTCTTCAGTAAAGGCATATATCCCACTCCCTTCGTTGGATCGGTGGTCTCATCCTATCCAATTCTCTGTGTGGTTAAGCTCATCCCAACTTAGAAGTTTCAGCCACGAATTTAAAAAATCCATGGCTTCATCAGGATGTTTACTTAGAAAGTCTCCCCCACACATAGTTTCCAAGAGCTGCCTCATGGCAGGAGACATACCACCATAGAAGTGGTTCACCAACATCCAAGTGTCAAACCCATGATGTGGGCATGCACTGATGGTCTCCATAAACCTCTCCCAACACTGGTAAAACTTTTCACCATCCTGAGCTGCAAAAGTGTAGATTTGTCTTTTCAAATTACGTCTCAGGAGCACCGAAGAACTTTTTCAAGAATTCAAATTGCAAATGCTCCAATTTAATGGTTCTAGGCCTCAATGAGTTGAGCCATATCTTGGCCTTGTCCTTTAGAGTCAATGGAAATGCTTTAGCTTCAGCAAATCCATGTCCATCATACCTTCCTTAAAGGTAGTGCAAACCTCCTCAAAATCCCTAAGATGTGTATGGATTTTCATTCTTCCATACCATGGCTAGGAAGTGGGGGTACTAACATGGCCTCACCGCTACATCATCGCCAGGAGGAATGATACAGATGGGGCACTAACTCAGGAGGGTGTGGATGTGATCCCTCATGGTTCTATAGGCATTTGATTCATAGGGTTCCTTGTTGACTGGCTGCTCCTCGTATGGGATCCATGGTATCAGTTTGTACACTGACTTCACTAGCTAGGTCAAGTTGTGTACTTATCCTTTGCAATCTACCTGATGTGTCTCTATCCCACTGTTGCATACACAGTTGTTACACAATTATAGAGACAACAAAGAGCAACAACAAAGCTTGCAAAAAGATTAAAATTAACTAACAACAATAAAACTGACTGAATGAAAATCGAATCGAAACAAAGGCGCCATCGCTAATTGCTAAAAATCGGGCGCCTCGCAGAATCGAGCCGCAAAGAGGTAGTAAAAGGTTACCTTCACTGTGATGGATCACAAGTGCAATTTCCTTCAACTCTACCATCTGTAGTTTGGCACCATCCCTAAGAATCTGCCATTTGATTCGTACACAAAGAGGCTGAGCTAAATCAACAACAAAAATTTATATACACCTGTTCTCCTACACGTCGTAGTCAAGCTACTGGGCAAAGATAGTGGCTCCAGGATCGAACACTGTGGATGGGTTTTCATTCTAAAATGGTTTGCATCAGTGCATGAAGGTAAGCTTCTATTCGACTTTGAATTGTGTTTCAAAAAATGCGGGGAATGAAGCTTCAAAATCGAGAACCGTGAAAAACCGAAATTAAAAGGTGGTGCTAACTTTGAAGATTTAGGCTCACTAACTTGGCAAGTTAGGGCAAACAAGTGTCCTCGGGTTTTATCCTCGCTGCTATGACATGCAACCTATAGTCCATGGCATAATCCTGGATCTATATTTAACTAGCAAACCTCACCCAAGTGAAACATTCTATTCGAAATACCATGTAGCATGCGCTATGGCCCCTTTAAAACCCCTAACATTAAATTATCATTTCGTAGGCTCATAAAGACTATCTAGTTAACAACAAAGGCACTCCCACCCGAGCACTCCGCATCCTAAAGCATGGAGAGTATTACAAAATAATAATAGTAAATGTTATTTAACCCCACTCAAGAACCCTAACATGTAAATATTATCTCGTAGGCTCAGAAGACTATCTAGAAAGAACAACAAACAGATCTCTCACCTCGAGCACCGCATCCTAAAGCATGGAGAGTATTGGCCAAATCGATAACATCCCATGTTATAACCATATTTTGAGAATAAGGGCCATAAATACACTACCCGAGTTTTTAGTACAAAAGGACAACATGCATATGCCCCACCACCAAGCTAGCTTCCTTCCTTCAAAGAGGCTGAGGCTTAGCCAAGCATCTCTGAGTCATTTCATCCTCAAGAGGGGTGTTTGCGCCCGAGAAAGGAGAGAAAAGAAGAGAGAGAAGAGAGAAAAGAACAAAAGCAAAAACCTAAAATAAAAGACTTTATTTTACAAAAATAAAAACTTACAAAAACTTTTCCACAGATTATTGCTCCAATTGTTCTCGTGATCGCTCTCTCCTTCTTACAAAACAAGAGGGGTTTATATAGGCCACCCTCAAGGTATGAAAATACCAAAACCTATGAAATTGGCTAAGTTATTGGACAATTACAATACACCAAGCTCTGGTGCTGTCATGATTAATTACAAAGCATGACGAGGCATCAATTTTCGCTTAGAGGAGGACTCTCTTAACTATGAAATCAATGTGCCCAGCTTTAAAATGGAAAATTTCACATACGATAATTTCGCTACAATGTAAATTTCGCTAAGCTAGCGAAAATGTCAGGAGTAGCTTAAACCATGTTTTTCGCTAAAATGGTGCCTAGCGAATCGAGGTGGTCTAGCCAATTTGGTGTTTTCGCTAAGGTTGCGAAATTTCATAGCAGTTTAAATTTAACTTATTAAAATTTTCAAGTAGTTTAGCTAAAATTCCCGCATCGCGATCCTTCACCGCTTTCATCCCCGCTTCAACCGCATCGAATTTTCTTCACTCTTGCCTTTGTTTTCACTTTGGCCGGGCCGATGCATCGAGATCAATTCCAACTTCAAGGATTCATCATTTGACTCGAGATTGAACCTGGGGTGCGCAAAAGCCCAAACAGCCAAAAATACCTCAGAAATGGCATAAGTGTTACTAAGAAGACTAGAACACTTCAATTGGTATAAATAACATGATTAATGCACAAAAAGCACTCAAAACCTATCTAATATAGGGTTCAAAATTGCACTTTTTGGGCACTAATCAGAAGGTACTATCACTGTACGAGACAATGATCTCTATCTATGTCATCGACCTAAACTGACCCGATATATAAACTCGTGATGTCGAGTAATCAGACTTATGTATGCATACCTATCAAACTACTCGGTCATAAGAAGGAAATCTATTTTATTATGTTTTCTTAACAATCTTTCAGGTATCAGAAAAAGATATCTTATACATGAATAACTACTGATATCATGTATACTTATGAGATATTTATTATCAAATAATCTCTCATAGACATTTTCATATAACAAAATTAGATGTGTATTTTCTTTAGCTTTCATATAACAATACATTGATATAACCTTTATACAATTTTAGTTTCCATAACCAATTCTGATTGAACAGTTCTAGGCAACTCCCAAGTCCATTTTCGACTACAATTTTGACTTCAGAATGGATTGTTAGAGAAAGTGGATCTTCAACTCCTAATATACTCCTATGTCTTAAGTTCTTGTGGTTCAAACATCAAGTGTCATTTGACTTTTAATTTGGGGAGATATGATCTAAACATTCCGAATCGTCTGAAAATTTTTGTGAAATGTAACTGAATCAGGTCTTATATTTGAAAATTTTCTAGGAATGTTAGACATAATTTGACCATAATTTCTTCATAAAAGTTGTTCTCCCAAATGTCTAGTTTGTACATAAATCTGAATCACCTCATTTAGACCAGTATAACTCAAGTTATGATTTAAACAACTAAAATTACTCCAGTTTAGGGGACTGTTATGAGACATATTTCAGGGACATAATTATTCCCTTTGACGAATTTTCTGGTTCCAATGGGGTCTAAATTTGGATACATTTATTTAAGGGAGATTTGTTCTCCTAGAAGTCTAGTTTACCTAAAAATTTGAATCACTCAATTTGGATGATTGAAACTCAACTTATGGCCTAAATACCAAAACTGTTTCAAAACCCCAAATTGTATCATAATTGAACTAGAATTCACCACATAGTTCACTATTGAACTGTCCAATGGTTCCAAATTTGATACACTTTAGAGATTTGTTCTTCTAGATGTCTAGTTTATCTATAATTTTGAATCACTCAATTTGGATGAGTGATGACCAAGTTATGATAAAAAAAAACATGGGTTTAAAAACTATGCCACTCCCTAAACCCAACATTTTCTCTATACAAAATTTTCCTCCATCGAGACCACAACCAAACCAAACAAACCATTCCAAACAAGGATTCTACACTAAAATAAGTATTCCAAACCTCCAAACAAGTATCCATACAAAATCCTAACAAGTTCCATACAAAATTCCATACACAAATTCATACCAAAATTCCTTACATATCCATACCTGATTTCTTTTTTCTCTTTGAAATTCTCTTCTCCTCTTCTTCTTCCTCTCTTATTCTCTTCTCTTTTTCTCTCTTCACCTCTTCTCTCTTCCTCTACGTAAAAGCCCTACCAAAATGGGATATTTTGGGTCTTAAGATAAGGCCATGTTTAGCCTTATCCAATTTTTGACATAAAATTCCATTTTCTCTATTTGGTCCTCCCTTTCTCATCTATTTTCCATTCTAACTTATTAAATTTCCTACTTAAACATACAATTTTTCCTTCTTATGTCATTTGGGTCCTTAATTGGAAATTTACCAATTTACCCTTGACTTTTGTATTAATTCCGGGTTTTGCTTATTTTATTTTTAGCATTATTTTATTCCGGAAAAATATGCTTTTACTTTTATTATACCCTAAACATGTTATAAACCTGTCAGGGTATAATTTGGGGTGTTACAACTCTCCCCCCCTTTAAAAGAATTTCGTCCTCGAAATTCATACTTAATTTGAAGAGTTGTGGATAATCAGTGCCTCATAGCTTCGCTTCCAAGCAGCTTTTCTTGCCATAAGCATGCGAGCACTTCACTAATCTGCACTTGTTTGTTCCGCAACCTGCTTCACCCCTCTTGAGCTAGAATAGCCTTTGGCTCCTCATCATATGACAAATCCTCCTGTACTTGTATCTCTTGCACTGGTAGTATGTGTGACTCATCAAAGCGGTATCTTCGAAGCATCGACACATGGAACACATTATGCAATTTGGCCAACTCCGGAGGGAGTGCCAAACGATATGCCACAGGGCTAATTCATTCCAAAATCTCATATGGCCCTATGAACCTCGAACTCAACTTGCCCTTCTTACCAAACCGTAGAATTTTCCTCCACGGCGATACCTTTAAGAAGACCTTGTCTCCCACTTCATATTCAATATCTCTCCTCTTTAGATCGGCATATGACTTTTGTCAGTCACTTGCCACTTTTAACCTTTGCTGGATAACTTGTACTTTCTCTTATGTATCTTTTACTATGTCTGAACCAATCATCTTATGCTCATTCAACTCCGTCCAACATACCGGGGTTCTACATCTCTGACCATATAAAACTTTGAATGGTGTCGTGCAAACACTTGCTTTATAACTATTGTTATAGGAAAATTCCATCAATGGAATATACCTATCCTAACTTCCAGGAAATTCTATGACACAACCTCAAAGCATGTCTTTGAGTACTTGAATTAATCTCTCTGACTGACCATCCGTCTCATATGAATGTTGTATCGAATTCAAAATTCCTAGTACCTAAGGAAGGCTAATCAGAAATTTTATAAAACGGATCTCTATTTGACATAATAGATAGTGGTACACCATGCAATCGTACAATCTCTTTCACATATGGCTCAGCTAGTCGATCCATAGAATAGTCCATCCTGATCGGTAGAAAATGGGCCGACTTTGTGAGCTTATCTACAATCACCTAGACAAAGTCATGTTTTTGTTGCGTGAGGGGAAAACCTGACACAAAATCCATGGTAATGTTATCCCACTTCCATTGAGGAATTGGAATGGATTTAATGATCGATAGCTTTGATGTTCACTTTACTACGACATGTCAAACATTTGACACATACTTGTCACATCCCTTTCATTCTTCTCCACCACACACTGCTTCAAATCCCGCATGGTAAATACCGTATTATGAGCCTACATAAGAACTTTTCTTCAAATTTCATTATCAACTCCAGTACATTATAATCTATTTTGGAAATACAAACTTTCATCTTCTTTTACTGAAAAATCAATCTTATCACCATCTCTGACCAATTGTACCTTTTCTTACATCTCGTCATCATTTTCTGAGCATCTATAATCGTTTGCTTTATAGCAGACTGCGCTTTTAATTAAGCTAATATAGCTCCATCAGATACTATTCTCCATTCACTGCGTTGTATTAACAAAGCTGCCATTGCCTTTCTACTTAAGGCATCCTACCACATTAGCTTTATCGGGGTGGTAGTCTATGCAACCATAATCTTTGAACAATTCCAACCACCCCCGTTGTCTCAAATTAAGCTCCTTCTACGTTAACAAATATTTGAGACTTTTATAATCTGTATAAATTCTGCATTTTTCACCATATAAGTAGTGTCGCCATATCTTCAAAGCAAAGACTACTGTAGCTAATTCCAAATCATGTGTAGGATAATTCTGTTCATGTGGCTTCTACTGTCTAGATGCATATGCCACAACTTTACCATCTTGCATTAACACACAACCTGCACTAATTCCTCAATACTTTACCTCAGAAATTACGCACACCGTGCTTCCACCAACATTTCCCTTTTAACTCATTCAAACTATCTTGACATTTATCCTGGGTCCACTCAAACTTTACCTACTCGAGTAATTTAGGAGTGGAGTAGTTGCGACAAAGAATCCCTTCACAAATCTTCTATAATATCCTGCTAGGCCCAAGAAACTTCTCACTTTAGTAACACTTTGAGGCGGTTTCCAATTCACCACAACTTCAATCTTAGCAGGTTCAACTCTTATACCCTCAACATACACAATATGGCCTAGGAATGAAACTTCCTTTAGCCAAAAATCACATTTGCTAAGCTTTTAAGATACAACTTTTCTCTCAAAGTCTCAGAGCTACTTTCAAATTGCTTCACGCTCATCTACGGAATATACCAATATATCATTAATAAAGACCATGACAAACATATCTAAATAGAATTGAAACACCACTATTCATCAAATCCATGAATCTTTGTTTGGTGCATTAGTCAACCCGAATGGCGTACGAGAACTCATAGTAATATGCTCGGAGTTCTAATTAGGCGATAGTACCGATCGCGGTCATCTTTGAAGACACCGCTTCCTTTTAACTGATAAAAGAGATCTTTAATTCTCGGTAATGGGTATTTGTTTTTCACTATCACCTTATTGATTTGCCGATAATCAATGCACATCCATTGGGTGCCATATTTCTTTTTCACAAACAAAACAGGTGCACCCCAGGGAGAAGCACTGGGTCGGATAAACCCTTTATCCAGAAGCTCTTGTAGTTAAATCTTTAGCTCTTTCAACTTAGTTGGAGCCATCATGTGGCGACCCCCGAGCCCGGTCCGACCCAGTTGATGGATCCGAATTGGATCCCGGGTGATGCCCGACTGAAGCCATCTATCAAATACATTTCATTCATAAACGTTTTCGTTCTCAAATCTTTGCAGAAGCGGTTTCATTTTAGGGTAAGCCCATAAACATTTACAAATTCAATGTAATTCCTAGGCCCATTACCATTTCATTTATACAAAAGTACAATTTCTATAAAGGCATATCAAGCCTTTTCAAAATGATTTACAAAATAGATGTTCAGAGTTCAAATTGTTTTTACAAAATATCAATTGTTAAAAAAAAAATGGAGTGAATGCATATGATGGAGCATACTTCGTGAACCTTACGAGATGACTCACAGGCTCACCGATCTTGGGTCAAACTTAATCACTATCAATCACTTTCGGTATCTAGCATTGATAAAACAATCGCTAAGCATTTTCATGCTTAGTGGTTCTATACAATTCCATTCTTCCGTTTCAGTTTAAGTTAAATCATGAAGTTTTACTAAACAAAACTTTCAAATCTTTTGGATGATCAATGTCAATACAATATATATACTTATTTCATATACAATCATTTATGGTTCATTGATCATCCCAAATATACACTTATAAATCATTTATAACCAAATCATGCATTTCACAATGCTCATTTCATTTCAATTAGCAATCATGCTTTTCAATTCCAATATGTCAACAATTCAAAATCAATTCAGTTATGCCCTTAACGACACGGTCCCGCTGGGCTACAGGCTGATATAAAAAACATTTTGTTTTATAACATAGTACGGTCCCACTAGGCTGCTGACTGGTTATTAAAAATCAATTTCGTGAACACTACCGATACTGTCCCGCTGGGCTACGGATCGGATTGACACATCAATACACTTATTCACAGTATTGTTAATTTGACCCCTATTGGTATACCAATCTATCCTTAATGCGAAATAACGGTTAACACTCTATTAAGGGCGTTCAAATCCTTTATAGCAAAATACAGTACACTATGTACAATTGTATAAACAATTCGTTTTTAATACTCATGAAATTTTCATATGCAAACATTTTGCAATCAATTGCCTCAAATCAATTAAAACAAATCAATATGCTTTTCTTATATATTTAGAATAAACATTTCAAATCTTGAAACGAGAATAGGAGAAGACAGAACAAACATTTCAAAATTTGAAACGAGAATAAGAAAAGGTAGAACAAACCAATCTTTCTCTTTCTTTTTGCCTTGCCTTCAATCTCGATCCTAGGTTAGGTGATCCTCAGGTCTGGCAAATCACGCTTTATCACATTTAGTGAACTAGCACTAATCACACTTAACGAATATCGTCGAGGTGGCGAGGTATGGTACGTTTTTCACTTAGTTTCATTCTTATTTGAACCCCCATTAATCATTTATTAGGGTTCCTAAACAATTGGTGCACGAATACGAGACTTCCGAAAACAAAATAAAAATTTTGGCCTACTGTGAACAGTGACTTCGCCTCGACGTAGCAGGGCTACGCCTTGGCGAACACAAGGGGGCCTTTTCTGGCCTTTTGGCCTTGCCGTGGCAAGGTAACCCTTCGCTGCGGTGAAGCACTTTGCCACGGTGAAGGTGCCCTTCACTGCGGCGAAGAGGCCCGTTTTTGCCCAGTTTTTCTTTTTGCTCCTTTTTGCGATTTTCTCCAAAAATCACTCAAAAACTTAAACCAAAATATGGGAATCACTCCCAAAGACATTCTAAAGTCATCCTAAACCAACCATGAGCAAAACCTATGGATGGATTTTTTCTAATCCAAATATCATTTAAAGAAATCTAGGGTTTGTGTAATACATTGAAATCACTTTGCACTTGAAGACCTAGCTTCCTTCTTCCTTCCTCCTTGCAAGATCTTGCATAAACATGGAGGGATTCACACCAATCTCCAACTATTCCCCAAAACCCTAGCTTCACCCCCTCTCTTGTCTCCAAGCGTTTTGGCACTTGTGGGGATTTCAAGATAAATGTGGTCTAATACCACTTATCCATTATAAGGCCATGTTTGGCACATTCATAAATCCCATTTCTCATTTTTGGCATTTTAACTCTTCATTTCACTTTCATTTATCATTTAATTCACTTGGCATTTAAGCTTATTCTCATTAGACCTTTAGTCCTCATTTACACATTTCCAAATTTGCCCTTTTTCACTTGGGTTTATTTCCGGGTTCAATCAATTTCTCCTTTTAGCATATAATATTTAATCATATGCTCACGTATTCATTTCACATTTATCATTTAACAATTTATCAGTTTTTTCTCGAAAAAACCCAAGTTTGGCTCAATTTATACCCGGAATATATAATAAAAATATTATAAAAATTCTAGGGTATTTTTGGGGCGTTACACATCCTGTATGGTGCCCTAGAAGTAGGAGCTGTTCCCGGTAAAATCTTAATAGATAAATCCACTTCTCTTACAGGTGGAATACCAGGTAACTCTTCAGGGAACACATCTGGAAAATCTTTCGCAACGGGAATATTTTCAATTCTATTTGACCTCTTTTAGAATAAAGCACAAAGCCAAGGCCTCATCCTTTTCGACAATTGTCGGGCTGCATAGCTGAAATCCCGTGGACATTGGGCGAATGAACACCATGTACTATCACGCCCGATTTGATCAGAACATCTAAGCACTACTATCTTTTTATCACAATTAATTATAGCCCAGTGTTTAGACAACCAATCCATTCCCAAAGTCAAATCAAATTCACGAAATGGTAGAGCAATCAAATCAGTAGAAAATTCTTGATCATGAATAATTATATGGCAATTCTTATACACTCTATTCACATTGACTTTTCTCACTAAGGGTAGTTATGCATATCATATGATATTTGCTCCATACATCATTTATCGAACATTTGCTCAATGCATACATATGAATGAGTAGATCCAGGGTCTATTAATGCATGCATTTCAATACTGTTAGTGATATGCTCTAGCCTAGTGGCATATACATTGTTATTATATGTTTATATACATAAGGCATTTATCATTTTATCTTGTTATTTAAATTGTGGTTTAACTTGATAAAATCGGATCATGAATAGTTGGCTCAAACTCTTTATGTCATCAAGTATGTGAGTTGATATAGTAAAACCTTAAGGCATAAGAACACTATTCTAAATAGTCTGTAGTCGATCATTATTATGGGAATAATGAAGTAAGACAGTATGTTTTACGAGAAAAGACTACGTTTTCTTTGGTCATAGACATAAGATGTTTTCGAACATAAATACATATTAAGTTCATGTTATTGGGTGACTGCTGAGAAATACTACATGGATTATGTCATCGGTAATTCTCATTGCGGTAGTGAGTATTTGAGTCCTTCGACACAGATTCACCATGGATTCCCTACGCAGGAACCGTGTCTTAGCGTAGCTCAATGGCGTCGGATAGTATCTGAGGCTATGGTTGGGCATCACACGATAAAATCATGTGGAGGAATGTGAGTGAGTGAAGGAATTTGTCACGCTCTTAATTGGTGAGATGTCTATTGGCCTCTTGATAAGTGAGGCTGAAATGCATGGCCGTGCTCGAATGAGACTAATAGGAGTTATCCCAATATCATTTGTTTTAATTGAGTCTACTTGAGAATCAAAAAGCTTGATTAAGTTATATAAAGATAGCTTCATGCATGCTTTGTGCTTAATCAAGACATCGAGTGACGAGGACTAATATCACCTATGATAAAGTTTTTTGAGTCATCGAATTCATGATTTGGGTAGTTATAATGTCTTCTTGAGACCCGATTATAACTTGTGGCCTTAGAATATGATTTGGGCTGCTTCATGACATTGAGTGAACCTATAAGTGCACATAAGGAATGAGCTATAATGGGATGGTAGAAGGCTCTCTCTTTGGCTCGTAGTTAAAGCTGACTGACCGGCTGAAGCTGACCCGAGCCCGTAATAGGGTTAAATAGATTTGGTTGCAAAGATTCATTTAATAAAGGGTTTAGAAACGATATAAATATGAGGTTTATCATCTAAAGGATGTGGTTCTTTTGAAGTGGGCGATTTTGAGAGAGAATTCTTTTTAGAGTTTTGGAAGACACTAAGGTGTCTTTGGTTTTGTGAGACAGACCATATCATAGGTGCTGCTTATCCATCCCATCCATTATCCGTTCGTGTGGATACCTTTAGAGGGCGTTTACACACTGCATTGTCTTGGCTCGTTGCTGTTGGATCGTTTCCAGAAGGAGTTCTGTTTGTGTTTTAGCGTGTGTGTGATCAAGCAAATCTGCACTAGTCGAAAAGGATTCGGTCTACAAGAGGTAAGATATGGATTTCCTTGATTCATTATTTAGTTTCATCATGCGCTTGGATCGTGCGGTTCGGCGTTAAATTTTTATTTCAATTGCGTTTTCTTATTGTTGGATTCCAATAGTGGTATCAGAGCTACTTGTTGTTTGGTGAAACTGATTTTTATATGTGATATAACGTGATCTGTTTAGTGTATTTGTTTTGCCATATGTGATATGCCATGATCCATTGGTTCATCCGTTTTATAATCAGTATAATCTGAGTCATGTTTTTTTTTTTTTTTTTTTTTTTTTCTGTATGAAGTCTGTAACATCAGATCAGAAATTGAAAAATGATTTGGTTTAAAAAAGCTCTAATAGGATTATGACTATTGATGATCAGAATCAAATTATGAGTTTGTAATTCTTGTGTTATAATATGATTAGGACTGTTATAGCTTAAGATTAATTAGTAGGACTGTTACATATTAAGTATGGCTGTTACATATTCTTATTAATTAGTAGAATTTGTTACATGTGCATTATAGGTATTCTGAGATACTTATTAATCAATAGGACTGCTACATATTAAGTATGGATGTTACAGATTCTTATTAATCAGCAGGACTGCTAGACATTAATGTTAGACATTAGAATGGTATTCTGATTATTCTTAATCCCATTAGAATTTGTACATTAATATTTAGACATTAAGAATGGATTATTCTGAGACTATTCTTAATTAGTGGGGCCCATTACACATTAATGTTAGACATTAAGATTGGACTGTTACTGGTTATTACACATTAAGTAGGATTATTCCAAATTAATGATGTCTTGTTCAGATTAAGAGTAATCAGTGAATGACGGAAATTATTAGTGTGATCAATGATGGGAGAAATTTCGAGAGCGATAACTCACTCATGCTAGCCTTAAATTTGTTTATGTGACTAGCAGCTGTGATTGAAAGACCATATTCATAATATGATTATGTGTAATATGTTTATCTTCAATTTGCATGGTGCATGTCTGAGGCACTAGTTCATGTGATTGGCAGGTATTAATTATGGGTTTGTAATTTTTAAATACGGCCTGCGTGTCGTTAATTTTTATTGACACAACATGTGTGTCTCTTTTTCATTATATTAGCATACGGCCTGCGTGTCGTTATTTTTATTGACACAACATGTGTGTCTCTTTTTATTATTTTAGCATAAAATTGATTCGTGCCACGGTAGGGTGATCCGTAATCAACAAAATTTGTTTCCTATGTTCCTCCTACTGCCATAGTCAAGCTACTGCAGTATAGCGGTCTAGGGTCGAACACGGGGATGGGTTTTCTTCGTGAAATGAGAAGTGCAGTTGAGTTGAAAATGGTATTTCTCTTTGGATTTTGGGTTTTGTTCAAAAACGATTAAAGTTGGATAGTTTATAAGCATACAAATTAAAGGAAAATTTAGAAAAGAAGACTCCTTGAAGTCTTGGAGTCAGTTGGATTTTTAAGGTGTATTCATGCCCTCGGGTTTGTTCCTCGCGTTAGGGATAATGACATAGTCGTTTCCCAAACAGGACCTTGATTTGGCACTAAAACCTAAACCCTAAATTACTCCCTCATGAGATATGGCATTCAGTGAGCATTCAAGTCCCTAACAGTGTGCATATGGCCTCAAAGAGGCAACCTACGGCAACTAATAGGAGACAACTAGGTGGATGACAGTGGATCTAAGATTAAGCATCCACTGTAACCACTAAGCTTGTCAAATACACATTGGAAAGGCTGGATCTAGGAGGTTTCAACCTAAGGTGAGATGCAGGGAGCTTAAATGCTCATAAATGCGGGTGTGACAATGAGAGGGCATGAAAACTACCTCCAAGCCTCCACCCAGTGAACCTCCTCTTCAAGGAAGGGAGCAGCCAAACATCCTTTGAGTTGTCATCCTCAGGGGGTGTTCAGAGCGAAAAATGAAGAAAGAGGAGAGAAGAGGCAAAATAAAACCCCGGAAATGAAAAGGCTGCAGAAACACATAAAATGTGAAAGATTACATAGGATTTACAAAGTTGAGGGCTTATATAGCGACCCCATGGTGTGAAATGACAAAATTACCTAAAATGTAAATTACAGTAGGAGCCAGATGGTAATTTATCAACGTGATCGTTTGGAATCAAAACACGAAAACGCAAATTTGAGCAATTTGCTATCGACAAATTTAGCTATGCTAAGCGAAATTTAGCTACTTTCTATAAGAAATTCACGGAGATAACAAAGTGAAAATTTTAACTATGATAAATTCGCTAACTTTGTGGAAATTTTCACATAAAGAGGCCCAAATGGGATTGCGAAAATTTCGCTATGATCTTGGTACCGCAATCTAGCGAAAATCCTTAGTTTGCTCTGCTTCTCTTGTTTGCTCTTGCATCACTTCACCACTTTTTATTCATCACTTGCTGCAATTCTTGACCCATCTTGGTATTTGCTTCCTCGCCTCGGCAGGTGAAATTACAGGGATTCTCGCATTCATCACCAATAAGAAGCCAAGCTTCTTGTGAGTTCCCAAGAGACCTGCAAAACTATCCAAAACAATTTGAAAACAAATTAGAAGCACTAAGTGGGGACAGCCGCACCGCCTGACCAAATTAGCTTCAGAAATTCCATATAGATTAAAGCCACTTTAACACCAGCCTATCTTAAATAGGGCTCGAAAATAGCACTTTTGGGCACTAATCACCTCCCCAATAAGTGATTGCTGGTCATAGCAATGCTAAAAACAATAAAAATTTATGTATCTTTGTGCTTTTACAAAAAAGTGCATATTGTTAAAAAGTGTATACAATTATTTGCTAGTATGAACTAGTTTAGACCACGAGCAGCAGGCATGAAAGAACAAAGACCATGCAAGAACAAGTTTGAGGGGCGGCATCGGTTCCAAAGTCAACTGAACTTCCACCAGCCATCTAATGGATTCCTAAGGTAACCGGCTTGAGCCAATAAATTGCAAAGTTATTCCACCACAAACCCGAAGCTCTTGCCATGGCCTTAAAGCGTGAATAAGCCTAATCGGATCGGCTATATTTCTTCCTTGTTTGCAATGGGTGCAATGCTAAAGCTTCGACTTCATCAAAGTCAGGTGTAATGGGGGTCCTATTGACTCCCAACCAATTGGGTTTAGGGCATCAAGCGAAAGGATCGGCCCGACCACAAACTACGGGCTTCGCCGGACTTGAATGACTTGAGGAATTAAAGCACCTACAACTCGCTAAACTTCACCCATCCACGTGTAGCGAACACTGAGTCGATGACCCAACCAATTAAGGTTTTAGGGCATCAGGGCTTTTAAAGGCTTTACGCCATATGCCCCCTCGGACCGTGTTCGGGTTTCAAGGCAAATGGTCCGCGACTTTTAATTCTTCTTTCTTCTTTTCTTTTCTTTTTGCTTTTTCTTTTCTTTTTCATTTGAAGGCCCCATTTGGTCTTCATTCACGGGTAACACAAACCTATTATGGGTCGTCAGCGAGACTAAGGCCGGCTTTCCCGAAGTGAAAGAGGTATATAGCTTCGACCTATTGAACAATCGATGTCGCAGTGTGTGAATTAGCTAAAACGGATGTAAAGGTTGGGCTATCTTTGGAACTTCAATCGATCAAAAACTAAATCAAGCATGGAATTGTTCTATCATTAAGGTAACACATAGGGCTTCAATTTTTGACTAAAAACGAAGTAGAAACACAAAATGGAGACCTGGCTTAATTTAAAAATTAAAGAAAAAGCGAATTTGAAACACTGCGGAGACTTGTATCACAGTAAAGCAGAATTCCAAAAATATGAAAATTACCTATAAGCCCGGCGCTTAGGAATGAAAAGCTAGAGGATGGAGCGGTACCTCGATAGAAGATGAAGCGAGCGGTTTGAACCGAGGAGGAATGGCATGCCCGAGCGATTGCACTGCGCTCTGATTGCAATGCAGGAGGAAAATGAGATTTTCCCCTGCACTGCAACTCCTTCAACATTTCAAAACCAAAAATTGTAATAAGATAAGCTTGTAAATGTGAAAATATTTGAAAAGGAAATAGGTAAAAGTAGTGGCACCACTAAAAGCCCAATTTAAGACTTAAAATAATATAAAGTAAAAATTTCAACAAAAATTTGGTGGTCTCTAGGTTTCTGGGGAACCCTCCCCGGTGTGCCATTGGATCTCGAGGAGGGTCGGGAGGGCTCCTCCACGCGTACGGAGTGGTGTGTGTTGCGAGTGCCTTCATGCTGCGACTCCCGTTGTTTTGGAAGCCCGTCCCGGTCTCACGATGGCGGTGGGGCGTGATTGCAGAGAATGGTGGATTCTCATTAAGCTGCTTCATTGTTCTCCATCGATTTTTTCTTTGTTTGTTAATATCATGCCTTCTATCCGTGTACCACTCAGTGAGCTATAGTTTGCTCTCGTCTCGAGTGGTTTTGCTTATTGCTCGAGTGAAATGTTGAGCTCGGTGTCATGTTGCAAATATGAGAACACTTATTTATTCAGGCAGTGATAATGGCATTTGATGTGGCGGCTGGCCTTCCCAATATAATGGGCACTTGATTAGTGCCCCACGCCTCCCCGGTTACGTGTGAACCACGAAATCAGGATGGTAGAACTTATCTACTTTTACCAACACATCCTCCTTATCCGCACTGGTGTTTTCAACTGAGCGATCGGCTGGGATAGGGTGATGTTGGTTGGTTCCGGCTCTCCCGAACTAGCACATGCAGAGGTATGGCGTGGGTTGACAGCCAGAGTCCCAGCGATTTTTGTCGATACGAGGTTCCTCGATGTTAAGCGAGATAGTTAGGGTCCACTGCGGATCATGTATTTCACATTGTCTTGCATTGGATGACGGCGCTAACTTGTTCAGTTAAGAATGCCTTTTTGTCAATGCCCAGCCCCTTTTGATTTAATGCGAGTCTTCCCGAAAACTTTGCATAGAGCGGGGACATTTGATGATGTCGAAAGGGTATGTTGACCTTCGCTGCCTTAGGACTTCTAGGATGCACACACTGCTGGGATGCCTTCTTCTTGCTTCTTAGTGCTTGGGAAATGGAGGTGGCATGCGATTCTTCATTGGAGTCCTCCTTGAAAATGTGTTACGCTCGATTCTTCCCTTTTAAGTTTCCTCAACGAGGCTTGGGCATTGGTGAGTCAGCCTCTTTTTCCCGGCTTCTTAAGGTAATGACGGCTTTGACATCCATTTTGGGAGGTTCCTTTGGGTGCTTCAGTTCATGGACTCCCCTTGGATTTAGCGTGTTTGAGAAGGAACCTCCACTACCTCTTTGTTCTTGATTTGCCATTCTTGTTATGGATGCTGCCAGTCAATTCTTCTTCGGTTAAGGATTCTTTCCCGGCCACTCCCCATTCTCTTGTTCAAGAAACTTTCTACATTTTCAATTTTTCGTTCAAGCTGAGCATTAATGCCTTTTGCTCTCATTTCCCTACCTTGCTCGAATTCAAAATGGCTTGCTTCAGCCGGGAGAGGGGTGGGTGCTTGTAATCTTGTCTGGGAGGTTGAGGTTTCTAGGAAGGGTTAGGGTGACTCACTCCAATTGGGGTTGTAAGTATTGCCATATGGAGCCATTTGTTTTGCGGCATTTTGGCCACTACCACATTTGCATCCTCAGATTGGGGTTTGAACGTCAGTTCTCACGGGTGGTCGAGTGGTAGCGGTTAAACCGATTTTGACAATGCATAGCTTTGATCCCACTTGCACGCCTCATGGACCCCTTTTTCTTTCTAATTCCTCCAATCTTCTAGCCAAGGTAGATACCTTAGCTCAGCTCCATATCTTCGGAGGGCTTGTGCCTCCACTTTGGTTCCTTTGGTGGCTTGAATCCTATTTGCTTCCCCTTAGGTTGGCTCATCCAGGCCCTTGGAGGTCTCGGCCCACATAATTGAGGAAGTCCATTGCCTCATCGGGATTTTACTCAAGAAATCTCCTCCACACATAGTTTCCAATAATTGTTTCATGGAAGGACATTCCATCATAAAAATGGTTCACCGGCATCCATATATCAAACCCGTGGTGTGGCGTGCGCGATAATCTCCATAATCTCTCCCGAGCTGGTAGACCTCTCGCCCATCGCGTTTGCAAATGTGTGAAATTTGCCTCTTCAAGTTGTTTGTCTTGTAGACGCGAAGAATTTATTTAGAAACTCTGCCTGCAGCTCTCCCCAATTCCTTATGGTTCTTGGCCTTAATGCATTTAGCCAAATTTTTGCCTTGTCCTTCAGGGTCAGTGGAAAGGCTTTCAACTTTAGGAGCTCCATATCCACTGCACCTTCTTTGAAAGAGGTGCATAACCACTCAAACTCCATATGTGATTGTAAGGGTTTTCATTCTCCATGCCATGGAGATGTTGGGAGTAGAGGCTGAAGTAGAGGCTTCAGCGCCTCCCTCGGCATGGGGAATTATGCATGAGTGCACTCACCACTGGGTGGGTGTATGTGATCCCTCATGGATCCTATATGCATTAAGGCTCCCTAGGCACCTGCGGCTTTCTTTGTTCCTCATGCGGAGGATCCATTTGAGCCTTTGTGAGGGATCAATTTTGAAGCCACAATTCACAGTAGCAGCGATCCACACTCCCAAACCACACTACGGTGTTCTATCCGTGCATAAATTGCTCTGCACACTTCCTGATCAACGGAAAAACGCCCTGACAAAATAACAAAAGGGTTAGGTCGACTAAAATTAAAAGCAAGACAAAAATTTGAATATCTCTTGGAAAAATTTAAAATCACAGTGAGCGCAAGTGAAAAAATATTTAAGTCAAAGGGAATGAGATTTTGCAAAACTTGTGATATGAATCACAAGTTAGCCATTCTTACCTCACTAGGGCACCATCGGCCAGTAAGCGCCAGTTTGATTCGTGCCACGGTAGGGTGATCGGAATCAACAAATTTGTTTCCTATGTTCCTCCCTCTTTGCCGTGGTCAATCTCTGCTGCGGTATAAGCGGTCTAGAGTCGAACACGGGGATGGGTTTTCTTCGTGAAATGAGAAGTGCAGTTGAGTTGAAAATGGTATTTCTCTTTGGATTTTGGGTTTTGTTCAAAAACAGTGGGTTGGATGGTTGTAAACTGCCTATAAATTAAAGGAAAATTTAGAAAAGACTACTCCCTGAAGTCTTGGGTCCTTCGGATTGGATTTTTAGGTGTATTCATGCCCTCGGGTTTTGTTTCCTCGCGTTGGGATAATGACCTATCATCCTTCCCAAATAGGACCTTGATTTAAGCATAAACCTAAATCTAAATTACTCCCTCATGAGATATGGCATTCGGTGAGCAATTAGAGTCCCCTAACAGTGTGCATATGGCCTCAAAGAGGCAACCTACGGCAACTAATAGGAGACAATTAGGTGGATGACAGTGGATCTAAGATTAAGCATCCACTGTAACCACTAAGCTTGTCAAATACACATTAGCGCTGGATTCAGAGGTTTCAACCTAAGGTGAGATGCAGGAGCTTAAAATGCTCATAAATGCAAGCAGATAAAATGAGAGGGTACGAAAACTACCTCCAAAACCTCCTCCACCTGATCCCTCCTTCTCTGCTGTAGCTTAGCTAAACATCCTTTGAGTTGTCATCCTCAAAGGGGGTGTGTCAGCCAAGAAAATGAGAGAAGAGGAGAGGAGAAGAGAGCAAAATAAAACCTAAAATGAAAAGTCAAGTGAAACTTGCATAAAATAATGGTGCTACCTAGGGTTACAAAGTTGAGGGGGCCTTTATATAGCCAACCCCATGGTGTGAAATGACAAAATTAACAAATATGAATTACAATAGGACAAGATGGTAATTTATCAAAAAACGCGGGTCGCTTGGAATCAAAAAACACCAAACATAAAGGTCGAAAGAATTTCGCGATACTAGAGAAATTTCGCTAGCCTAGCTAAATCTCATAGCCTAGTTTAAATTTCGCTTAGCCTAGCAAATTCCACAGATAGCGAAATTGAAAATTCATAGCAACAAGAATTTCATAGCGAAATTTCGCTAGCCTAGCGAAATTTTCACATAGCGAAAATTTCGCTAGGATTGCGAAAATTTCGCTATGATTGCGAAATTTTCGCAATCATAGCGAAAATCCCTGGTTTGCTCCTGCTTCTCTGTTTTGCTACTGCATCACTTCCTGCACTTTTTATTCATCACTTTGCCTGCAATTCTTCAACCCATCTTGACATTTCCCCATCGCCTCGCCTTGGTGGAAATTACCGAGGATTTCGCATTCAGCACCACAAGAAGCCAAGCTTACGACCGAAGTTCCCAAGACCTCGCAAAACTATCCAAAACAATCTCGAAACAAATTAGAAGCACTAAGGGACATGCACATGACAAGTGGTTTAATTATATGGGATTAGTGCGCAAAAGCACCTCAAAACCTATCTTAAATGTGGCTCAAAATAGCACTTTTGGGCACTTTCACAAAAAAATAGCATACAATTATTACTTGCTTGTAATGAAGAAGAATCAAGAATGGAGGTCTGCTCGCTCTTGGAGACAAGCCCATGTGCCAAGGTATTGGTAGCAGAACCCCAGATCTCCATATCGCTTATGGAGATCACCCAGAAATGGCCACATTACGTCACGCTTACATTTATGCTTATTAATATGCTTGTATGTGATGCACGTATATGTTTATAAAGTTTGTCAACAACTTATACTACCGTATAAAATATTAGTCATAAAATGCCTTCCATAATTTAACAATTTGTCAATACTTCGATCGTCTTTAATATAGTTTTCACAAAGGTGGTATCAAATATTCAGAAGACATGACGGATAATGGTGACATCCATTAGATTGAATATGGTTAGACTTAACTAGGCTATCATAACGGTTTTGGGCCCAAGGTTACAAAAAGGAACAAAGCCACCTAGTTAGCTTATTTAAGTGTTATGCCAAAGCTGCTTCTTTGAATTTAAGTCAAACGTGGATTTTCACCCACTAAGAACTATAAGATTGTTTCGCAATTAAAGAGTTATTAATTTTAGTGGGAGTATTAAAGACCTATTTATTAAAAGCTTGTGATATTTTTGTATGTGACTAATGGCATCAAACAATACATCAACATTTACTCTACGATCTGTCCTTGAAAAGGAAAAACTTAATGGGACAAACTTCCGACAACTTTAAATGTGAGGGATCAGTCTCTTAAACAAGAGAGGAAGATGTATGTTCTCGACAATGAAATCCCTAATGAACCTCTTGCTAACAATGCCCCACGAAAAAGATTCAGCGCTGACAAAGAGGGGGTGATGGAATCAACAAAATTTATATTCTATATTCCTCCTACCATCAGAAGTCAAGCTACCGCAGCATAATGTCTAGTATCGAACACTAGACGGTTTTCATTCTGTGTTTCATTCAGATCGTATGTTGGAAAATGGTGAGGCTTTTTAGTTTGGATTTTTGGATTTTGTTCAAAATGTTGGAGTTGTTTGGTTGTCGACAATTGTAAAAAACCTAAAAGTGAAGTGAAAAGGTAACTTGAAGGTTTAGGTCACTAGCTTGACAAATACCGGCACAAGTGTCCCTGGTTTATCCTCGCATCACGGTAAGCAACCTATACCCAGTTTACAACCGGATCTTTGTTTTCAACTAGAAAACCTAACCCTAGAAAACACCCTATTTGAGTCAACATAGGCAACATGCATTCACAGCCCCTTTTCAGTTTAAAACCCTAGCACTCAACCTCATTTGGGCACTGCAGGGCCATCTAAAGAATAACAAGCAGATCAAACAATAAGTATACACCGACTCCCAAAGCATGGTAAGTATCACAAAAGTAATGACATTAAAATGATACAACCAGTCAGAAAAAGTGTCGGAGCCATAAATACAAGACTGTGAGCATTCAAACATGAAGACAAACTGCAGTGAACCCAAAACCAAGCTGCTAGCAACCTCCCTTTCACAAAGCATGAGGTTTAGCTACATCTCTTGAGTTGTCATCCTCAAGAGGGGTGTTTGGCAGCCTAGAAAATGAAAGAAAAAGAAGAGAGAGAAGAGAGAAAGTAAACCTTTAAATGAAAGTCAGAGATATTTACATAAAATGAAAAGTTGCCAAAAGATCGTTTAGTTACAAACGGGGGGGTGGCTTGCAGATGGCCACCCAATGTGTGAAACTACAAGAAAGCCTAATATATTGGCTCACAGGGACAAGGAGGTGGAATACACCAAAACGGGTCGTTTGGCATTAATTACACAAATTTAATGGTAAGGTGGAATTTGCTACGCAGGAAAATTCATCAGTAGCTGAATTAGCCCATTTAAATTCACAATTCTAGCAAAATTGCACAGAGATAGCTTAAAATGGAATTCGTAGCTTATGCACGCTGAATTTCGCTTAGTTAGCGAATCGCTAGCCCAGCTTAAAAATTTTGAGAGATAATGGTATTGAGAATTTCGCTAGTACGTTGATTTTCGCTTATAAATAAATTTCTCATTAGCCTATTAGTCTTCACTGCTTAGGATTGCGAAATCTTCGCTATGATTGTAAATTTTCGCAATCCCAAATAAATTTTCGCAATCATAGCTTAAATTTCCCCGGGCTGTCTGCTTCTTCAACAAGTATAAGCACGCATTCCTATCGGGATCCTTTCTTTATCACTTCGTCTCGTTTCTTCACCTAATTTTATATGTTCGATATCGAAAAATAGTTTCAATCTTCCCCGGTTCAGTTACATCTCGACATCGACTGAACCAGTGGACGAGGTACACAAACCCGCAAAATAAACTCAAAAAAATAACCCTTTAAATGGCATAAGGATACCAAGTGGATTCTAAACACTTCAATCGCCACCTGATATGACTAGCGCGCAAAAGCATCCAAAACCCATCTCGATCAGGTTTCAAAATGGCACCCAGTACTCAATCACACCCCAACCGAAACGTTGCTAGTCCCTTAGCAATGCTAAAATAATAAGGGAATGCATGCAGTGATTTTCTCAAAAAGTTTATGGTTCAAAAAGTGTATGTACAAATAAACATTACCTTTAATATGAAAAATTGATACCAAGCTTGAAACCGATACGAAAGAGCGTAACCCATACAAGAACAATTTTTAGGTCAACATCTCGATCCATGGTAATCAACCCGAATTTTACAAAGATCTAATGGTTCTTTATATAACCAAAGTTGGAACCAATAAAAGTGCAAATTGTTCCCTCCCCAACCTAGCTACTGCATGGCCTTAAGTCGTTGAACAACCTAAATAGGATTAATCCACACTTATTTCTATTTGACTACATTGTAGGTGCAATGCTTAAACCCGATCACAAAGTCCGGCGGTAAAGTGGGGTCCAATCGATGACTCCCAACCAATTGCTGCTTCAGTGGCATCAAGCCAAAAGATCACCGAACTCACTTAACTCTAATGTGCTTCACCCCTGACCGAATGACTTCGAAAATCAAGCACCCAATTGCTAAACACTACCTATCCACCCATGTAATCGAACACTCAAGTCGATGACTTCAAACCAAGGCTTAGTGGCATCTAAGCCGTATATTTTCGCCATATACCCCTGACCGTGCTCTGCTTCTAAGGCAAAGTGTCACGACATTTATTTTTCTTTCTTCTTTCTTTTTCTTTTTGTTTTTCTTTCTTTTCCTTTTGAAGACTACATTGGTCTTCAAACGGGCAACACAACCTATCCTAGGTTGCCAACATGCCTAAGGCCTACTATGCAAAGTGAAAGGAGGCAAATAATTTGGATGTACTTACTGGGTATAACTGATGTGCAAGGTGTGAATTAGCTAAAGGTGGAATGTCTAAGGTCGGAAGCATGATGGAACTTCAACCGACCAAAAATTTCTTCAAACATGGAATTGTTCTAGCATTAAGGTAATACGTAAGGTTTCAATTTTCAATTAAAGGCAATTCAATCTGTCCAATTAAAGCACCAATTGTTCAATCAAGACAAAAACGATTACATATGGAGGCAAAAGTGATATGCAAAGGTAGAAAACTAAATATATATATATATATATATACCTGTGATACTTTGATATAGCCAAATGGCTGGGTACATGCATATCAAAGCTAAACATGAGCTGAAAATATCACCGCCTACTACTTGCCAATACATGAATCCTAAAAACAAAATTAAGAGGCAGCTGATAAAAAGTCGGTAACTATACAAAACATAAGAAACCCAACCACCACCGTCAGGGTATGGTGGGTCCAGGGCACTGGCCTCGCCGCCAACACATCTAAAGAGGTCGCCGCAAATGGGCCAGGCTCAACAAGATTTCAGCAGGCTCACCCGGGCCTACGTGGCGGTCACCGGCTGGTGCAAAGCAAGTGGCGCTGGCTACGCAAGTGCACTGGGTGACCTGTGGCTACACTAGGGGAGGGAGAAATGAAGTGACCGAAACTTTTTTTGGCCCTCCCCGGTTTAAATAAAAATTGGGACGGGGCAACCAAGAGTCATTTCCACCTAATTTCGCTGTTATAGCGAAATTTGAGCCAACTTCACCACCTGCATATAGAATTCTCAGCATCAAATTAAAATAATATCAAATATAAAATTATTACATTATATTACTAATTATACTTAAAATTTAATATAAGGTAATATAATATAGTTAATAAATTACTAAAAAAATAGAAAACTACTAAATTGGGGGAAACTTTCAAAATAGCTAAAATTATAGAAATTGACTAAATTAAAATAAAAAACCAAAATTTATCGAACCCGCACTGTTTTCGGGAACACCAAACCAGCTTCAATATCACAAATCACTCAAGGAGGGTCAAGGAGATGATCTCTCAACCCTAAGCAGCTGGCCCGAGTCAACTTGGTGTTGAATTTTCCATTGTTGGCTCGGGGTTCTCACCGATTGAATTTGAATCGAAATGCCCCTGGGTACCGATGGCAATACCAAAACCTCTCGCTTTCACCTCGTTGGCCATTTCCTGCATTTCCGGGCACTCAGCCTTCTTCTCGCATCCCGACCAACTGAGCATACCACTAGCCTCCCCATTTTCATCTTCCACACTCCAGGCTTCTGTTCATGGAATATGTTCAGCCCAATGTCATGCTGCCAAAGGTGAGCTGTACGACTCCATTCCGCAATTGATGATTGCATCGCGCGGCCTGTAAATGGTCTCCTGCTGATGATCAAGTACATGATCGGGGTTCATTCGCAAATGGCTCTAAGAAACCGAGCACTCACAAAATCTACTGGTAGTAGAATTTGTCTATTTTCACCAAGACATCCTCAACTATCCCTAGGATCTGCAATGATCTACCTACCAATGATACAGTGTGATGTCAGTTTAAGTTCACCCAAACCTAACTGCCATATTAATCGAGTACGGCAAGAAGGTCTACACTCGCCCCTAAATCCAAAGCAGCGTTTTTAATCTATGCTAGTCCCACGTATGTCGACCGAAATCGTGGGAGATCCGTGATCCTCAGATCGACCGGGTTCCCGCTTGGATTATGGCACTGACTCTTGTTCAGTTAGAAATGCCTTCTTTCAATGCCTAACCCTTTTTGATCAAAAGATCCTTCAAAACTTTGCATGTGCAGGACTCGTTTGATGATGTCCAAAAGAGGTATGTTCACTTTTACTTGCCTTAGACTTCTAGATGCCCACTCGCCTGACGCCTTCTTGCCTCTAAGTGCTTCAGGGAAATGGAGGTGGGTATGTAATGCTTCCATTGAGTCCTCCTTCGAAAAATGTGTTCTGCTCCGCCTCTTCTCCTTTCCCGGTTCAATTGTTTCAAAATACCGATCAACCTCTTTCCACTCCTCGTGGTGATTATAGCCTTCACCCATCCATTCCGAATTGCTTCGATGAACCCACCTCATGTAATTCCTTTGGATTTGGTAAATGTTTGGGAAGGGAACCTTCCTCCCGTACCTCCGTAATATTGTTGATCTTTGTGATCAACACCGCAAGTCGTCTATTTTCCACAAGATTGCTCTTAAGCCCATCTATTCTCTTGTCTGGGCAGTTTCCTATTATCAATCCTTTCAGGCTAATCGTGCATTGATCCCTTTGTTCTTTTCCAATAAAAGTTGCCCACCACTTTACTCAAATTCAATATGGCTTGTTCATGTGAGAGGATGAGGTGGTCAAGGGTTGAGAGGTGAATCCAACCATGGCTCGGGCAAATTGGGACACATAGGCAGGGGATTGCCTGTGAGAGGTTGTAGCATTCTCTAATTGGAATTGTAGGTATTTCCATATGGGGCATTGGGTTGTGAGGCTTATATCGACCTAATACATTTGCATATTCTGACATCAAATCCCCACCGGCGGGCCATAGGATACTCGTTTTTCCGTGCGTGGATTGGAAATTGGTATGGATTGGCTTCGTGCAGATTTTCAAACACGTCACCATGGAGTCGTTTTGGCTCTCTAACCTCCACTTTCCTAGCTAGGGTTGAGGATTTTGCTTTCATTTCCATTTCCTCCGACAAAGGTATACATCCCACCCCTAAGGCTGGATCGGTGGCCTATTTTCCATTTCTTCTAGTTTGTCTATCCCAACCTCTAGAAGTTTCACCACATAGTTCCAAAAATCCATGGCTTCATCAGGATGCTTACTCAGAAAATCTCCTCCACACATAGTTTCCAAAAGTCGTCATGGCGTGAGACATACCACCATAGAAGTGGTTTACAAGATCCATGTGTCGGAAACCATGATGTGACAAGCACTAATGGTCTCATGAATCTATCCCAAAGATCAGAACCTCTCATTGTCAAGAGCAAAAGAATGTGTAGATTTGTCTTTTTCAAATTGTCGGGTCTCAGGCAATCAAGAATTTCTTAAAATCCCGTTTGCAAATTTTTCACCTCAATTTCTAAATGGTTCTCCTGCCTCAAAGTGGGAGTTGGGCCAAATCTTGGCCTCATTCTTAGTGGTTAATGGAAATGCTTTCGCCTTACAAATCCATGTCCATCATACCTTCCTTAAAGGTTGTGCAAACTTCCCTCAAAATCCCTTATATGGAGTGTATGGATTTTCATTCTCCATACCATGATACGCTGGGAGGCACCAAGTAGGCCTCACCGCATCTCTCGCAGGAGGTATGATGCAGGAAGAGGCACTAACTCTGGGGAGGGTGTACAACCTCATGGATCCGTAGTCGCTGGATTCACCGGGCACCGGGCCGACTGGTCGTTCCTCGTAGGTGCTCCATGAAGCCACTGTACACCTCATTTCACAAATTTTTGTGCAATTAGTAAAATCGATTCTTTGCACCACCGATAGTCTCTTTCCCAAAGGGTGCATAAACACTGCATAATAACCGAGATAATAACAAAGAGCAATAAACAAACTTGCAAAAAGGGTTGTGGTTACAAAATAAAAACTAACCTGTATGAAAAAACAAAACAAAGCAGTAGCTATTGCAAAGTGATGAAACTTGCGTAAATAACCTGATACAAAGGATTAAAAGGTCACCCTTCACTCACATGATGATTACAAGTACACTTCAACTTATCATTCGTAGTTCGCACCATCCCAACGCGCCATTTGATTCAAAGCACAAATAGGTGAGCGGAATCAACAAAATTTATATTCCTATATTCTCCCATCGCCGTAGTCAGTTTTCACCGCAGATAATGGTCGTATCGAACACTGGACGGTTTTCATCCTAAAAATGATTCTCGCATCGTGTTGTTGAAAATTTATGAGGCTTTTATTTGATTTTTGGATTCCTTGCTCTCAAAACAAGAGAGTTGTTTGACTGCTGATTAATTGTAAAAACTGAAAGTGAAGTGTGAAAAGGTAACTTTGAAGGTTTAGGGTCACTAGCTTGACAACACGGGGGTAAACAAGTGTCCCCTCGGTTTTATCCTCGATCGCAAGTGCTAACCTATAGTCCAAGCCATAACCCATCTTTGTTTAACTAGAAAACCTAACCCTAGAAACACCCTATTTGAGTCAACACAGGCAAATATGCATTCACAAATTCTTTCGCTTAAACCCTAGCACTCAACCTCATTTCAGTTGGCTCAGAAAGGCCATCTTAAAGAGTCAACAAAGGCATCTAACAATAAGTATACACCAGACCCTAAAGCATGGTAAGTATCACAAAGTAATGACATTAAATGACATTAAACCCTAGTTTGGAAAGTCGGGGAGCCATAACACAAACACTGTAGTATCCAAAACATGAAGACAACCTCGCAAAGAACCCCAAAACCAAGCTAGCAACCCCCATCTTCAGTTATGAGGCTTAGCCAAGCATCTCTTGAGTTGTCATCCTCAAGAGGTGTCAGCTCTAGAAATGAAAGCAAAGAAAGAGAGAAGAGAGGAAAGCAACCCCTAAAATGAAAGTCATGAGATATTTACATAAAATGAAAAGTTTCCTAAAAAGATTGCTAAGGGTTACAAATGGGCCTTATATAGGCCACCCAATGTGTGAAACTACAAGAAAGCCCCAATATATTGGCTCAAGGGACAAGGAGGTAATGTACACCAAAACTAATCGTCGCATCAATTACACAAACTTAACAGGCGTGGAATTTACTTATGCAGGAAAATTTCATTAGGTATTTAAAATTTCATTAATAGCGAATTGTGATTAGCAGATAGCTTAAAAATGGGAATTCCTCGCAAGATATCAAGGAATTAAATAGCGAAATTTCGCTTAGCTAGCCAAATTTCATTAGCCTGGCTTAAAATTTCGAGAGGATAGCGAAATGGAGAATTCTCGCTTAGGCACGTTGATTTTCGCTATATAGCTAAATTTCTAGCTTCCAGGCCAAATTTTCGCTATGATTATGAATTTTCGCAATCCCAAATAAATTTTCGCAATCATAGCGAATTTCTGGTCAGCTCGTTTTCACGCTACGCCACTCGCATCTCTATCGTATCCCTTATCACTTCGCTTCGCTTTCTTCACAATTTTTATGGTGTTTGATGGCCAAAAATAGTTTCACCTTCCCGGTTCAAGACATCTCGATATCGACCAACTTAGTGGACGAGGTACACAAAAACCTGCAAAATAACCTCGAAATGGCATAAGTGATACCAAGTGGACCTAAACACTTCAATTGGCTTAATTGATATGATTAGTGCGCAAAAAGCATCCAAAACCTATCTCGAATAGGGCTCAAAATGGCACTTTTTGGGCACTAATCAACGAGCCGAAAGGGATGCTTATAGTAAGCATTTGAATGACTCTGTGGATGTAACCTGTCTTATGCTTGCAACCATGAACTCTGAGCTTCATAAGCAATTTGAGGAAATGGAGGCATTTGATATGATGGTGCATCTCAAGGGAATGTTCCAAGAGCAAGTACGTCAAGAAAGGTTTACAACTACCAAAGAATTGAATGCATGCAAGATGACCCCGCACTTCGCAAGTGCAATATGTAAGATGAAGTGGTCTCATCGATCGCCGATAAGCTTCGTGCTCCCACAGTCATGAGTCACACGATCTAATTCTAGGTTCATTGGGTTCGAATCTTATGATCAATTTGTTATGAACTACAAATGCACCATATGGAGAAATCTATTGTCGTAGTTACATAGAATGTTAGAGAATGTTGAGACTAACATTCAAAAGACAACCAGCATGGTGGTTCAAAAAAAAGAGGAAGGCATGAAAAGAAAAGGAAAGGGCAAAGGTAATAAGGCCAAGAAAGGCAAAGGACAGTCCAAGCCTAAGGCCAAGAAGCCAAAGCCGCCAAGGAGGGAGTTTGCTTCTTCTGTAATGAACAAGGTCATTGGAAGAGGAATTGTAAGCTCTACTTGGAAGATCTAAAGAAAAAGAAGAGTAGCGAGGCTACCACTTCAGGTATTTATGTTATAGAAGTCAACTGCCTACTTCGCTCATGGGTATTAGATATTGGATGTGGATATCGCTACTTGTGTAAATGTGGCCCGCTGGCAAGAAATCATTAGCTAAAGGCAAAGCGTACTCTACGAAAGGAATGGAGCAAAGAGTCACAGATTAGTCAGGGAGTTTATGATTCGACTCTTTCCTAGTGGACTTGCTTTCCAATTAAAGAATTGTTATGCCTCGTTGTGAGCATAAATATCATTATTTCAGTTTCCTTGTTTAGACGGGATGGATTTCACTTTATTATTAAGAATAATATTTTCTCCATCTATAATGCGTATATTTTTTCCGGGGAATGCTCATTTATCTAATGGTTCTACGTCTAAACTTCCGAACAACCCAAGCCCATCTTATACACTTATATCTAAGAGGTTCAAGTCCAATGACTTGAATCCAACCACTTTAAAATGTCAGCCGGGCTATGTCAAATGAGAACGATCTTGAAGCTCCATCAAGATGGGCTATGTATCTCCCGAAATAATACCCAGCGCTTTCTGAATTTGTTTAGTGGTATTATAAGCTAAATAGAAATTTTCGAAATAAAACGAGAGACCTTAATTAATAATAGCTAAGGTAAATATGTAATTTACCACTTGAGGACATAAATGCATAAATCAATAAGTTGATATGGAAATTATGAAAATTGTGAAAAGATGGCATGCCAAAGTATAAAATGTGTGTTAAATTGAGAATAAGAGAATAAAAGGGCGTATGCAAAATGAGAAAAATAAGCTGAAATGCTGGCGCCAACATGGCCTTTGTGCAAAAGGTTAAATAAGAGCAATTGGTCTCATTCTTTGAGGGACCAAAACGTGAAACGGCGAGGAGAAGGAGCAGGGAAGAAGAGCAAGAGTGGGAAAAGGAGAAGAGAAGAAGAGCAAGGCGCTAAGCCCAAAAAAAGGTATGGAACTCGATTTTGCATGGAACTATATGGTTTTGTGGCAGATTTTCTGCCTAGATATATGTTTGTGGGTTGTGGGAAACCTAACCCTAGAATGAATTTATGTATGGAAATCCCTTTGTTTCCTCTTAGGGCTTTGCTATGAGGACCTAGAGTTCTCATTTCTGTGTTTTGGGTTTTAAGGGTTATGTAAAGTATGAACACAATTGTTCTTGTTCTAGGTTTGAAAGGGATCCCCAGATTTCTTAGTTAAAGGAGTAAACCCTGGGGTTTGTATAAGAGATGAATAGAAAACATGTTTGAGCTTAGAATAGGGAGTGCATAAGATAAGAACTGAAAGATGATTTGAGTATAAAAGAGATTCCAAAGGTGAATTGAAAAATGACTTTGATGTGTGTTTGAAGGTAGAGTTGATTTGAGTATCAAAATATGGAAAAATGGGACAAACACACATTGGCATTCTGAGTCATGTGTACCGGTACACTTTGAACATGTACTGGTACACATTGTGTTCTGGTCATTAGCCAAAGTGTACTAGTACACTTTAGGGGTGTACCGGTACACCCGCTGCCTGCTCCCGCCACTCGCTTGTATTTTTGGTCATAACTCTGCCTATTTTCTTATCCGATTTGAGTGATTCAAGTGGCTACGTAAAATAGACTTCAAGGAGAACAAAAATTAAGGAATAGGAATTGCCAAATTCTGATACTAACTGGCCTAAAAATTCACTCAAAGTGGGGCCATGTGCAAGCCAAATTCTGATTTTGGGTTTTGAATATAGAGTAGTCCGGTTGTTTCGATCGCACTTGAGTTTTTGGTTCGACTGGGTGATCTCCAGTTGAATAGAACCCTCCTAGCACCTTTCATATTTAAAATAGTACAAATGACCTAGAGCTAAACACATGCAGATCCTGAAAAAATTAGTATTACGAACTGTTCTATAATCCGGTAAATCAATTAGTTTGGCATGAAAATGCTATAACTTTAGTTTAATATCCAATACTGATTCCAATTTCCTAAGTAAAGTAGATCCATGTAGGAATAAGAATATATGAATGAGGGGTGTGATTCCCACACATCATAATTAATAAGAATATGAAGTGCCATATGGGCTAGGCATGAAACAAGGAAAATGTGAAATGAAGAATAAAGATGTGTCATGAAACATGAAATGATTATGGAAATGAAAAATGAAATGAATTCATGAAACATGATTAACATGAGGCAATATGTCATGAAACACATAATGTGGTTAAGTGATATATGATTATTAATACATATAACCAGAAAATGAGGCACAAATGATAGAGAAGGCACAAACATACTAGCATGAGTTGAATATGAATGAAAAAAGAATGAGTATGCACAATATAAGGTGAATGATATTGAACAGTATATTGAACAATATGCATCTGAAAATAAGAAATAGTATGGTTGGTCTATGATATATTTAACAATATGAATGATATTTGCCATCATATACGCTGAACGAAGCGTTATCAATGAATCATAACAAGCACGAAATAATGCAGAACAGAGCGTCGGCGAATACGCATGAATGGAGCATACTTTGAACAACGAACGAGCGATTTTATGAATATAATAAATTATATATGAACAATATGAACGAGTTTACAAATAATGTGGATCGAGCATATCTTGTTATGATATTTGAAGATTGCGAAAACGAATGGATATTTGAAAAACCGAATGAATATGAACGATGATAAAGACAGGATTCATTAAACTGAACTGGTCATAAATGTGAATTAATTGAACGGAATCAGCCATAAAAGTCGGAATTAATTAGAGAACACGAACCGCCGGGACGGATGCATTAAATTCCAAGATCCGCCACGAAGGCACCCTAAATCTTTCTCCCAATGTCCCACTCGCGGGACGCACCAATTGGCACCATGATGGCTGAGGCATTAAGAAATGTCCCGTCATGGATTCACCAATCGGATCCTTCATGATGGCTATATTATTTAATCGATACCATGCCTGGATGTAACAAACGTACATCTGGCCATGATGGGAGAACCGAATAATTGATACCACATGTCAGATGTACCAAACGACATCCGCTGCGACAGAGAACCGGTCGATACTACATGTCGGGATGTACCAAACGGGTATCCGCCAAGATGGGCATCCACATCGATACCATGTCGGGACGCGTCTAAAACCAGACCTGCGATGGGAGAAACCGAATAAGATGAGCTAACACGCGGTCGTATGCACCAAACGGCATCCGGCCATGATGGGAGAACCAATATGATACCAATGCGGCTCGATGCACCAAACTATTATCCGCTGCGATGGGAGAACCGGTTAAGTAATACCATGCTCGGGTGCACCAAATGAACTGGTCAGATGGGAGACCGAATTGTAAAATGTAGGCACATTACCAATAGATGATAAGAGCTGGATTCATTAAACGGAACTGGCCGAAATGTGACTTAAATAGTCAAAGTGAAATAACCAACAATGACGAGTGTAAATGGATTTTTATGTGTATGCTTAAATCTCAAATTGAATTGTGAATTGGATTATTGCATTGAAATGCATGTTGTGATATTATAAAATGATGTAAATGAAAGCATGCGAAATTAGTAGCATGAGTTTATGGATAAAATGGCATTATTTTGTAAATGCATGTTGTTAAGTGCAGAAGGTTGGTGGGTCTTTTGAATTTGCAATGGTCAGGATTGTCTGAAAGAAGTGCTTTCGCCACTAAAAAAGTATCCAAATAGAAACAACATAAATAATGATGCTGAAAGATAATGAATGTCAGTAAACTGCTCCAAATGATTCCATGCAACGTGGTCGTCGGGATTTCCGGTCGCGCACTTTAAAAATAAAAATTTAATAAGACGAAATAAATGTTTTGATTGAAAACGTCGGAGTAAACCGGGCTCCAGCTTGGATCCACCAACCGGGTCAAGTAGAGGATTCGGGTCGCAACACTTTTGAAAATGAAAATTTAATAAAACGAAAACTAAAAGGATTTAACGGGCATCCCAGATCATGAAATGTAATTTTTAAAGGGAGTTGATTAATGGCTTCGGCCGTGATAATGATAAGAGTCTATGAATTGGTATTATTTGATCGAATCAACACGTATTTAATATGACTTGATATGTTTCGATTTACCATTGTATAAGTATAAGTTTGTTTTGAATATGATCTAATATGGCATACATGTAGAAGATATGAATTGAAAACTTGTAAAAGACATGATACATGGAAGTAATACGAATAAGATAATGATATAACTTAAAAGTGGCAAATCTACATGTATAAAATGAGATGAGCAGAAGCTTCCATAAGAATAGACTTCAATATATGCATAAGTAAAAGTAAAAAGATAGTGATGGCGATTATCGTTATTGGTCGTTACTGTCTATATGTTCCCACTAAGCGTAAAGCTTAGCACGGTGTTCAACCTGTTAGGTACTTAAGAGGAGATAAAGAGGACAGGATTCCACACCAAGAAGCGGGCCATCTCGTAGATAGGTGCTCACCAAGACTGCTCCAACATCTTTGATGTTTGTTTTAGATATGAATTCGTATAAGTAAATGGACTTAGTATATGTGTATAAACTTTTAATGGATACCACTCCTGGTAGTTCAATAGTAAATGTAAATGATTGTTGGTTATGAAAAAATATTGTTTGTATAAAAAAAAAAAAACAGTAAGAAGTCCCAAGATATGGGAGCCGCACTCGAAACCGTTTGATTCTGCGAATCGGCCTGACCGGAATCTGGGTCGACTGTGCCAATACATTCATTTGGCTAGAGTCATTCTGAAACATGTGAATCTTGTTATTGTGCAAAATGACCAAGGCCTTTTGTCGGGATTACAAATGGTAGGGCTAGTGACTTATCAATTCATATACGCATGCTTCAGGACCAATAATCTCAATTGCTGTGAGGAGGCTATCAAGATTTCCAATATTTTTACCGATGACTTTAGTGGATAATGGGTTACATCTACTTAATGAGGGCATAAGTTTGAATCATTTGAAAAGTTCAAATTATTCAAGAATGAAATACTGCACTAGCTTGGAAAGAATATCAAAACACTTCGGGACCGACGAGGGGTGGTGTGAATATTTAAGCCAAAATTTCGAAGGAGCATCTTAAGGAGTCAGGATAGTTTCACAACTCACTCCACTTGGAACACCATAATGGAATGGTGTATCTGAAAGGAGAAATCGAACTTTATTAGATATGGTTCGATGACATGAGTCGTAATAGATCTTCCACTTCCTTCGATATGCATTAGAGATCACATGCCTTGAATAGAATTCTTCGGAAGCAAATTTCGAGAAAGCACCATATGAGTTTCGTGGGACAGAAAGCGTCTGATGAAATCTTTTCTAAGATTCGGGTCAGGAAGCTTATGTAAAGCATCGTGCTTCTACTAAGCTAGCATCCAAATCATAAGTGCTTATTTGCCGTATCCAAAGGAAACAAAGGGTACTACTTCTTTACATCCCATCTCGAGAACAAAGTGTTTGTTGCTCGTAATGGAGTCTTTTTGGAAAGAGTGTTCATTTCCAAAGAGTCAATGAGTAAGACATCTCTCAGTTCAAGAACCACAAGCTGCCACCAGCCTTCCATGGAAATTCTATAAGACTCACAACTAGTTGTTGAGTCGACATCTTCTGCACAAGGCCCACGAAGGTCCAGTAGGATTCATCATGAGCCCAAGAGATATGGATTTCAGAATCGACGACAAACCATGTAGCTCAGGATCAATACAAGCCCACAACCTATCATGAGGTAATGATGAGCCCGTGATTATGAAAATGGTCAGTTTCATGAAGTCCGAGATGCGCAATCAATGTACGATAACCGTGTTTGGAATTTGGGTTGATCCACTTTGCGTGCTAAGGTCATTGGTTGTAATGGGTTCATAAGATCAAACATGATTCGACCTTCGTCTCGACTGTCAGAAAAGGTTTCCAAACAAACTCATGGCATTGGAATATGACGAGACCTTTCACCCGGCTGCTATGCTTAAGTCTATTAGGATTCTTCTTGCTATCGCTGCGTACTATGATTACGAGATTTGGAAAATGGATGTCAAAACAATGTTTCTTAATGGAAACTTACTCGAGGATGTGTACATGACACAACCTGAGGGTTTTTTCGATCCTAAGTATCCTAATAGGGTGTCTAAGCTTCAAAGATCCATTTATGGATTAAAGCAGGCTTCACGAAGCTGGAATCTTCATTTTGATGAGGCTGTTAAAGAGTTTAGCTTATGAAAAATGAAGATGAGCCTTGTGTATACAAGAAGGTTAGTGGGAGTGCAATTTTCTTCTTAGTGCTGTAAGTGGACGACATCTTACTCATTGGAAATGACATCCCTACCTTGCAGAGTGTCAAGTCTTGGTTGGGGAAATGTTTTTCAATGAAAGACTTAGGTGAAGCCGCCTACATCCTAGGCATAAAGATTTATAGAGATAGATCTCAATGGTTACTCGACCTGAGTCAAAGTGGGTACATAGACAAAGTGCTAAAGAGGTTTAGCATGTAAGATTCCAAGAGAGGTTTCTTGTTAATGTCTCATGGCATTAAGCTCAATAAGTCTCAATGTCCAACCACGAAGGACGAGAGAGAGCGCATGGATAAAATCCCATATGCTTCGGCTATTGTTTCTATCATGCGATGCTTAAGTGCTTTGCACTCCAACTCATGTCTCCTATGCCTTAAGCATGAAAGTAGATTCCTAGCTAGATTCAAGTGAACAGTCATCGATAGTACAAGAATATCCTTAAGTACTAGAGAACTAAGGATATTTTTTTATCTATGGTGGACAAGAAGGCGAGCTAGTTATAAGTGGTTATACCGATGCTGGTTTTCAGTCTGACTTAGATGACTTTATATCGCAATCTGGTTTTGTGTTTTGTTTGAATGGAGGTGCTATGAGCTGGAGAAGTTCCAAGCAAGACACCATGGCTGATTCTACTACAGAGGTTGAGTACATAGCTGCCTCAGGTGCAACTAAGGAGGTAGTTTGGATAAAAAATTTCGTTTTTAGACTGGGTGTTGTTCCTAGCATTACAAACCTAGTAGATGTTTATTGTGACAATAATGGGGCTATTGCTCAAGCCAAGGAGCCAGATCACATCAGCGATCCAAACACATACTGCCGCTTCCACTCCTTATCTATGAGATCATCGAGATGAGATGTTAAGATATGTAGAGTTCATATCGATGACAATGTTGTCGATCCTTTGACTAAACTCCTTCCACAAACAAAAGTATGATAGTCATACTAGATCGATAGACATTCGATTTATGCAAGATTGGGCTTAGGGCAAGTGGGATATTGTTAGTGATATGCTCTAGCCTAGTGGCATATACATTGTCATTATATGTTTATATACATGATGCATTTATCATTTTATCTTGTTATTTAAATTGTGGTTTAACTTGATAAAATCAGATCCTTGAATAGTTGGCTCCACTTTATGTCATCAAGTATGTGAGTTGATTGTAAAACCTTAAGGCATAAGAACACTATTCTAAATAGTCCACAGTCGATCATTATTGTGGGAATAATAATGAAGTAAGACTATTATGTTTTCTGAGAAAAGACCACGTTTTTCTGGTCATGAACATAAGATGTTACTCAGAACATAAATACATGTTAAGTTCATGTTATTGGATTCCACTGGCTATGAGAAATACTACATGGATTGCGTCATCGCACTCATTGCAAGAGTGGTATTTGAGTCCTTCGACCTGAATTCACCATGGATTCCTCTAAGCATAAGGAAACTCGTGTCTCGATGTAGCTCAATGACGCTCTTTAATAGATGGTAATACAAAGCATATGGTTGGTCGCAAGAAATCATGTGGAGGAATGTGAGTGGTAGTGAAGGAATTTGTCCTCGCTTTTAATCGAGTGAGATGTCTATTGGCTCTTGATAAGTGAGACTGAGAAATGCATGGTCGTGCTAGAAATGAGATTGATAGGAGTATCAATATCATTTCTGGTTTAGTCACCTACTTGAGAATCAAGAAATGATTAAGTTGTATAAAGATGACTTTATCCATGCTTTATGCTTAATCGAGACATCGTGTGACAAAGGACTAATATCATACTATGGTAAGGTTTTTTGAGTCATTGAATTCACTTGATTTGGGTAGTTATAATGTCTTGTTAGAGACCAATTATAACTTATGGGCTTAGAATATGATTTGGGTCCAATACAACATTGAGGAACTATAGGGTCACACATAAGAATGAGCTATAATGGGATGTTAGAAAGTCTCTCTCTTTAGCCCATGATTAATCCCAAGCCCAAGCCTATTAATAGTTAATGGAATTTGGTTTAAATTCGTTTTAATAAAAGGGTTTGGGAGGCTTGATATAAATATGGGGTTTATCATCTAAAAGGATGTGGTTCTTTTGAAGTGGGCGGTTTTGAGAGAGAATTCTTTTTAGAGTTTTGGAAGACACTAAGGTGTCTTTGGTTTTGTGGGACAAAGACCTATCATAAGGTGCTAGCATTACTATCCCAACCACTAGCTGCTTGGAGTGGATACCTTAGAGGCGCTCAGACCCTACATCGCCTCGCTCGCGTCGGATCGCTTCCGCAAGGAGTCCCATTTGTGTTTCAGCGTGTGTGTGATCAAGCAAACTGGCACTAGCCGAAAAGGATCTGCCCACAAGAGGTAAGATCTGATTCCTTGATTCATTTTTAGTTTCACTGATTTCTCGACGCATTGTTTAGTTTCATCAAACCGCTTGGATCCTGATGTAGTTCAACGTTAATTTTTTTTTTATTTCCGCTGTGTTTTCTTATCACTGGATTCTAACAAATACCATAAAGAGAAATTATACCAGCAATTAATTTTTGGTGCATCCTGGTCCCCACGAGCCTTCATAGCACATGCTCATGCTGGCGTTGAAGATGGACGATTTACTGGTTTTCGAAGACTCGTGGCCTCCTCACACTCCTCTGCGTCGGCTCTAGCCCCCTCGACCTCTACCTCTATCTCGAGTCGACGGTGGTGCCGTGGACCTCCCTTTATTGTTACTCTGAGGATTCCTATTGTCCCCTGACTCTCTGGGACAATTTTCCATAAAATGTTATGTGCTTCCACATCTGAAGCACCCTCTTGTCAACTATCTGCAAACAATCGATGGTAATGAGGGGGCATTTCAGAGTTTCTCCCGGTTCAGCCAAGCACCCTCTACCACAATCCGCAAACACCGATGGTAATGAGGGTACCCCAAGTTTCTCCTAGTCCTGCGAAAAGTACCGCACTATCACTAGGTACCACCGTATTTCCTCAGTTTTCTCTCAGGAAAACTATGTACTAACTCAATTGGGACTCTTCCGTTCTACCCAGAGAAGAAGCTCCTAGAAAGCTTCCTCTAAAATCTTTCTCTACTGCTTGCCTCAGATTTCTCCACTCATTGCCGAACCAACTAAGAAATTTACTATTGGAAAATCATTATTGTATGCAGATATCTTTTTATGGACTCATTTAGTCCATCCTCAAACTGCCTACACTGAAATGTCTCGATGAGGATTGATTTAGGTGTGTACTTACTAAGATGGCTGAATTCTTTCAGTCCACCGATAAGTTCCTTTGCTTCGCCAGAACCGCTCACTGGGTCTCCCCTCTATCGAGACATATTCGCCCAACCCTCGGATCTAAAAACTCCCATGGTATGGACCAGAAGCCTCGTGACTTCAACACTAGCTTCCCAATTCAATCATAAGCACTGCCTTGTAATAGAGAAACTGCACATGTCACTCTTTGATCGGGAGGGCATCTCACCTTCTCCACTATTCTTTGCAGCTTTTCCAACCAGAATTCAGCTTTATCAGACTCTTCCATGTTTAACCTATGGAATTTCTCAACCCCATGTCTTCTTATCATGTCATCGGGGCTTTGGGAGCTGTCAATCTTTCCAATACCCGAGCCATGTCCTGAGATATCCTCAGCAAGACTTCATTTGGCTTAGCTGGGGCATGACTCTTACTTCTGACAAATTCAGACAGATTCGAAGCGAGTAACCCTTTATCTCTTAGGTTAACACTCTCGAATGCTTCTTCAACTGCATTTGTAGGACAATCCATCTATACAAAACACAAGGACATCCACATAAGGCCAACACATTACTAAACACATGCTTTTCTATCATATACTCTATTCCATAGCTGCCTAAACCTTGGCTTTGATACCACCAAACTGTGACGCCCCCAACTCGACACCCGGTGTTAAGCGAGGGTGTTATTTTTTTTCCTGTTTACTATAAACTTAAAAACTTTAAGCTTGTTCATTCATATAATGTTAAACATTTATATTGTACTATATTCTGTAGGAGCAAATTACAAAATATATACAGGCTCCATATATGGAAGTGTTTAACATTTACAATATTTACATTGCTTACAAAAGAAACAAAAATACATATACATTAGACCAAATGGTCTTCCAATGGGCACCAAGTGATGTGTTGACTTTGACCGATGCGTATTGTCCTTGGTCCCTCTCTAGTTTCCTGTACTCTACACGGATGAAAACAAACTGCGGTTGCTTATATCTTAGGATGATACGTGGACGACCCCTAATAAGGATCATCTCACTTTAGACACATGCATATACTTATGACAAATATAACATTTACATATACTTATCCATTTCTCATATCTACTTTTTCATAACATGTTTCATTTCTTATCATATTTCATATACTTTTCGTGTCATCTTACACTTTACTTCTTGTTCTTGTAACCGTATACTATCATCACATAGCAGTGTTATGCTTCTCATATCATGTCATATATCATATACATCTCGTTTGCGTGTACTTGTCATTTGCTGTTATGTTTTATGCCTACATAAACCTTAGAAGTGGATACGGGAAAGAACTGTATGTACTCGAAGATACTATCACTGTACGAGACCGTGATATCTATCTATACGTAATCTAAACGGCCGCTTATAATGATCCAAATTTAGACTTATGTCATCGACCCAAACGGGGCCTCGATATCTATAAACTGTATGATGTAGCAACTGTATCCCTATAGGCATGCTTACCTATCCAACTACTTGGTCATAAGCAGGAAATCTATTTTATTATGTTTTCTTAACAATCTTTCAGGTATCAGAAAAAGATATCTCAAATACATGAATAACTACTGATATCATGTATACTTATGAGATATTCATTATCAAATAATCTCTTATAAACATTTAACTGTACTTTGCACTTTTTCATATAACAAAATTATACGTGTATTTTCTTTAGCTTTCATATAACAATACATTTATATAACCTTTACACAATTTTGGTTTCCATAACCAATTATGTCTGAATAGTTCTAGGAAACTCCCAAGTTCATTTTCGACTACAATTTTGACCCTGTAAATGGGATTGTTATATAAAGTGATCTTCTAACTCAAAATACCCCTATGTCTTAAGTTTCTTGTGGTTCAAACATCATGTCATTTGGACTTTTAATTTGGGAGATATGGTCTAAACATTCCGATTTTCTCCTAGACAATTTCCATGAACAGAATTTGGAATTGTGTCTTATATTTGAAAATTTTCAGGGAATGTTAGAGACATAATTTGACCATAATTTCTTCATGAAAGTTGTTCTCTCAGATGTCTAGTTTGTACATAAATTTGAATCACCTCATTTGGACCAGTATAACTCAAGTTATGATTTAAACAACTGGAATTACTCCAGTTTAGGAGACTGTTATGAGACAGATTTCAGGGACATAATTATTCCCTTACTTTACGAATTTTCTGGGTCCAATGGGGTCAAATTTGGATACACTTATTTAAGGGAGATTTGTTTTCCTAGAAGTCTAGTTTACCCAAAAATTTCAATAACTCAATTTGGATGAGTGAAACTCAACTTATGACCTAAATACCAAAACTGTTTCGAAACCCAAAACTGTGTTAGAACTGAACCAGAATTGACCCAAAATAGAGCTTCATTTTGACGAATTTTATGGTTCCAATGGGGTCCAAATTTTGATACACTTATTACAGGGAGATTTATTCTTATAGATGTCTAGTTTATCCATAGTTTTGAATCACTCAAATTGGATGAGTGATGACCAAGTTATGGCCAAAACAAAAACATAGGTTTAAAAAAAACGGACAACATCTCCCCTAAAACCCAACATTTTCTGTATACAAAATTTTCATCCATTGAGGACCACAACCAAACCAAACAACCATTCAAAACAAGGATTCTACACAAAAAGAGGTATTCCAAACCTCCAAATAAGTATCCATAAAAAATCCTAACAAGTTCCATACAAAATTCCATACACAAATTCATACCAAAATTCCTTACATATCCATACCTGATTTCTTCTTCTCCTTGAACTTCTCTTCTTCCCTTCTTCTCCTCTTCTTCTTCCTCTCTTCTTCTCTTCTCTCTTTCTCTCTTCTCTTCTGTCTTCCTCTACATAAAAGCCTTACCAAAATGGGATATTTTAGGTCTTAAGATAAGGCCATGTTTTGCCTTATCCAATTTTTGACATAAAATTCCATTTTTGCTATTTGGTCCTCCCTTTCTCATCTATTTGCCATTCTAAATTATTCAATTACCTACTTTAACATGCAATCTTTTCTTCTTATGTCATTTGGGTCCTTAATTGGCAATTTACCAATTTACCAATTTACCCTTGACTTTTGTATTATTTCGGGTTTTGCTTATTTTATTTTTAGTATTATTTTATTCCGAAAAAAATATGCTTTTACTTTTATTATACCCTAAATATGTTATAAAATTGTCAAGGTATAATTTGGGGTGTTATAAGAAGTCCAAAAACAAAACTATGACGACATTAGGCCTAAAGTAGACAATATCATACCAATGTGGAGGGATGAGTTTATAAGTTTCCTAGCAAGTGGTATTAGAGCCATTTAGAGGCTTAATCATGTGGGTGGAAGTCGAACAAAATGATGTGATTGACCCTTGTGGCAGATGGTGCTTCATGTAAGGCGTGTATTCGAACACAATGAAAGATAAAGGAATCTTGGTTTGAGCTGATGTTCAATGGTGAAACTTTGTTCAAGTGGAGAATTGTTGGGTGTGTGTTTGAAGTCCCACATCGATTAGAAATATGGAGAATTATGAATTGATAAGCATGGATAACACCCAATTGGTACGAGGCCTTTTGGGAAGAGTCTAAAAACAAAAACCATGAGGGCCTTAGGTCCAAAGTAGACAATATCATGGGTGAAGTCTTGAATAATTTACCTTAAGAAATTAAGTTTCTTGGTTAGATCAAGAATAGCCCCAAATGCAAGAACAATACTATTTTCACTCCAATACTTATCAAAATTTTCTTTTGTTTTACAACACATACTTTGAATCAACAAATCTTTACTTGTCATGAGAAGCTCTCTATCCTCCAAATTTCCCCAAAATACAAATTAAAAGTAGGATAAGATGGGTCAAAAATCAAGTTGTTTATTATAATGGCTTCAAGAATTTGCTCATTCATCATTAGATGAACACCACTTATAATTTTTATCAATCAAACTCAAACTATGAAAAGCCCTATAATATTTGATTGTACTTTCAAGCATTATATAAGTAATGTTCCATCTAGTAATACAATCCGATGTCAAGCCAATTCATTTATCAATCCCACTAACTTGTTCAACACATTGAAATAACAGTTTCATCCTACTTTTTGATACCCTTATATAATGCACACTTTGCCTAATTTCATGCAATTCATCACTAGAAACTAAAACCATCTTGAACAATAATATTTAAGATATGTGCATAACATTTAATATGAAAGAACTCTTGATTAAGTAATAAGCTATTTGACAAGCGTAGGTGTTCTTCCGAGATATTTTGCATGTTTTCATTCTAAGATGAATTATCCAATGTAATAGAAAATATTCTTCTCTTTATTCCCCAATCTTTTAAAAATTTAAGCACCTTCAATGAAAAATCATGTCGAGTATGTGTAGGTTGAATGCGATCAAATGATAAAATTTTACTTTTAAATTTCCAATCCTTATCAACATAATGTGCAGTCAAATAGATGAAGTCAATATTGGTGCATGTAGTCCAACAATTAGAAGTCAAGCACACTCTATTGGGACTTTGGGCTAATTGTTGTTTCAAAATTTATTTTTCAATATCATATTTCTTCATCCCATCATATTTAGTTGTTCTTCTTGAAACACTTCTACAATCTTCATTATTATTTTTTTTTGGTATTTTCTGGACACCCTCACTCAACAATGCTAAAATGTAGATCATGTGTAATAATTAATTTAAACAATATCTTTCGAAACATCTTAGAGTAAAAATTTTTCTTTCACAATCAATTATCATCTCTCCTACATCATGAAATCGAGGTATCATGTGGCATTTAGCAATATGACATGATATGTGAGTAGTTCCCAATCTATTAGCACAAGGTTATTCTTTCCCACAAGCATTGCATTTGCATTTTTCTTTCTCATCTTTACTCATCCCAATTTTTACAAAATAATTTTACACATGAAAGGTTAAAGTCTTAGCCTTTTTGGTTTCTGGTCAAACAATCTCATAAACATTAGTATTACTCATAAGACTAGGATTTTGCAATATATGACAATCATCTTCAGCATCACATTTGATATTTGCAATATTTGACCCATTACCAATTGTATAGGAAGTCATAATAAAAGTCTATAATTGATAAAAAATAACTATAAGAAAAACTTGTTAATATTCCATATGTTAGGAGCGTTTCTTTCATTAAGGCTAATTAAGAAAGGAAATCAAAGATTAGTCCATACGTTTCATATGCTTGGTTCTTAACGTATGCCCCATTAATTCCACAACAGAATTAAGCCTTTAAGGTGGAGGTTATGATGGAAACCTCTATATAAAGAACATAATCCTACCGCTCTTGGTGTCACTATTGTCACTTTTACACCAGAAATACACCATCGCTCTTGAGTAACGGAGTATAGAAAGTCCAAAGCGTCTCTTCCTTACTGCAATGGTTGGAGGTCAGATCCTTGCCTTCCACCTTTGGTTTACGATAAAATCAATTTATCTAATATTTTGTATCAGAGCAATCTTTGGCCTCTGCCTTGCAAATCATGGAAAAAACTTTTTTTTTTAAAAAAATTTCATTTTCCATTTTTTCATGTTTTGTATATGGAAATTTTTAATAAAATACCATTTTCTTTTTTTATGCACATTAGTGCATCGAATGTGGACAGACTGTGTTTGGTTATATAATATAAAATCTTTGTTTTTCCTTTTTGCTTTTTGGTCAAAATATGGATTTGGAATTTATAATTATCCTTATAATAATGGTTTTTCTATGGAAGCTCTATGTTTTACAAAAAAAATATATTTTTTTTTTGCTTGCAAGCCAGCAACAAGGGCTGGCAGCGGGTGGCAATGGCCGGTAGTGGTGGGCCACGACTGCCTATTCGGCCTTGTAGCCTGATTAGCCCAGTTGACCCTTTAGCCTAGTAGCCTGTTTGGCCCAATAGACCTTTTGGCCTAGTAACTTGTTTGGCCTAATAGCCAATTTGGCCTAGTAGCCTCTTGTAGTTACTTTGGCCCTATAGAATTTATGGAACTAAGGAAAAAATAGCTAAAAGTTAACCTACAAGGTTTCGACCTCCCACCTGAATTGATGTTACTCTCCCATAGGCTACAAGGCTAGTTGTTCTTTATTTTAATGCTAGTTTCTTTTACAAACATATATCAGGGTTAAAAGCTTCTTATATTGCCTATGAGACATTAAGTAAATATATATATTTTTTTATTCTTCAAGTTCCTATATGTTAGGTGATCAATAAATTTCATTGATTAATAGTAGCCACAACATATTGACCAATAAAATTTTATATTAAGAATAATCACTCTATGACATAATTGTGATTAATTTAGGAAAATACGTGGTTAAATTTTCTAATTAATTAGGATAAAATATTGGATTATAATTCTCAATCTACCCACAGGAATTGAGAATAGGAACATAATCCAATAGTTTTATCATAAGGTATAACAAGCTTAAACCTAATGGCATAGGACTTTAGCCCATAGGCAAGTCTTATGCCTCTAGGTCCTTCCATAACTTTTGGACAGATACATTTATTTGAGTAGGAATTTAGGCTATATGCAAGCCCTATGTCTATAGATTAGTCTTTGCGTGTGTTCCATTGGTTCACATACATTAAGTTTATAGCCTTAAAACATTAATGTTTATATTTTCTTGCTTTACAGTTACTTAATTGCAAACTACTCTAATATTAAGTTTGAAATTCCCGAACTTAAGGGAGATAACTATAAGGTCTACAGAGAAAGTCTCACTCCATTGAGGGTGTATGGACTTTGACTATGCTATTAGGAAGGATGAGCCACCGTCTATCACTGCGACCAACACTCTAGATGTTGTTAGACTTTACGAACAGTGGGAGAGGTCCAACCACCTCTCCATTATGTTCATAAAGACACACATATCTACTAGAAAACGTGTCTCAATTGAGAAGCATGTCAAAGTCAGGGATCTACTAAAGGTAATAGATGAGTAGTTTTCTAAATTTGATAAATCTCTTACTAGCACTTTGATAATTCAGTTTTTGTCTGTAAGGCTCACTGTAACTAGAGGAGTGCGTGATCATATCATGTGCATGATGGACATTTCGGCCCTATTGAAGTCTTTGGAAGTATCGATGTCCGAGTCATTCCTTGTTCACTACATCTTGTGCACCTTACCCCCTTAATATAGTCCAATGAAGATCTCCTAAAACACACACAAGGATAAATGGTCAATTAATGAACTCTTGACCATGCGTGTACAAGAGGAGGATCGGCTACTCATGGAACAAGGGGAGAAGGTGCTTTTCACTATTCTTGGTAATCAAAGGCAGAATAAGCCTATGAACAAGGGAAAGGGTAAGGTCTAACCTAAGGCGGATGATGAGTGCCTAAAACACTCATGCCATACCCGCGTTTGTTTTATGGTTTTAGCTTTATTTTACAGTTAAATATGCATTTTTTAGCCCGATATCCATTTTACTTTGTGGTGAATAGCAGGTGAACGGGCGCTTTTGGGGACCATTGGAGTGTAGAGAAGCAAAAGCATAAAGTCGGGTAGAACGTCATGACGCCCCAACGCCGCGACGCTGGGTCAACGAAGAGGAAGTCAACGAGTGTAGGCTAACGCCATGGCACCTCAACGCCGCGACATCTAACGCCGACAGAACGTCATGATGTTCGCGATTTCGCTTACCATCATTAAAAGCAAAAGGGACCAGAAATCAGGGGAATGGAAGAACGTAAGTACGAGGGCACGGAAAGCAGAGCAGCAGGGACTCAGATCAACTGAGAAGAGACCTACTTTTGTATTTTCTTCTTTTCTGATAAAACTGCGGATGTTTTATAGATTGATTACGTGTGTAATTACGTCCAGTATGTTCTAGATTTATATATAGGGTTTTGTTGAACCCCTACGACAAGATGGATTAGAGATTTGGATTTTATATTATTTAGTTATTTATGACTTGTTAGTATCTGCTCTATATCTGTGATTTATACACATGTGATGTTTGGCCAACATTGGCATGATTTTGCTTGGTATCCGAGATCGAGAGATGAAGACACCCAGGGATTTGTAGAGCGACCCTTGGTAAATTCGGTAAATAGAGATATCCTGAGTCCGAGGGTGGCGATTAAGGTTAGAACATTTAAGCGCTTTCTGTGAGCATCATCAGTAGAAATAGACCAACCCCGCTTTAGCCGTGATAAGCTGATACACCTCGAGGGTATCTCGCTAAGTATGATCACCCCACATCAATAAGTCGTGAATTGACTAAATAGTAATTTCTCTAGGTAGTGATCCATCAGAAGTGGCAGGGGGAGACAAAGCCCTAGTCTCCACAGCATAGTAATTTCCTTAGATAAATTAGTAGTTCAATCTCACACATTAGATAGTTTGTCACTCAAAGCTCACGTCCAGATAATATTCAAAGGCTAAAATCAGTAAGCAACGCACTTATCCCTGTGGATCTATATCCATGCTTAAAGTATTAATCAGATACTTGATACGACGCTGCACTCAGGCACATAAAGGCATATATTTTACACATCACGCCTTTCGCCTATCAAGCGATGTGCCGCTGTTAAGGGCACCGCATTCGCCTCGAACGTCACCCCGAACACTCAACTAAACCTAAGGGCCCTAAGCTACGGGAAACTTCCATCTTCTCGGGTCCCTATAACTAGTAATGAAGTTTAATGACTCCCTACAAATTGCCTAGGCATCATTTTGAAAGGCCCCTAGACTGCGTCTGGATTCCGATTAGAAGATCCCACTTATTATGTTCCTATGTTTTTTTTTTTTTCATTTTTTCATTTGTACTGATAATCCTCTTTATTGTGTCCCATCTCTTTGGTGTTTAGAGACTTTGTCAAGGTCAACCTTAAGAGTCGGTCCCAGACTTAGCATACCCTGCAGGTCATCTCTGTAGAATGTGATAGGCTCGCTGGGAAATATTTTCTCGAATATCCCGGGCTGGGTGATTCACTTTGCCTCATCTATTCAACATGAAATCTCCCGATACCTAACACCCTACGTATCCTTGGATTTGTACTGCTTCATTCATGATGATAAGTGGATTCGCCAAAAGGATCCTTGACTCAAGCATGGCATCACGCCCACACACTACCCAAACACTCAACGTCTTATATATCCTAACACCGGGACTCCCAAAGGACTAAACAACAAAACAAAAATGGTCACATAATAAAAACACATGAACTAAACACAACACAAACCGACCTACAATAACGTAGGAAACATGAAAAGAAACTGACCTAAAACAAAACTATAATAAGCTAAAAAAACCCGATCACCACCCACACCCCCCCAAACAGATGTGGCCTGTGTCCCCACTGGCTATAAAAGAACAAGAGAGGGTGAAGGAAACTTCCCTGGTGATCGGTCGGGTGATTAGTGCCCAAAAAGTGCTATTTTGAGCCCTATTCAAGATAGGTTTTAAGTGCTTTTTGCGCACTAATCATATGAATTAAGCCAATCATGCATGTCCACTAGTGCTCGATGAGCCAGGATTGTTTTGGATAGTTTTGCAGGTCTCGAGAACTTCACCAAAGAAGCTTGGCTTCTTATCGGGTGCCGAATGCGAATCCCTGTGAATTTCACCAAGCCGAGGCGATGAAATGTCACACGGGCTGGGAATCAAGGCAAAGTGATGAATAAAAAGTATATGATGCAGAGTGCGCAGCAACTGTGGATTTTCGCTATGATTGCGAAAGTTTCATTGGATTATGAAATTACTGCCTTAGCGAAATTCTCATTTTCATATTCTTGATAATTTCGCTTATGCTAGCTAAATTTCAAGATAAATAAATCCTGTACTCTCAAACAGTTTTCTTGGTATTTTTGATTCCAAACAAACTACGTTTGATAAATTACCATTTTATCTCCTTATGCAATTTCATATTTTAGGCATTTCCTTGTATTTTCACACTTTTGGGTTTTAGCTATAGTTTTCATAACTCTCAGAACCCTAACTTTCCTTTTTATGCAAGTTCCCAAGAAATTTTCATTTTAGGTTTATTTTCGTTTCTTCTCTCCTCTTCCTCATTTTCGGTCGCCAAACACCCCTTTGAGTGATGGATAACTCAAGGGGACGTTTCTGGCCACCATAAATTTTGGAAGAGCAGGGGTGCTAGCTGTTTTGGGGCTTCGCAGTTGTCCTCATGCTTTAAATGTTACATCGCATTTATGGTTCCATACTTTCCAAACTAGGGTTTAATGCTATTTAATGTCTTTTCTTTAGTCAATACTTGCCATAGCTTTTTAGTGGTTCGGGGCAGAATTCTAATGGTGTATGCACCGACATTCTTTAGATGTCATTTACGAGCCATGGAAATGAGGTTAAATGCTGTGGTTTCAAACTGAATGGACTTTTGAATGCTTAGTACTGGGTTGACTCAAATAGATGGTTTTAGGTTAGGCTTTATACTAACAATGATCCTGCTTTGGCTTTGACTATATGTCATTTGGTTCTAATGCGAGGAAATAACCCGAGGACACTTCCAATAGCCCCATGTTATCAAGCTAGTACCCAAGCCTTCAAGGTTACCATAATACACTTCATTTAAGCTTATTACTGTTAACCAAAGGAACAAACAACTCAATGCTTTTAAAAATTCAAAATCCAAACAAAAAGTCTCACCATTTTCAAACATTGATGCGAATCATTCGTGGATGAAAACCCATCCCCGTGTTCGAATTCCTAGACCGCTATAACGCAGTGAGCTTGACTACCAAAGAGGAGGAACATAGGAAACAAATTTTGTTGATTCCGATCACCCTACCGTGGCACGACCAAATGCAGCCACTACGGATGGTGCCAAACTACGATGATGAGTCGATGTGTACTTGTAATCCACGGCAAGTGTTGGTGACCTTTCAAATTTTTTGAATTAGCGTGCGTGAACTGCAGTTTTCTTCACTTGGCAAGCATCGGTGACCGCTTTTATTTTTACGCCGCTTTTAAGTAGCTAACACTCGACCCTCTTTCAAAGCTGCTCAGGTTCTTGTTTGTTTCATTTTCAGGTAAATGTGCTTGGTGCAAAAGACCGGTGACAGAGGGATATCGTAGATCAGCAGAGTGAGTGCACCAATGAGCTACCGTGAAATCAAGCAGCACAAGTGACCAAATGGATCCCACCAGGAACAAAGAAAGTCAACAAGCACCCCTATGAATCCAACAAGATACAGTCGACGAGGATCACATACACCCTCCTAGAGTGAGTGCTCCTTCCTGCATCATACCTCCTGCTGAGGATGTAGCAGTGAGACCCTACCTACTGCCCCTGCTTCCCACATTTCATGGTATGGAGAATGAAAATCCATATTGATTAGTGCCCAAAATGTGCTATTTTGAACCCTATATTAGATAGGTTTTGAGTGCTTTTTGTGCACTAATCATGTCATTTATGCCAATTGAAGTGTTCTAGTCTTCTTAGTAACACTTATTCCATTTAGAGGGTATTTTTGGTTGTTTTCAGAGGCTTGCACACTTTTTGAGTTCAATTTCACACAGCGATGAATCATGAAGTCGAATTCAAGTCTCACCCATTAACCAAATTTCTAGAATCAATGAGAGAAAATCAAGCGCAGCTAAGAAAACTGATGAGATGAAAGGAGGAAGATCAACAAAGCCGGAATTTTCACATATTGCAGTGTCTGGCAGATTGCTAAATTTTCGCAACCTTAGTTAAAATTCTCAAGAACCTAAGCGAAATGCCAAATTTCGCTAGGACCACCCAAATTTCGCTAGCAATCGCTCCTTAGCGAAAATAATTGATTTCGTCATTAAGAATTTCGCTTAGCTTAGCGAAATTCGCTAGCTAGCGAAATTGCCCAATTCTTAACAATTGCTGGGCTAGACTGCTTGGATTTCGCTTAATTAGCGAAATTCTTCAAATTAGCTAAAATTGATGCCTCACATGCTTCTTTTGTAATTAATGCCAAACCGCTCCAAACTTGGTGTGTATTACTTGTGACTATTCCATAACTTGTTTCAATTTCATAGGTTTCGTATTTTCATGCTGAGGTATCATAAGCCCCTCTTGTTTTGTAACCTAAGTAACAATTCTTATAAATAATTTGGGAGAGAAGATATTTTTGTAAGTTTTCATTTTTGTAAATAAAGTATTGCATTTTAGCTGTGGTTTTATTTTTCTCTTCCCTCTTTCTCTTACTTTCTCCTACCGCAACACCCTCTCGAGGATGACAACTCAAGAGAGATGCTTGGCTGCTCTCCTTCTTGAAGAGGAAGGAAGCTAGCTTGGTAGGCATATGCATGTTGTCCTCTTTGTACTAAAAGCTACAGTAGTGTATTTATGGCCCTATATTCTCAAAACATGGTCGCATAACATCACTGTCACATGCGCCAATACCTTACGCAGTGATCCAAAACAGATATCTGCTTTGAGAGAGGTACTGTGATTCTTTAGATGGTCTACGAGCCTTTAAAATGATATTTATATGTCAGGGTTTCTCAAATTAGGTTGTATACATTTAATGTTATTGATCGGCTAATACTTCCATGCTTTAGAATACAAAGGCATAATTAGTGAGATGTAATTGTTCTTAGATGGTCTTTACGAGCCTGAGATGATATTGAATGTTAGGCCAAACAAAAGAAGGGGCCATAATCGCATGCTACCCGTGACGACTCAAATAGAGTTGCTTCATGGGTGAGGTTTGCTAGTTAAATATAGATCCCAAGTTATGCCATGGACTATGTCGCATGTCATAACGCCGGAGGATAAAACCCGAGGACACTTGTCGCCTCTAACTGCCAAGTTAGTGACCTAAATCTTCAAAGTTAACTTTTCACCTTAACTTTCAGTTTTTACAATTCTCGCCTAAACCATTCCCAATCGCTTTTGAAACACAAATCCAAAAAGTCCAAATAGAAAGCCTTACCTTTCACAAACTGGCAACCATTTTGATGAAAACCTATCCCCTGAAAATTAATTTAGACCACTATCATAGCTTGACTAATGGCAAAGAGTAGGAACTTAGGTGTATATAAATTTTGTTTGATTTTAGTCACTACCGCGGGTACCTAATCAAATGATGCGCCGCTGGTTTCGGATGGTGCCAAACTACAACAGAAAGTCAAGAGTACTTCAGATCCACATCACAAGCGAAGGTAACTTTACCTCAGAACTCACGCAGTAGAACTGCCAGCTTAGTAAGAATTAGCAGAATCAGACCGCTTTCGCTTTGATTCGCCTTTTTCATTCGCCAATATTGTTGTTAGTTAATTTAATTTTCGTAAGTTGTTTGTCGCTTTGCTTGCCTCTATAATTGTGTAACAACTCGTATGCAACAAAGGGGATGTAGACACATCGTAGATTTGACAGGATTAGTACACAACTCAATTTCCAGCTAGTGAAGTTAGTGTACATACTGATACCATGGATCCCATACCGAGGAACAATGTAGTCAACCAAAGAACCCCCATGAATCCAAATGCCTATAGAACCATGAGGGATCACATCCAATCAGAGCAAGGCCCATCCCGTATCATTCTCCTCACAAGATGTAGTGAGGCATATTGGTACTCTACTCCCACATATCATGGTATGGAAAATGAAAATCCATACACTCATATTAGGATTTTGAGGAGGTTTGCACTACCTTGGCGAAGGTATGATGGACATGGATTTGCTGAAGCAAAGGCATTTCCATTGACTCTAAAGGACAGGCCAAGATATGGCTCAACCACGAGGCCTAGGAAACTATTCGAACAATGAGCCGCAAAGTGCGTAATTCTCAAGAAGTTCTTCAGTGCTCATAAGACCAATAATTTGAAAAGACAAATTTACAACTTTGCAGCTCGGATGGTGAGAGATTTTACCAAAGGTTTGAGATTTATGAAACCATCGCGTCTCGTCCACATCATGGGTTTGATACTTGGATGTTGGTAACCATTTCTATATGGTATGTCTCCGCTATGAAACAATTGCTTGAAACTATGTGTAGGGTAACTGGTGCAAGCATCCCGATGAAGCTATGGATTTTATGAACTATGTAGCTGAAACCTCCAAAACTTGGGATGAACCTAGTCCTAGGGAAGCCGAAAGATTAAGGCCATTGAACCACCAAAGGGGAGACAAGTATGCATTTCCTGAAGACACAGAGATGAAAGCGAAATTGGACCAGCTTTAACTCAAAGATCGATGATTCGGAGTCAGAAATCAAGATGAGAAATGCAAACAGTAAATGAGCTATCTTCATCCCAATTTTCTTGCTTCAATTTTCAGTCAAATAATTACCCTGAGGAGCACTGCCAAGAGCATGCCCATGCCATAAGTCAAAATAAACCACCCATGTATTGATCCAGGCGCACACTAATAACTCTAATCGAGAAATCATTCAAATTTGTCATGGAAATCCAAACCCCTTGTATACACCCTTCAAGATGACAATGCCAGCTTGATTCCACTTCAATACAAATAACAAACGCCTCCACTTTATCTTCCTCGTTGAACAGTAATCCGACTTAAGTAAGTGGTAGCATATTCAGAGAAGAACGTATGTGTCAATGTCCAAACTAGTCGAAATTGAAGCAGAGAGTTCACTAACAGAAATTGACAATATGCATTGAGATTTCAAACTCCGTTTAATCAGCGCTTGCAGTTCGTAAAAGGAAGGTCTTTCCGTGCACAACAATATCATAAAGTGGTGAATGAAACAGAACTGACCGAGGACTTAAATGCAAAACCTGATGAAGTTAAGGCAGTTGTGACTTTACGAAGTGGAAAGGAATTAAAGCCAACAAGATTTCAAAGCCACTGTCATCGATTAGTGGCCGAGCCACTTTAGGAAGAACAACTGGACAAGGAAGCAAGTGAGATTAGAATATCCCTCCGCTTTCCGCAGTTCTCCGAAGAAAGAAACATTATGTTAACCAAATGTAAATGTCAGCGTATCGCGCAAGTGAAAGTCAATATTCTCTCCTCGATATGATTAAACAGGTTCCTACTTACGCAAATTCTGGGAAGATTTGTGCACGGCAAAAAGGGTCTTAATGTAAATAAAAAGGCCTTTTAACTGAAAGTTAGTGCCATTATAGAGAGCAAGACTCCAGTTGAAGTATAAGGACCAGGATGTCCTACGATCTCTGAATACTGAGGCACTCAAACATGGAGAAAGCACCAGATCCGGAGCCATAGTGTGAATCATGGTCGATTCTATGTACAAGCAATTGGGCTCGGTGAACTCGAAACCCACTTCCATCACACTCGTCACGATAGTTCATTAAAATACCAAAAGGAACCATTGAGGATGCCTTATACAAGTGACGTGATTTTACTATCCAAGATTTTGTTGTACTTGATACGTAATCACTGCAATAGGACCCACTCAGTGCCCATCATATTAGGGGAGACCGTTTGGCTACTTCAATGCAATCATCAATTGCCTAATGGAGTCACGCAACTCACATTCAAATACACCTCGAACTCACATTTTCGCCTGGGGTAAAGGTGATATGCACTTCTGAGTGAGGATGACTTTTGAAGAAGTTTGTATTTCTTAGATACCATTCGAAGAACAGCTAACCAACAAAGAAGTGCAAGAGATATTAACTTCGTAGTTATCCGATTGCCTTGGTGTGAGCAAACACGAATTTCAGGAAATGAGTTAGTACGTGGTACCGAGAAGAAGAATAGAAATTTGCTCTATCGACTGCAATGAACCCAAGGAACCTCACGTTTAACTCCAAACCCTCCCCGTCGATTTAAAGTATGCATTTTGGAAGTAAATGAGCGCGCCTGGCCAGGATTTCTTCACAAGTAATCCATCGTGACAAGAGCATAATCTCGCACCTTCTCAAAAGAATAAGCAAGCATCGATGGAAAATTTCTGATTTGAAAGGCATAAACCCGTCCATTTGCACTCATCACATCTATTTAGAAGAGGAGTCTAAACGCTGTTAGGCAGCCCCAACGGAGGTTGAATCCCCATCTACAGGAAGTAGTTTGCATGTGGAGGTCTTGAAATTGCTCCAAGCTGGTATCATTTATCCCATTTCTGATAGCACATGGGTTAGCCCAACTCAGGTGGTGCCTAAGAAATCAGGAGTAACAACTGTGAAAAACGAGTAGTGGTGAAGAATTGTCTAATTCGACTTACAAACTGGGGCTTGAGAGTATGTATAGATTATAGAAGGCTCAATGAGGTGACACGAAAAGACCACTTTCCATTGTCACACTCATCACCCTGGCATTCCCACAACCTCTTCTATCGTTGATGGGTATTCAAAAATTTCCGCATAGAAATCGCCTCTTAAGATCAGAAAGACTACTTTACTTGTCCATTCGCACGTATGCTTATGGGAGGATGCCTGGGGCTTCAGAATCGCCACCACTTTTCTCAAATATGTATGCTCGCATAAGCTCAAAGTGGGACATGGTAGAGCGTATAATGGAGGTATATGGATGATATCACAAGAGGTGGGCATTTAATAATACTTAACCACCTGGGAAGCCATTTCATAGAGGTGCATAGAGGTAAGAAGTTGGTGCTTAACTGGGAGAATGCCATTTTACGGTAAAACCAAGGAATTGTATCGGGGGCACATTATTTCTATAGGTGGGAATTGAAGTTGATAAAGCAAAGATCGACGTTATTTCCAAATTGCCGCCCCCAACAAATGTGAAAACAATTAGACAAATTCTCGTCATGCAGCTTCTACCGACGGTCATTAAAGACTTTTCAAAATTGCTAAACCCCGATGCTTCGAGAAGGATGCCAAATTTGTTCGGGGAGAAAGGATTGCCGAAGAGTTTTGAAGAACCGAAATTTCATTTGACTAATGCCCTTAATAGTTCGAAAGCACCTAAATCGTAGTTACCATTTGAGGTGATGTGTGATGCGAGTGGATCTTAAGAGTAGGAGCAAGACTCCGGCCAAAGAGAAATGGGAAGCCTCTACGTGGTGTATTATGCAAGCAAACCCTCGAATGAAGCACAGAGGAATTGTTCACTACAAGAGAAAGAGTTACCGATAAAGTGGTGTATGCCTTGGGATAAATTCCGAGCATACTTGGTTGGGGCTGATATAGTCATTTTTACAGATCATTCTGCTTTGAAATATCTCTTAACCAAACAAAATGCAAAAGCAAGACTCATCCGTTGGGTTCTGTTACTTCAGGAGTTCAACTTGCAAATTAGAGATAAAAAAGGGGTGGAAAACGTGGTGGCAGATCATCTGTCAAGGTTAACTATAGCCCACGACACTCACAACCCACCTATTAATGATGAATTTCCCGAAGAATCCCACGGCCTGGAGAAGGCTCCCCGGGTATGCTCACATTGCCAATTTTCACTACAGAGAAATCCTGCCTCGAGTGGAAAGGACAGGATAGGAAATATTTCTTTGCTAAAATCCATTCCTATTATCGGGAAGAGCCTTTCCTATTCAAATATCATAAGTGACAAATCATCGAATGTGTACCCGAGGAGGAACAGCAAGGAATTTTAAACCATTGCCATGAGAGTGCTTGTGGTGGCTATTTTGCTTCCTTAAAACAAGAATGAAGGTGCTATACGGTTTCTATCGGCCTTCCTTATTTAAGGAAGCACACCAAATGTGCCGTATGTGATGTGATGCCAAAGGTTTGAAAGCCGTCTCGGGCCATATGATGCCTTTGAACCCAATTTTAGTCAAGGAACTATTCATGTGTAGGCATCGATTTTATGGACCTTTTCCCTCGTCATCATAATGCATTTTGGGGCTGAGTAGACTATGTCTCCAAACGGGTCAAGCACTCCCGCAAAACCAATGACAGAGGGTGGTAATTAAATTCTTGAAAGCCAATATCTTTCCAGTGCTCAGTTCCGAAACCATTATTAGTGATGGAGGTTCTCATCAGAATAAACCATTTGGAAACCTCATGGCTAAATATGGTGTGAAACACAAAGTGGCCAATTCTCACCATCCTCAAACAAGTGGTCAAGTAGAACTGCCAACAGGAAGAGATCACACCATTCTAATGAAGGTAAGCTCCACAGGGAAAGATTGGTCTATCAAACTACTGATTCATTGTGGGCCTACAGATAGCCTTTCAAGACAACTCGGAATGTCCCCCTTATTGATCGGGTCTATGGTAAGGCATGGCCACCTTCCAGTGAGATCAGTACAAAGCATGGTGGCAATTAAGAAGTTGCTCATAGACCTGCGGCACGCAGCTCAAGAGGTTCCTTGATCTCAATGAATTGGAAGAAATACGGAATGATGCCTATTTGAATTCAAAGATTGCAAAGGAAAAATCGAAAAGATGGCATGATCAAATGATAACCAGGAAGAATTTTAAAGAAGGAGACCAAGTTCTTTTATACGACTCCAAACTCCATCTATTTCGTGCAAGCTTTCAAGTCAATGGCGGATGTGTCCATTCATGGTCCAATGTGCATACCCCTAACTAAGTCCCGTGATTTAATCAATCCGCATGATGTCAGGTGTTTAAAGTCAATGGACAGAGAGGAAACCTTATGTGATGCAAAGAAAGCCGCAAAGGAAGAAATTCTCCCGCCGGATCCTCCCAGCCTGTACAACCTCACCATACTGGGAGCCACTGAAGGTAATTTTCATGCTCCACATGTCCCGGGATGTTCAAATTTTTGTTTTCCTTTTATGGCCTGCCTGTGCCCCAAACCTCTAAAGGTAATTGTACATATCATGTTTGTGCCTTTACTATGTAAATATTTTTCTTTCAATCGAACAATTGAATTGCTACAATTGGACAATTTAAACGCTCATGTCAAAATCTGAATCACTTGGTCACCTCTATGTTAGAACAAATTCCATGCTTAAACACTGTCACTTGCGCCCAAAGATGCTCAACTTGAAATTTCTCCCTTATGCTAATCACACACCGCATCTGTATTATTTCAATAGGTCAGAATTGTTCGCTCCTTTCGCTTGCATAGCACGCACGCACATGTCAACCTAGGATAGGTTTGTGTTACCTACAATAAGACCAATGTTGTCTTCCAAAAAGGAAAAGAAAAGAAAAGAAAAAGAAAAAAGAAAAAGAAAAGAAGAAAAAGAAAATAAAAGTCATGAAGCTTTGTCTTGAAACCTGAGCAAGGTCCTCGAGGGTATATGGCGGAAGCTCAGCCCGATGCCCTGGTTCTTAATCGCTGGAGTCATCGATTTGGGTTGTCTGCTATACTGGGTGGATAGGTGAAGTTTAATGACTTGTGGGTGCTTAATTTTCAAGTCATTCGAGTCCTGGTGAAGCCTCGGAGTTAAAGGTGGTCGGTTGATCCTTTCGCTTGATGCCCTAAACCCAATTGGTCAGAGTCATCATGGACCCCTGCTACACCCGACTTCGTGAAGTCGAATTTTAAGCATTGCATCCCACATTGCAATTGAAAAAGAAAGGCGTAACTAGCCCCATTCAGTTGTTCAACAACTTAAGGCCATGTCAAGGCTAGGTCAGAGGCACTGGGTGTTTTATTGTTCTTAACTGCCATAAAGAATCATTAGACTTAGTGGGAAATCGCTGAGAATTATGGATCCAAGACACCTAGAATTGTTCTCAGATGGTTTTGATTCCTTTCACATCTAAGCTACAACTTTGATTTCAATTTCGCTTAAGGTATTGTTTATATGTACATATACCTTTTGAATCATAATCCTTGAAAATCAAATTTACATGCATCTTCTTTTGTTTTGCATCGCTAAGGGACTAGCAACGCTTCGTTGGGGTGGATTGCGCCCAAACGTGCTATTTTGAACCCTATATTAGATAGGGTTTTGAGTGCTTTTTGTGCACTAATCATGTCATTTATGCCAATTGAAGTGTTCTAGTCTTCTTTAGTAATACTCTATGCCATTTTAGAGGGTATTTTTGGTTGTTTTGTAGCTTTTGCATACTGAGTTCACCAACAAAGGATGAATCATGAAGTTGAATTCAAGTCTCTACCATTAACTAAATTTCAGAATCAATGAGAAAATCAAGTGCCAAGTGAAGAAAATTGGATGAGAAGAAAGGAGTGAAGATCAACAGTCGAATTTTCGCTATAGAGTTGCTAAAATTTCGCCAGATCGCTAAATTAACCCAGCTTAAAATTTCAACCTGCTTAAAAATGCCAATTTCGCAGACCACTCCAAATTTCAATAGTGACTGCTCCTTTAGCAAATAATTGATTTCGTTTCACAGCACTCGCACAATGAAATTTCAAGCAACTAAATAAATTGCCCACCCTTACGGGGCCTGCTGGGCTAGATTCCGTTGATTTCTAATTAGCGAAATTCCTTCACTTAGCTAAATTGATTTCGCCATGTTTTGTAATTAATGCCAAAACCGCTCCAAACTTGTGTATTAATAATCAAGTCTCATAACTTAGCCAATTTCATAGGTTTTTCGTATTTTCATGCCTCGAGGTGGCCTTAGTATAAGCCCCTCTTGTTTTGTAACCTAAGTAACAATTTTAGGCAAACAAATTGGGGTGGTGAGAAGATATTTTTGTAAGTTTCATTTTGTAAATAAAGTATTGTATTTTAGCTAGGTTTTATTTTTCTCTTCTCTCCCTCTTCTTCTTACTTTCCCGCACAAGCAAACACCCCTCTCGGCGACGACAACTCAAGCAGATGTTTACTAAGCCCCTTTGGAAGATAAGGAAGCTAAATTTGCAGCTAAGCATGTGACAAGGTCTCCTCTTGTACTAAAAGCTACTGGTGTAGTGTATTTATGGCCCTATATTCTCAAAACATGGTTGTGCAACATTGAATGTCACATGTGGCCAATACTCTCCATGCTTAGATCCAAAGCAGATATTCATGGAGAGAGGTACCGTGGATTCTTAGATGGTCTTTACGAGCCTTTTAAAATGATATTTATATGTCATTTCTAAATTAGGTCAGATAGCATTTAATGTTATTGATTTGGCCAATACTCCATGCTTTAGAATACAAAGGTATAATTAGTGATAGATGTCATGTTTTAGATGGTCTTTAATGAGCCTCTCGAGATGATATTGAATGTTGTGGTTTCCAAATGCGAGGCTTTACAATCGCATGCTAATTGTATTGACTCAAATAGGAGTCGTTTCCGCCGGGTGATGTTTGCTAGTTAAATATAGATCCTAAGTATGCCATGGACTATAGGTTGCATGTCATAACGCGAGGATAAAAACCCGAGGACACTTTGTTTGCCCTAACTTGCCAAGTTAGCACCTAAATCTTCAAAGTTAACTTTTTCACCTTTAACTTCGCTTTATACCCTCGCTTCCAAACCATTCCCACTGTTTTTGAAACACAAATCCAAAAAGTCCAAATAGAAAGCCTTACCTTCATGCACCGATGCAAACCATTTTTAGGATGAAAACCCATCCCCGTGTTCGAATTCCTAGACCACTATATCGCAAGAGTTTGACTACTATAGCAGAGGAACCTAGGTGTGGCAAAATTTTGTTGATTTTAGCTCAGCTTCATCAGGATACCGAATCACATATTCACACATATGGGATTTTGAGGAAGTATGCATAACTTTTAAGGAGGGCATAATTGATATGGAATTGTTGAAGTTGAAGGCATTCCCATTAACCCTCAAGGACAAAGCCAAAACATGGCTCAATTCACTGAGGCCGAGAACGATTAGAACTCAAATTTCATCTTCTTCGTTAAATTTTTGAAGAAATTCTTCAATGCAACTAAGACCGCTTGAAGAGACAGATCTACACCCATTTCTGGCCTATGACAATGAGAAATTTATCGTGTCGGGAAAGGTTCATGGATACCATCAATGCATGTCCCCACCACGGTTTTGATACATGGATGCTAGTGAATCATTTCTATAATGGTATGTCCCCGCCATGAAGCAACCGGCTAGAAACCATGTGTGGAGGTGATTTTTGAGCAAAAACTGTGATGAAGCCATGGATTTCTTGAATTATGTGGCTGAAACTTCCAAGGCTTGGGATGAACCGAATCCAAGGGAAGCTGAAAGAATGAAGCCTTCGACCCACCAAAGGGGAGGCATTTATGCACTTTCCGAGGATATGGAAATGAAAGCAAGAATATCAACCCTAGCTAGAAAGATGGAAGAATCGAAGGTGTTGCTCCATGAAGTGCGTGCAAAGGATCAAAATCCCACAGTTAACTATGCATCAATTGTCGCCCCACCGTCCATCCAGAGAACACTATCCGAATGCCCTCGCTTAAGGGATTTGATGTCGAAAGATGCTAATGTCAGGTCAATACATGCCACAAATTTAATGCCCCATACTCAGAATACCATCCCACTGCACCCCACCCGTAACCTCTTGGAAACCTAATCCTGCCTATGTGCTCTCGTGCCAAATACGCTTGGTTCCTCATTCAACTCACAAACACCACCATCCTTCTCTCCGCTTGAACAAGCCATCTCGAACTCGAGGCGTGGCTCTGCACTCAGGAGGAGCAAAAGGGGATAAATGTACAATTGGCACAAACACCATACTGTAGAAAAAGCACCGTAATAAAAGAATAGATGGGCTTGAGATAATCTTAATCGAAACCGACAACCCGCAAAGATTCAATCACAAAGATCAACAAATCATTGAGATATAAGAGGGAGGAAGGTTCCTTCCCAAACATTGCCAAATCCAAAAGGGATCCATGAGGTAGGTTCATCCAGCAATTCAGGGATGGATGAAGTGAAAGTTATAATCACTCTGAGGAGTGGAAGAGAAATAGAGCAACCAGTGCCCATGACTACTGAAGAAACATGCAAGGAAAAGGAAGTCGAGCCCGAGGGTAATCACTGCTGGAAGACCTGAAGGAAAACCATGCCCCTCCCATTTCCCAAGCACCGAGGCAAGAAAAATCCCAAACCAAGCTGAAATTTGGGAGGTGCTAAGACAAGGAAGGTGAATATTCCACCGCTTGACATGGGATTAAAACAAAGTCCCAACTTATGCAAAGTCTTTAGCGACATGTGCACAATCAAGAACGGGTTAGATGACGTGAAAAGAGTTTCCTAACCGAGCAAGTCGCCATAATCCGCAGCAAGACCCTACCAAATACATGATCTAGATCCCCTACAATTTACCAACATTGAGGGAATTGCATGACAAAGCACCGCTTAGATTTATGGGCTAGTGTAAACTCCACCGCCATACTCGCGTATAAGCAGCTTAGGTTTAGGGAGCTCAAACCTACCAACATCACTTTGTCATCATCGAGTAGATCGCTGAAGATTCCTAAGGAATAGTTGAGGATGTTACAGGAAGGTAGACAAATTCCCACTACCCAAGACTTTGTAGCAAGCCTACTACCGAGCCAATAGCAAGTGGGCCTAATCATATGTGCCAATTATCCCTGAAGACCATTTTCGCCACCAATGTAGAATCATCAATCACGAAATGGGAGTAATGCAGCTCACATTTGGCAACATGAAATTGGAGCTCAACATTTTCACTCGAAGTCATAAAACACAAGCCGCTGAAGGTGATATGAAGGAAGCCATGAAGTCCGCTCAATCGGGTCGAATGCGTGGAAGCCAAAGGTCCATAAATCGCAAAGAATCGCTAACCAAGATGAAGCAGCTTGATCGTGCTTGTCATCAATACCACGCAGCAATTGGTCACCCCAAAATCACCTGAGAAGTATTGAAAATCAACAAGAATGGACCAAGCATGAAGGTCAGAAGACAAGCCACTCGCCGGGTTAAGCGAGTCTCTCCTCCGACTCCTTCATGAGTAAATCAAGAAATTGAGCCGTTTTGAGGTTCCACTGAACCAAATTACAAACCAAATTTTTTTATTTTTGCTTAGATTTGTTTAATTTTTGCTATTAAAGTTATTTTTAAGAATCTCCCGCTTTAGCAACTTTCCTTTTAAGAGTTCTAAATTTAATTTTGTTTGTTTTTGTTAAAAATAATAATTATTTTTGATTTTTTTGTTTCTAATCTCGCCTAAATCAAATTTTTTTATATGTTTTATTTGGCAGACAATGGTGTCAGCCGCACTTTCGCTATAATAGCGAAATTAAGCTTAGCTGCTCTTCTAGCTTTCCAGCACTAACCGCCTTGTCCAACTAATTTATAAAAATGTGAGTGTGAGGGCCATCCATCTTCATTCCATTTTTTTCCTTCCCCCCCCCCCCGAGCGTCCATTGCCGTGAGCAGAGCTCCTCGGTTTCAAGCCCCCATCTCCCATCGTCGCCGCCGCCCCGTGAGCCCCGGTACAGCCCGCCCGCTCCCAAATACGCCGTCCATCGCAGCTGCTCGCCTCCGCACCAAACCAGATAGCCCGAATTCTGACCGCCATCAATGGAGCCCGTTCGCTCAGGTTCGAGCTCCCACTGCCCCAAATTGGCCCGGCCTCAAGGCCGCTGCTCCCACACCACACGCTGTGATCCGCTACCGTGTCCCTGCCTGGGCCTGCATCAGCTTTGGTTCAAATGCCGAGCCCCGGGTCCGCTCAGTGAGCACAATGCACCGCCACTCCCGCACCGCGTGAGCCCGCCACTCCGACTACGCATGCATAGTACGCACTGTGGTGGGTCCCGCTTCAGGCCCATGGTTAGATTTAGCACTCCAGAGATGGAGGAGCAGGCCCCAACTGCCGTCCCGGAGGAGCCTTAGGGATTCAGGAGGTGCCTGTACTCAGATTGACCCCTGCCCCTCCCCCCGATGCCTCGTAGATGATCCAGAGGGCCCCGCCTCCAAGCTGACCCTGACATCAGCCCTGGGGGAGTCCTCACATTCAGCCTCACCATCACCTTCCCCAAAGAAAGACAGAGGAGAGCTCATCGCCCCATCTATCGCCGACCTCGAGGATCAAAGCACCATTGTTTACCTGACCCCGACACCGGAAAGTGGATTTACGCCAGTGGATTTTCACGGAGAGTCATTAAGACGTACAAGATCGACCGTCGACCCCTGGCTCAGACTCCATGAGATTGATCACACAAGACTCCCGTCGGCAAAGACATGACACCGCGATGCTCTACTATCCCCCGGTGAAAGCCGCCTACAACCCATGACTTCCTGAGTGCCGAGTCCGGCTTGAGTCCGATTCACTAGCTGACGATCGACCTGAGTACTTCGAGCCGCTGACATTTCAACGCTTTTAGGCTCGCAAGAGAAATGGCCAATCTCGGAGGATATCGGGATTGGCCACAACCGTCATATAGGGAGATGGTCCTCTGTCTCACTCGAGATACTACGGCGGGACCAAGATTTCTTTCCAAGAAGTGCTCCTTCCTGAAGATGCTTCGTGATCACCCGTCTGACTAGCTTTGAACTTATCGCAAAGACTAATGCCCAGCCAAGCAGGGAGCCATACTAGAGGCCTCAGACTCCATCTCGGGAGGGACCCTGCTCAGTCCCTCCGAAGCTATTTATGACCCGCCCACGCACCCTCGAGGATAAGGTCCACCTCCGCATGGGCCCGCTCCGAGTCGAGGGTCTAATCTTGCTGATGCCACCACCGTTTCAGGTCTGAGCATTCGGGGATTCCTGAGGAGCCTGTGACGAGAGGAGGATCGATGCCCCCGGGGTCCTGTCCTTGGAGCGATCCTTGGTCATGTCGATATCTTTTCTCCTCCAGCTGCCGGACCAAAAGGAGGTACCAGATGAGGGAGCAGAGGATCCCCCAAGGGGAGATGATCCTGTCTTAAGGTGGAGCTGTGAGGAGATGAGCCAAGCCATTTGTCTCCTCCATCTCCTTCTCCACTCCTTCTACTCACTCGATGACACTCCCTGGGCCCATATACAAATACAGATTCTCCCAGCATGTCCATGTCGGCCTCGAGGGAGCCAGTTGTGCAAGTTATGGATGATGTCCGCTCATCGGGCTACTACACGTGCACCGATGGACTGCAGATTGGCCCAGCCGAGACCACTTTAGAGCATCACATACCATGCCCTTCGCATCATGAGTCACCCCTGCCTCCCGCCTCTCAGGCCTACACATCGAGATGAGCCCACAAAGAAGAAATTTCTCCTTAGACATGTCGGGCAGCAGCAGCCAGCCTTCGTATCCACACCACCCCAGAGAGTGGTGGTCATAGCCTCCCTGCCTCTAACTTTCCTATCCCTAAGGGACATGTCTATACTTTGGACGGAGAGAAAAGAGTTAGGAGTGTCTTCTATCATGTTTTTGTACAGTTTTCAGCTTTATCAACTGCCTACTCATTTTATATAGGGTTCATGTATTAGCCAATAGTAAAGTGGGATACTTTGTTATAAGCTTAGCCATATTAAGCATGTATTAGCTTATTTTGGTTATATCAAAGTTTTATAGCATTATTTACAGTTTACTACACTTTTTGCAAATCACTTTTGTGTCTTCATTTTATGTATCTACTCTTGCCTTTAATTGAAGAGAATTGAAGCTCCCGTATGTTGTTCCATATAGGAACAATTCCATGCATGATTGAGTTTTTAGTCAATTGAGGTTTCAGCGTGTTCAACCTTGAACATTCCCCCTGTAGCTAATTCACACACTACACACCAGATTGTACCAATAAGTTGAGAGGCTATATACATCTTTCCACTTTGCAGAGACGGCCTTAGACCTGTTGACGACCCATAATAGGTTTGTGTTACCCATGTATGAAGACCAATGTAGTCTTCCAAAAAAGGAAAAGAAAAAGAAAAGAAGAAAAAGAGAAATAAAAGCCGTGACGCTTTGCCTTGAAACCCCGAACACGGTCCGAGAGGGGTATGGCTTAAAAGCCTCAAAGCCCGATGCCCTAAACCTTAATCGCCGAGTCATCGACTTAGTGTTCGCTCACGTGGACGGGTAGAGCGTAGCTGTGTCGCAGTGCTTAATTTCGATGTCATTCGAGTCCGTGGCGTAAGCCCGCAGAGCGGGTCGGGCTTGATCCTTTCGCTTGATGCCCTAAACCCAATTGGTTGGTCATCGGACCTCGCTACACGGACTTTCGTGAAGTCGGTTTTAGCATTGCACCCTACATCGCAACTGGGCGAAGAAATAAGAGCGGTAGCTAGTCCTAGTTTTAGGTCAGGTCACGCTTAAGGCCATGCAAAGAGCTAGGTTGGGGGAGGGAATAGCTTTGCAATTTATTAGCTCAAGCCGGGTTACCTTAGGAACAATTAGATTTTGGTGGAAGTTCAAAGCTGATTTCCTCGATCCAATGTCGACCTAAAACTAGTTCTTATATGGTTTTTGTTCTTTCATGTCGGTATTCGAATAGGGTGTAAATTGTTCATTTTAAAGGTAAAGCCTATTTGTACATACACTTTTTGAACCTTATACACTTTTTGTAAAAGAACAACATGAATACCTTTATTGTTCTTAGCATTGCTAAGGGACCAAGAACGTGCTCTGCTAGGGGTGTGATTAAGGCCCAAAAGTGCTATTTTCGAGCCCTATTCAAGATAGGTTTTGGTGCTTTTTGGCGCACTAATCATATGAATTAAGCCAATTGTAATGTGCATGTCCATTTAGTGCTTCGATTTGTTTCTAGATTGTTTGATAGTTTTGCGTCTTGAGAACTTCACAAAGCAAGCTTGGCTTATCAGGCCGAATGCGAGAATCCCTGTAATTTCACCAAGCCGAGGCGATGAAATGTCAGGATGGTCAAGAATTGAAGGCAAAGTGATGAATAAAAAGTGCAGAAGTGATGCGCAGCGCTGCGAGCAATCCGTGGATTTTCTATGATTATGGTAGCTACCGGGATTGCAAATTTCAATCATAGGCTTAAAATTTCCGCATCCTAGCGAAATTTTGTCGCGAAACCCGCTAGCTAGCGAAAATTACTGTTCCTAGCGAAAAGTCCCATTTTCGCTATCTCTATAATTTCACTAGGCTAGCGAAATTTCGCTAGCATAGCGAAATTTTCGCTATGCTAGCAAAATCTCCGCATAGCCAAATCCTGCTCTCGTGTTTTTGGTATTTTTGATTCCAAATCACCACGTTTTGATAAATTACCATTTTGTCCCTTATGTAATTTCATATTTTAGGCATTTTTGTATTTTCACACTTTGGGTTTGGCTATATAAGCTGCCCATAACTTTGTAACCCTAACTTTTCCTTTTTATGCAAGTTCCCGCAGCTTTTCATTTTAGGTTTATTTTGCTCTCTTCTCTCTCCCTCTTTCCTCATTTTCTACGGCCAAACACCCTCGAGGATGACAACTCAAGGGATGCCGCTCGGCCAGCCCCGCAGCCTTGAACAGGAGGGGTGCTAGCTGGTTTTCGGGCTTCGCAGTCATTCTCATGCTTTAAATGTTACAGCACGCATTTATGGTTCCATACTTTCCAAACTAGGTTTAATGCTATTTAATGTCTTTCTTTTCGTCACTTACATAAGTTTTTTTAGTGGTTCAAGTGCATTCTACTTAGTGTATGCACCGACATTCTTAGATGTCATTTACTTAAGCCATGGAAATGAGGTTAAATGCTGTGGTTTCAACCGAATGGACTTGAATGCCAGTACGGTTGACTCAAATAGAGTATTTAGGTTAGGTTTTAGAGAAGCAACAATGATCCCGCTTGGCTTGACTATATGTCATTTGCCCTAATGCTAGGAAATAACCCGAGGACACTTCAATAGCCCATGCGTTATCAAGCTTAGTGACCTAAGCCTTCAAGGTTACCATTTCACACTTTCATTTAAGCTATTACTGTTAACCAGTGAACAAACAACTTCCCCTGTTTTTAAACAAATCCGAAAATCCAAACAAAAAGTCTCACCATTTTCAAACATTGATGCGAATCATTCGTGGGATGAAAACCCATCCCCGTGTTCGACCCTAGACCGCTATACTGCAGTAGCTTGACTACGACAGTAGGAGGAACATAGGAAACAAATTTTTGTTGATTCCGATCACCCTACCGTGGCACGAATCATCGGGTCACTGCTGCGGCAGTGGTGGCTGCGTGGTCAAGGAGGGTGAGAAGAGGAGAGTCGGGCCTGAGGGATCGGGCTGATTCAAGAATGGTTGTCGATAAACAGACCCAGATGCAAGTCACGTGAGGGCCTCCATATCCTGTGTAATGAGGACTCGGTGCTCTTGGGTCTCATCCCAGGAGGCATCAAAGAGGTCGCAGTGGCGAGTAATCGGGTCCCCAGTCGTAGCGGACTGACGGGCCGCTCGAGGTCGGCTGCGGGGTGGCGCGAAATGAGGATCGCCCGCACGCCCGATCGCCCGAGTCCAAAACGGTTTCTGACATCATGAGCTCATCCTCTGTCCGAGGGTTCACGCTCGAGTCAGACATTCTCTCAGTCGTGGTACACCCGGCTTGGTCATAATTTGGATCGTTATACCTCTTTAACGGGTGTAATTCACTATCATTCCTCTAAGGGCACTCGACCGGGCTTGCATAAACCGTGATATGAGAAAGGGTGCCCTGCAGTTCATTTTCGTGTCCCCTATGGAGGATGGTATCCTCGATAACCTACCCAACATCGGCGTATATCCCTGATGATGGCGCAGGTCAGCAGTGGCACGCCATGGCCACTTCACATTACGTTCATCGCTTCCGAATGAGACGGATCGATGAAGTGATGCTATTACCTGGGAATATAGGCCAAATGTTCACTCGCGCACGACGTGCCCTTCACCATTGAGCTTCCACTCACCCCGCCCCGCTGGTCAAGACCCGAATGACCCTAACCGCCGCTCATATACAGATCAAAAGGCCTGGCGGGGACTGGCAAAGATTATGTGAATCGCTGATAGACTCCGCAATAAGTCTACCCACACACCACGCACCTGGACCTTTTTGACTACATGGGAGGCGAGGTTGGCTTAGACTCAGACCACACTCGCCGTGAATCGGACGAGGCGGTTTGGTATAGCGCCTCGCCATCCCTTGAAGGTCGCAATGGTCTTATGGAAGAAATCGGCTTGGGCGGAAACCCTTTCCTCATGAAGGATTGATTCTTACATATGGTACCAAACCGATCGGCGGCACCCTCATTGATAAACTTTGTGAGGTCGAAATTCCGAGCCTGGGTCCCCACCCGCCCGAATCCCGTACGGTCAACTCGCTACCCAAACGTAGGGTGCGAGGGGTGGCCCATGATTCGCATTACAAGAGGTATACGGAATCAACAAAATTTATATCCTAAAGCTCCTACTGCCGTAGCAAAGCTACTGTAGTATAGTGGTCTAGGGTCGAACTCAGGGATGGGTTTTCTTCCTACAAATGACTCACAGTAGGCTCAAAATGGTGAATTTCAATTTGGATTTTTAAGGTTTGGGTAAAAACAGGGGGTCAGGTTTTGGTGAACCGAAATAAAATGAAGAAAATAAGAAAGAACCCTCAAGCATCGAGCCATCGGTTTTAGGTCCTAAGGCAACCGAGAGGTCCCCGGTTCATTTCTCGGCTGGGGAGGATGATATATAGTCATCTCCCGAACTGAGATCTTTCATTTAACTAAAAACTAAACCCTAATAATTCTTCTTTGATAAAGCATTTATTTAGCATTTATGGTTCCTACAAGGAAACATGTCTCAAAACCTACCCTTCCAGAACTAATAGGAGACAACTAACTCGCATCGTTGAATCTAGTGAAAAGTATCCATTGAACCCAAAAGCTTAAGCAAATACACAATAGGAGAGTGCTTAAGAGATTTTAACCTAAAAGTTGAATCCAGCCCTTAATCTACCTCCGTGGCTCAGAAGTGGCAATTCAATGGATACTGCTATCTTAAAGTTAAGAAATACACTGAACTCCTAAAGCTTGCTACATTGGGCAGTACATGAAAGAGCTTTAAACCTAGAGTTGCAAATTTGGGAACCAAATGCCAAACCCGTCGTGAAAACAGTCCAAGAGTTTACCTTAAGACTGCTGGGCTCAAAGAGGGGCCTTCCTCTCATGAGGAAGAGGTTTAGCCGCTCATCCTCCAAGTTGTCATCCTTGGAGGGTGTTTGGCAACCAAGAAAGGGAGAGAAAATGAGAGAAAATGGGAGAAAGGAAACAATGGAAACGCCTCCCGCTCACCGGGGACATCAAGTGAAGTAAGTTGATTGGCTTGCATAAACCGAGACTTATATATGCTCAGAGTCAAGGGAAATTACATAAGCAACCAAAATCATAAGGTATAAGGGTTAAAATAGGAAAAACAAAAATTGTAACAAAAGCCGAGGCGGCCAAAAAGCGTGTGGAATTAAATGGTTGAGGAATGGAAGGCTCGCAGAAAGCCTTCCGTAATGCTCCAATTTCTTCGCTTTATGCTGCTATTCTTTCCTCTCGTCTTTGATCTCGTACGCCGAGTTTGACTCGAATTCTTCATGCTTAGATCGACCAACAATTCTATAACAATTAGCCTGCAAAAACCGTAAATTTTCCACAAAATGCGATCAGTAGAATAGTAGGGACCTTAATGTGCAATCTATTAATTAGAATGATTAGTACACAAAAGCACTCAAAACCTATAATAAATGTGGTTCAAAATAGCACTCGGGCACTAATCGCCTAGACTCTCTAAGCCCTAAGGCACACTAGGGCCGAATGGTACAAAGGAGGCCAATTCCCCAGTGACCTAGACACGGGTCGAAAGCACCCAGGTGCACAATGGGAACTAAAACTGAAATGGTGACAGGGAGATGGACACAACCCCTAGGGCCACCTATAGTACCGCAGTGCTCGAATCCAGACCTAATCTGGTGGGGACCAGACTGTCGAGCCACCAAATGCCGAACCCACCTGGGAGCCCGTCAGAGTCTGGGTTGTGGCACCACCGATGTGACAGCCTTAAGGAGCGAGGACCTGTGTGCTGTGACCTGTGGTGGTAGAGGTGATAGGGAGGTCGGAGGCTGCAACAATGGAGGTGTGGTAAGGTTCCTAAGAAGGGTGTGCGAGGCAGGGATAAAAATGAGAGGGCTTCGCCTAAAACAGTAACGCCGCTACGCTGTGCTCAACGCGACGTTCAGCTCAACGCCGCGAATGCTCGTGCGACGCCCTAAAGGCAGAGCAACCAACGTCGCAACGTTGGGATCCAACATCGTGACGTGACAGAGAGGGTATTAATCCAACGCCGCGGACGCTACTAAAGCCCGGTTTTCACGGTTCAGTAACGCCATGACGCCGCAACGCTCGCAGCCACCACGACGCTACAGAAGGCTAAAATGCAAAATTGTCAACAAGGTTTTAAGGTATGAGAAAACCCCCTGAAGGCAATTGGTGACCCCTTTAACTTCCGGGCGAGTTTCATGGATCTTCCCATTACTTCTGGGCCTCAGCCCTAAAAACAGATGTACCAAAAGAAAATCTCGACATTGAAGAGACGTAAAACCAAACCAAAATTAAATTATGGAAAGAAAAATTTCAAGAAAAGCTTGGGTTGCCTCCCAAGAAGTGCTTTGTTTAATGTCGTTAGCTCGACGGCCTTGAGTCTCACTGCCCGGAACCCTGCTCATATGACTGCCATTGTACTTTTCCGTGTGTGTCTAATGGAATGGTCTCTGGCTTATTCGCATGGAACTCGCCTCAAAGTACGACTTCAACCGCTGGGTGTTTAACTTCTGAATGTTCCTTTCTTCGGATGTGTAAATCACGCCTCCATGGAAAAACTTGGGTCACTGTGAATGATCCCGACCATCTTGACTTTAATTTCCAAGGAAAAATTTTGAGTTGGGAATTAAATGGCAGACCCGTTTGTCCCACTCGAATTCTTTCCGGCACATGTTTATCTTGCCGAAGCTGCCTTTCCTTGTATATGCGAGCATTCTCACCCGCCATGACCATCCAATTCACTGAGCTATAGCATCCACTTCTCTCCGGCTAATGTACTGTCCATGTTCAGCTGCCGAGTTGCCCAGTAGGCTCGATGCTCCAGTTCCACCGGCAGGTGGCATGCTTTTCCATAAACGATTCGAATGACATACCCAACGGTGTTTTAAATGTCATTCTGTATGCCTAGAGTGCATCCTTCAATCTTTTCGACCACCCTTCCCGAGCTTCATGACTGGTCATAATGGACTTGATTTCGATCTCCGATACCGCTGCTTCATTTGTCTCCAGGTGGTATGCGCGAGGGATGTGCGATGTCGCACTCCATACTCACAAGACTTCATTAATCATCTTATCACAGAATGGCACCTTTTATTCCGTGAATCGCGTTTCTGGGGAGTGTCGAATCATGAGAATAATATATGGTTGCGAAGAACCGGGCCACTACTCCTGAAGATCACAGCGGGTCGGTATTGCTTCAACCCACTTTAGAGACACAATCTATTGCCAAAGAAATGCACAGTTATTGGGTGATTCGGGAAATGGACCCATGAAATCCATCCCCCATAAATCAAATAACTCCACTTCCAGAATTGTGTACGGGCTGCTCATCCTCTTTTATAAATGCTCCCATTCACGCATCATAGGCGGATACGAACCGATGAGCATCCTTGAATAAGCCAGGTCGGCAGAAGCCCGAATAAGTACCTCGTCGCTGCTTCTCTGTCGCGAATGCCCCCACATGGTAAAGTGTGCTGTCAAACATCATTTCATTTCATCTTCGGGCACACATCTCCTGATAACTTGATCAACACAATGCCTGTATAGAATAGGCTCCTCCCAGTAGTAGTGTTTCAAGTGTGCGAAGAACCTCTTTTTCTGTTGATAGCTAAATTCTTGAGGGAACACCTTGGCCACCAAATAATTCACGTAGTAGGCAAACCATGGAACCGCCCTCTTTTCTTCAATAGCTAAGAGCTGCTCATTGGGGAAGTCGTCATTCACCTGGACCTTAACACTTGCCCCTTCTAACCGTGATAGATGATCTGCAACTAGGTTCTCTGTTCCCATCTTGTCTTTAATCTCTAAATAGAATTCTTACAGCAAGAGAACCCACCGGATTAGTCTGGGTTAGGCGTCCTTCTTTTAGTCATCAAGTATTTTATGATAGAGTGATCAGTGTGGAATACTACCTTGTTGCCAATCAAATAAGGCCTAAATTTGTCAAAAGCAAAGACAATGACCAATAGTTCCTTTCTCCGTAGTGTGCTAATTCAAATTGGCATCATTCAAGGTCTCCGCTTAGCCTAAGATCACCTGAATATTCTTTCTTTTCTACCCTAACACCGCCTAATCACATAGTCACTTGCGCACATTGGCTCAAATGGAAAGGCCCAATCCGATGCTACTTCAATAGAATGATACCAATTTATCTTTCAAGACTGTAAATGCGCGCATACACTGTGCATCAAACTTAAATGGGTCCTTTCGATCGTGATTAGACAATCCATTTTGGTAATCCGAAAAAGCTTCATTCCTTTTACCGATGAGGGTGGAGGTAATTTTCAATTGCTTCAATCTTTGCTCGTCTACTCCTATTCCTCTTGCAGACCATGCCCAAGTATTAATGCCCTCTCAGACTCATAAAATGGCACTTCTCCTAATTGAGTATAAGGCCGTTTCTCGCATCCGACGTAACACCGACCTCAAATTCTCCTGCATAATTGTCAAAGGAGCTTCCTGCAAGACGTAAAAATCATCCATGAAGACCTCGACGTTTTTTCAACCATATCGGAGAATATGGCCATCATACGTTGAATGCCCTACAGATTGCATAGCCCAAAGGCATCCGCTTGAATGCGAATGTACATGATGATGCGAATGTCGCCTTTCCCGATCTTCGTGGGCTATATCAACCGATTGCAAATTAATTATCCATCCAAAAAGCAATAGTATTCGTGTCCGCCAATTGATCCAACATTTGATCCAGAAACGGCAATGGGAAATGATCTTTTTGAGTAGCCTTATTCAGTTTTCGATAATCAATACAAATAATCCAACTGGTGACTGTTTGTAGGCTGCAAGAGAATGTGTTATTCTTGGTTTATGATTCGTTGTCCCTCCCTTTGGTACTAATCGCATCGGACTTACCCATGCACTATTAGAAATAGGATAAATAACCCTGGTATCTAGCCACTTTAATACCTCCTTGCGGACTACCTCTTTCATAGTTGGATTCAACCTCCTTTGTGCTGCCACTGAAGCTTTATGACCATCCTCCAACAAAATTCGATGCATGCACATAGAAGGGCGAATCCCTTTTAAATCGGCCAGAGACCATCCGAGCGCATTTTTGTGCTCTCTAAGTACCCTCAATAACTTATCTTCCTATTGGGCCGCCGTGTGGACACTAAATAATCATCGTAAGGTGGAGGTCGTCCCTGATAAGCATACTAAATGGCTAGGTAATGCTTTGTTCCATCTCGTGGTTGTTCCACGATGGCAATCATGCTTTCTTTAGCATTTTACTCTAGAGATCTAAAATATTTCTTCTATCGGGTTTGAAGGAATCCATCCATTTTACATGTTCCTCGCTCTTCGCCACTCAATCATCTCAGATTAGTTACCCCAAAGGATCATGAGACCATTTCGCTAGAGACACTATAGCCTCTACTCGCTCTCGTCATGAAGCATGTAATTGCACTGATGTCTCACAAACAACACGTTGAACTCGACTTCATCTTCCGCACTTTAATGCTCTCTCCTCCGAACGCCAATCAGCTCGCTGCAAGAAATGGTCTACCCAAGATTATGGGTATTTCTTTATCTTCTTCCATATCTAACACAATGAAATATGTTGGGAAGATGAACTTGTCAACCTTCACTTAGACATCTTCTATCACCCCTCTCGGATGCTTGAGACCGCCCGCTTAGTCGAGGTGACCCACCCAGAGTCGACGAGCTTCACTCTAACCCCAAATGTTTAAATATGGATAGGCATGATTAATACTAGCGCCCCAAATCACAATAAAAAGCATTCTCAAAGATAGCTGCTCTAATGGTGCAGGGATAGTGAACCCGCTCGGGTCTTTAGCTTTGCGGGAAGCCTTCCTCAAGGATGGCCTGCATTCCTCGCTTAGATTAATCATTAAATCGCGCTTCTTTGGGGGAGAAGATGTCCTTCATAAATTTGACATAACTTGGCATTCGCTCCAGAGCATCAAGAAACGGAATGTTAATGTGCGCTTCAATACTTCCATAAACTCGTGAACTCGCTATCCAGCCTTATGCTTCTTTAGACTGGGATACTAATCAGCTATAGTGTGTGGCAATCCTTGCTTTAGCTTCTTCTCCCACTGCTTCTTAGAGCCGTTCCTCTCCGGATTATCATTCGACCGGGTTTCGGGGTGACTTTCGCTTCTACCTCCTCCGGCTACCAGGGGTTGCCCTCAGATGGTAAATTTTTACCATTTCTCAATGGATCGTTTACATGTTCATTCCTTCTCGTCTCGTTCACTTATGAGTTGCTTGGTAAGGAACCCGATCGCTTCTTCACAATAGATTGCATTTCGGGCCCATCCGCACCTCTAAATTTCAACCGCCGCTGATTGTTCAATCGGGTGGCTTCGTGTCGTATGTCTCGCCTTTGTCTCATTCATATAGCGTGATATGAGGTGAGCATTTGCACAAGGGTTTGTTCCAAGTCTACCTTTTTCTCAGGAGGGGGTTCGCTTACTCAGCCAGGTGGCATGTTGTTATGATTGTTCCTCCATCCATAACCCCCGAATTTGGTTTGACTTATTCCGAGTATTACACCACCCCTAGCCTCGATTTTGGTTCGAGAAGTCATTTAGCTCCCATAATCACCCCGCTTCGTCACTCGATTAAACCTTGACATATTGAAACTCGTTTACCGCTTGCGTCCCGACTAGCATCAGGCCATTGCTATCCTCTACAAAATTCACACAACTCCCATGGGTTGTTCCAGATGGCATTCGCAAAGACTCCTTGATGTCTAGTTAGTCGCTTAGTGAGTCAAAGGGCATGAGTAACTAGATTGCCGAGAACCTTGTTATCCGTGTCGCCTATGGCCTCACCGTGTAATTCATTCTAGGCCACCGGTTAGCATTGGTAGCGCCATTTCAAGATTTCTCATATGCTCGGGTCTCTGGTGGTCTTCTTCATTAGCGCCTCTGTCAGCATCAATCAATGCTCGGTAACAAGATTCCTCGCCCATTATAGAAAGTATGGACTTGCATCCATCCGTCGCCTGATGGGCACTTCCTCAATAATTGCAAATCTATCCCATGCTTCGCGAAGTTCTCTCCCTCTATCATTCGGGGAAGTATTAGATCTCTCGCACTAAATCGCGGTAAATTTCAGCGGAAGAACTTGGTCGTGAACTTCATCAAGTCGCTCCATGAAGTAATGGGAACTGGTCGACCTGCTAACCAATGTTTGGCCTCTATCACCCAGTGAGAGTGGGAACAACTTCAACCTCGAAGCTCTTCGCGACTCCATTGTAATTTCGATCGTGTCGTTGCACTTCATGAAGTCAGTCAAATGCATATTTGGATTCTCATCAAAATCCGTGGAACAGATGTCTCCGCATCTGTAAGGTTACCGACTTCAACTCAAAGTTGTTTTCCCCGAATAGTGTCTTCTTGGATAGCCGTCTAACAATCGAGGCAGAAGACAAACTCTTATAGCAAATAATGAAATGAACATCCGTCAGAGTAACGCTTTAGGTGCATGATTCCTACTATTATTCACGCGTCCCTTTTCAGGGTTCGTCACTGATGGCAAGATCATGCTCTTCATTGTTCCGTGATGATTGCTAGATTTCACTCAAGGTCGTTTCATTTCCTACAGAATCTAAGTGTAGGTTCTTTCCGTCAGATCAACCGATGTAGTTGCCACCACGGTTCCGCATGCAATTCACCAGAATCTTTAATCGCAAATCACACATGAAACAGAAGACCAAATTTACAAAGACTTGTAATAGTAAATGAAACAGTGAATAAGAATTCCAAGAGTAATATATAATTGTCAAGTATTTAATATCAACACAAAAACTTATCCTGCACCCGCGCTAAAACTTGATAGCCGAAAAGCTTGACGGTAAAATATGTACGCCCTATGTGTGCAAGTGCATGCTTATCAAGCAATACAAAGGTACCTAAGTACGGAGCATCGATCCAATCGACAAGTGTGTTGCTCATTGATTTGGGGCCTTTGAATATTATCCGGACGAGTTTCTATGACAAAGTATCTAATGTGTGAGATTGAACTACTAATTTATCTGAGGAAATTACTATGCTGTGGAGACTAGGGCTTTGTCTCCCCCTGCCACTTCTGATGGATTACTACCTAGAGAAATTACTATTCAGTCTATTCACGACTTATTGATGACGGGTGATCGGCTCACGATGCCCTCTCTCGAGGTGTATCCATTTATCCAGGCCAGCTAGGTCGAGCGCATCTCTACTCCCAACCAATGCTCCGAAACGCTTAAATGTTCTAACCTTAATCGCCACCCTCGGACTCGGGATATCTCTATTTACCGAATTGACCAAGGGTCACTCTATTCAGATCCCTGGGTGTCTTCATCTCGATCCTGACATACCCAAAGAAAATCATGCCAATGTCACAAACATCACATGTGTATAAATCACGTATATAGAGCGTATACTAACAAGTCATAAATAATTGAATAATATAAAATCCAAACCTCAATCCATGCAATCACGCATGTGGTTCAACAAAACCCTAGATATAAATCTAGAACATACCGACGTATCATACACGTAATCAATCTATAAAACATCCGCGCGATCAAAAGAAGAAAATACAGCAGTCTTTCTCCATCGATTCGGGTCGCCGCTCCGCTTCGTGCCCTCGCACGCATGTTCTTTCCATTCCCCGATTTCCCCGTCCCTTTGCTTTTAATGATGGTGAAGTAGAAATCGCGCAGACGTCACGACGTTGAGGCGTCGCGACGTTGAGGCGTCGCGACGTTAAGGCATCGTGACGTTGAGGCGTCGCGAAGTTGAGGCGTAGCGATGTTAGCCACTCGTTGACTTCCTCTTCTCGTTGACCCGACGTCGCGACGTTGGGACGTTGCGACATTCTTGCCAGCTTTATGCTTTTCTTCTCTCTACTCCAAAATGGTCCCAAAAACTGCCCGTTCTACCTGCTATTCACACAAAATGCAAGAATCAGATATCGGGCTATAAAAATCATATTTAACTGTAAAATAAAGCTAAAACCATAAAATAGACTCGGGTATGGCATGAGTGTTTTAGGTACTCATCAGCGGACATAAAAAATGAGTCCATGTGTTTCTTCAATAAAATGAAAGGATACATGAAGAAGGATTTCATGAAGCATAAAGTTTGGCTTGAAAAGAAAGGTATTTCATTTTCTTTCATATGTTATGAATCAAATTTCATAAATTTTAATCATAATACTTGGTGGATTGACTATGGTTCTACAATCCATGTTTCAAATAATTCATGTGGTATGCGAAACCTCCGGAGCCGTGGTCGCGGAGCAAAGATATCCATTTTAGAGGGAGTCAAGCTCACATGTGGAAGCCATCAAAAATTTTTGCGCTTGGAGTTGTCACAGCCTTTCCATTTTGCAATTGGAGATCAATTCATTTTCCTAGTTTTCAGGAATTTAATTTCGTGATTGCCTTATACCTTTTGGAATCTCCTGTAACTTTTTGGATACTGGTTTAATTTTTTAATTAAATAAGAAGTTATTGGTTTTGGTACGTTGTGCAATGGTCTCTATTAAGTAAATTTGCAAGATAATAATGCTTATAACTCATTAAGTTTAACCATCGGAATTGGGGTAGCGATTGTTATAACCAAGAATTGTCCTATTATGGCAATCGGGCGATTAGGGACACATGTTCATTTAGAGAATTAAAAGGTTAGTGAATGAAGGGGTACTTAGTGCCTTTGACTTTATTGACTTTGAGACATGTTTGGATTGCATTAAGGGAAAGCAAACCAACAAGTTGACAAAGGGTGCAACAAGGAGTAAACATTTGTTAGAAATCATACATACAAACATTTTTTATCCTGATATGGATGGGAGTGATCCAAAATACTTCATCACCTTCCTTGATGACTACTCTTGTTACATGTATCTTTACAAGCTTTGTTCTAAGGACGAAGCGCTAGAAACCTTTAAGGTATTCAAGGCCGAAGTAGAGAAGCGATGCAAAAAGAAAATAAAGGTAGTGAGGTTAAATAAAGGTGGAGAGTAGTATGGTAGGTACATTGAGAATGGGCAAGCACCTAGTCCATTTGCTAGGTTTCTTTTAAGAACATGGATTATGCGCCAAGCCAATACACCACAGCCTGCTCTCCAAAACAAATGGGCAGTAGAGCAAGAAATCAACCTAATGCACATGGTAAGGAGTATGAGAAGTGACGTTAATCTTCCTCAATTCTTGTGGACTGAGGCATTAAGGACAACTATGTATATAATTAATTGGGTCCCAACCAAGGTTGTTCAAAAGAAGCCATTTGAGTTATTCAAAGGTTGGAAACCCAGTTTGTGACATATACGCGTATGGGGATGCCCATCTGTAGTAAGGGTTTATAATCCACAAGAAAAGAAACTGTAATCTAAGTGACTATTAGCCGGGCATTTCATCATATGTTGAAAATCCAAGGGCTATAGATTCTATTGTCCTTCTCACACCACTAGGGTTGTGGAGTCAAGAAACGTGAAGTTTCTAGAGAATGACTTAATTAAGGGAGTGGTCAAATTCAGACACATTTTGCAGAGAGATCACTATCAAGGTCAACTGCCTGTCACAGATTAATCATCAAAACATATCCATGAGGTAGAAAAGGGTATAAGACAACCAATCATTGAGAATCCATAAACTTTTGAACATGTAGGCCGCATTGTCAAGGAATAACAAAACATTGAACATCCGATTGAGCATTTGGTTGAACAACAAGTTCCCCATGAAGAAAAAACATTAAGGAGATCTACTAGGGTAAAAAAATCAACTATTCATAGAGATTATGTCGTGTACTTGCAAGAATCAGATTACAACATTGGAGTCAAACATGATCAAAAACATTTTCACAGGCTGTAAGTTCTAAGGATTCGGACTTATGATATAATGCCATGAAAGTTGAGATGGACTTTATGGCATTGAATCGAGTTTGGGATCTCGTCGAGTTGCCTTATGGTGTAAAAACCATTGGGTGCAAGTGGGTCTTTAAGACAAAGAAAGACTCATAGGGCAACATTGAGAGAAATAAAGAAAGACTCGTGGCCAAAGGGTTCACTCAAAACGCAGGAATCGACTACACAAAGACCTTTTCTCCTGTATCAAGGAAAGATTCTCTTTGGGTTATTATGGCATTAGTAGCTCATTTTGACTTAGGGCTGCATTAGATGGATGTGAAAATGACTTTCCTTAATGGTGAGCTAGAGGAAGAGGTTTACATGAAACAACCTAAAGAATTATCCTCAAGTACTAGTGATCATTTTGTTTGCAAACTTAATAAATCCATTTATGATTTAAAATAAGCGTCATGCCAGTGGTATTTGAAGTTCCATAAGGTCATCACTTCATTTTATTTTGAAGAGAACGTCATGGATCAATGTATATATGATGAGTCTAAAACTCATCTATTTTTCAAGAATATTTATGGTTTAAAAGTTCAGTTTAATGTAGAATTATGGAGCTTTCACCCAAATTTGTTGTTTTGCAGAAACTTAAAGGAAATAAGCATAATTCAGTAGAAAAATGAGTAAAAATCAGCATGTTGCAAAGAAAGGGGCCAATGTCGCAACATTGCTTCAGCAAATTTCCAATGTCGCGACATTATGTGGAAAAAGTCTTGAAGCTATGGCAATGTCACGACATCAGTTGGAGAAAGAAAAGCACTGATGCAGAAATGTCTCGACATCACAAAAAAACTCTAGCAGTCAAATTATGTCCACCTTTTAATGTTGTGACATCATAACAACATGGCTGCGACATCAACTGAGGAAGGGTAGGATTGCATAGTTTAAATGTCGCAACATCAAAACAATGTTGCAACATTAGCCAAAGCTTGAACACTAGAGACCATCACGTCCAATGTCACGACATCAGAATAGGTATGCCTAAATGATTCACTAAAGGTGTACTTTATTGTGAGATAAGTCAAATGTTGTGATACCAATAAATGTCACGACATCAAGCAAAATATTTCAGCAAAGGATTGATACATAAGATCAATGCGACATCAAAACAAAAATGTCGCGACATTAGCGTAATAGATCAGATTTACACAAGAATGTCGCGACATCAACCTGAGATGATCACAATGAACTTAAATAACCAGTGTCGTGACACCAATTAAATGTTGCAATAAAAGAATAGTAGTGTCGTGACATCGGAATTACTCTATTAAAATATGTCTTAATGTTGCGACATCATCATGACCTGGACTCATCACTAGAAATTGGGAAGTGTCAAACAGATTTCAATCTCTTGACATCAGCTGAAAACCATGACATTGACAACTTCGAAGTCGCAACATCATCACACGACATCACCTGCATAATACATTTAGGGCAAAGCACTTGGGGCCAAGCGTGCCTCTCACTCGCTTTGTGTGGCCCAAGACCCGAGACTATAAATTAAGCTTTGGGGAGTAGTGTGCAAATTCTTCCAAATAAGCTTTCATAAAGTCTCATAAAAGCTTAAAGTCTCATTGTATATATTTTCTTTTTCTTTTTTTTAATTTTATTTTCTTATTCAGTTTTTTCTAGATTCAGTTTCTTTTAGGATTAGGGTAGTGATCTGAACTGGGATTATGAGATGAATGTATTTCAAGCTTCTATTTACACCAATCCCAATGGAATCTGTGACTTTTTTTGAATTCATTTATCTTCGCTTTGATTACAATCTCAATGAATTTGTTTATTAATCAATCAGTCATTGTCGCTTGTGATGCATTTGAAAGGCTAAAGCCCTTGGGAAGAATATTCTGTTGATGATGATCAGGAGTTGGTTATATTTAGTGTAGACTGGGAGCTGAGACTGAGGATGATTTGAGACAAGATCTGAGACAAGAGCTGAGGCCCAAAGAGTTGTATCATGGTTATGATTTTCGTGAACTCTATGGCGGAGAGTCAGACTACCCGAGAGCAAATGAGCGCCACAGGGGTAAAATTACACTAATATTATATGAACTAATGTGGACTTCGGGATTACTTTGATATATCACTAGTGATGATCTAACCTTTCTCTGCTGCCTCTCCCGGGTGAATAGGAACGTAGGTGCCCTATGCATAAGATCCACTTACTAATCTATCAACTTAATTCTGAAAGGTTTCACCTCAATTGAGAAGAATAACTTCGACCTAGTGTTAGTTGAGATTCTAATCAAGGGAAGAGGAAATTCTTGTCTAATTGATGGCTGAGGTACCTTTTATTTTGGAGATGGCTTGTAATATCCTATCCATGGGAGCAAGTTACCTCTAGTCCTAAGAAATGACTGTGAAGTACTGAGAAGGAAAAATATCCAGGTCTTAAAAGAGGAACAAATCCTTCAAGTAACTCTTCAAACCCATTGTCTAGAGATAGAAGTGTGGTAAGTTGGATAGTGAAACGTGTAGAGTTAGGAGAGATCCATTTCTACACTAATATGCTCTTGGACAACTCCAAGATTCATATCCAATACTTTATCTTATTCTGAACTTGCAAAGTGATGGTCACAACTTTGTTTTTCTTCCCATGTGTTTCAATTCATGGTGGCTCTCTAATCATGTACTTTAGAAATTTCACTATTTTGATTTCTTTTTATCTACTAAGATAAATCTATCCCGATCTTTGGAAATTCAAATAGTAATGATCTTTAGTAGTGAGGGTAGTTAATCTTTAAAATTTTCTAATCAATCCTCAGAAATGATATCTGACTAGTAATCCATTTCAGTAACTCAGATGACTTGTACACTTCAGTAAATAGATATAGACCGTATCATTTCAAATGAAGCATTTCTCAAACAAGGCAGAAAACATATTTCATATTTTACCTCTTTGGCCTTACAAGTTTTTAGCATAATCATATATGACTAATCTGGCCATTGGTAGCCATGTTCTAAAATCAATCTAAACAAGCCAAGGCCGTTGTCTGGGGATTGATTTAGTTCTTGGTAGCAGTGTCATAAATTTGTCTTAACAACAATATCAAGAAATAATTGTTTTTTGTCTATGTTAAAAATAAGTCAAACAAGTTTTTGGCGCCGTTGCCGGGAACTGATTTAGTTCTTAGTAGTAGTGTCAGAAATTTGTCTTAATAACAATATCAAGAACCAATTGTTTTTGGTCTATGTTAAAAATTAGTAAAACAAGTTTTTGGTGCCGTTGCCGAGGATCGAAGTGAAAATAGAGTTTAAGGATTAATATTCTTACCAAAGAGAAAATTGCTAGTTTGGATATTTTTCTTTTTACTTTTATAAAAAAATTTCAAAATTAGCTTTAACTGCAGTAGCTGAATTAGCTGCTAATCTTTAATGAAAACACATCATGATATATATTTATGTGTCTACTGATCTTATTTGATTTCGCAAAGCTCCATTTCAGAAGTCCTCATGCATAGAAACTAGAACCGGATTGGTACCTTAGACACGAAATTAAATGACACCTACATGATAAGAAGCCAAGCATTTAAAGTCTCTATAATGCCCGAAAGGTATAAGAAGTCGCCTGCTATATGTCCAATGCATGGGATTGATCAGATCACACAGATGGATATTTTCTACCATGCCATGCATCTAAAGGGATCATAAATGCAGCATGTTGTGGAGCCTTTAAGAGAAAAAGTGTTGAAGAGGCAAATCAGTTAATAGAAGACCTAGCAAAGAGCAACTACAAAGCTCCATATGAGACTTTAGGGAGGATTAGCAGGTTGAGAGATAGTGATGATACAACAAAATGTCATTTATAACGGCAAACCGGACGCTGGCGAACAAAGTTGGCGATGCAGAAAGAAGGCAACCGATCTTCCCATCTTGTTAAAACAGTGGAAGATCAACAAAAAGTTTTGATTGATGGAAGACTAGCTCAAGATGGTCTTTATCATTAGGAGGAAGTTCAATTTATCAATGGAAATAGGAGTTACAACTTTAAGCCCAACATAAATTTTCCAACTCACTACACACTAGCCTTGAGAAACCATGAGAATTTCTTATATGGACCTGCAACACAACAAAGACAGAGACTTGTGCAGAATTATCAGAAGTAATAGAGTCAACATGGTTTCCAAGGATTGCAGTAGCAGAATAGCTTGAGGGCTAAAAATTAGGGGTAAAGAAGGTCATAGTCTTTTGAAGAACAGATGTTGATCTTTATGGGAGAAAACAAAAGACTGCTGAATCTACATGAACAAAAGTTTGCTGAGATAGCAAAGATTCCCAGTAAACACAACTGTGTTTCTGTGCCACACAAATGCCTCCGAAAAATATCATGAGACACAGAGTAACTCGGCCCTAGCAAAGTGCAGTAACTGGCCAAAGGATGTATTCCTAAGTGATACTAAGAAGAATCCTAAAGACTGCATGGTAGTGACTTTAAGGAGTGGCAGAGGATTGGAAGAAAGAAGAGACGAAAAGAAGAAAATCGAGGAAGAAAAACATGCAGAAATTGGAGAAGAAATAAAACAGTACAGTTCAGAAATTATTGAAGAAGAGAGAACGGTAAAGGTGCAGCAAAAGCAGTCAATTGAAGAGGGTGATCAAAGAAAGAAAGAAGAGGTTCAAGCTTATAAGCCTCAAGTCCCATTCCCTCAGAGGCTGCAAAAAGCTAAGCTAGAAGAGCAATTCTCTAAATTCTTGAACATGTTCAAGAAAATAGAGATCAATATCCCTTTATCAGAGGCATTGACTCAAATGCCTCATTATGCTAAGTTCATGAAGGATATACTGAGTAGAAAGAAGAAAATTTATGAAGGAGTGGTGAACCTGACAAAAACTTGCAATGTAGTTATTCAAAGGTCTTACCAAGAAATGTAGACCGAAAATTTACTATTCCTTGCACAATAGGAATCTCCAAATGGGAAAAAGCACCGTGGTGATTTTGGAGCCAGCATCAACTTGATGTCCCTATCTCGTAGTCAAAGATCAAGCCTGGGAGCCATCCCACTACCTATGACTCATATATTAACCTTAGCTCAACCTGAGGGCATTCTTGAAGATGTGCTTATCAAAGTGGGAAAGTTCATCTTTCCATTGGACTTTGTGGTTATTGATATTTAAGAAGACAAACAAGTCCTGTTCTGCCAGAAACCTTTCTCGCCATAGAGAGCAAACTTGATAGATACGTGAAGAAAGCGGAGAGCTTACTCGGTCGAGATGAGGCAAAGCAGAATCATATTCTCAATCGTAGTTCAGAAACAACTAGAAATTAATAATATTGATTATAAGATTCTAGAAACAAAAGTTCGTTCCCATCAGTTTTGAACTAATAAGTGATTGTAAGATTCAGAGTTCAATGAATGAAAATGAGATGAATTTTCAAGACTAGTATTCTCCCAACATGAATTTCAACACCAAATGAAGTTTAAGAAAGATCAATATCAAGGAAAGTTTATAAGAAAACCGAAGAGTTACAAGAAAGTTTAGCTAAATAACTATGAGTATTCGAATCTAAAGAATGTTCACATTTAAATACGCCTTTATTGAATAATTCAAAAACTGAAACCAAATATTTATGCTGAATGACCTCATGGTATACGCTAAGTTAACCGCCAAACCTCACAGCCATAAGGAAACCACAATATTCATGAAGAACAAAGAAATCAAATTCCTCCAAGGCATAAAACTTGGCTTGGAGGAAAAATGCAAAGAGCTCCATTGAACATCAAAGAAGACTGAATTCAATAATGAAAAAAGTTGTCAGAAAAGAAGTGCTGAAATGGTTGAATGCAAGCTTTATATATGCAATCTCAGATAGCCCTTGGGTAAACCCAGTTCATGTGGTTCCCAAGAAAGGTGGATTCATTGTGATCATAAATGAAAAGAATGAATTAATTCCTACAAGAACTATGACAGGGTGGAGGATGTGCATAAATTACAGAAAATTGAACACAACAACCAGAAATGATCACTATCCTTTACCCTTTATTGATTAGATGCTAGATAGGTTAGCTGGACACCCTTACTTTTGTTTTCTTAATGGGTATTCAGGGTATAATCAAATTGCATTAGCCCTTGAGGATTAGGAGAAAACTACTTTTACATGTCCCTATGGCACCTTTGCTCTTAGAAGGATGTCATTTGGATTATGTAATGCTCCTACAACCTTCCAAAGGTGCATGATGTCCATATTCTCAGATTTGGTAGAAGAGGCTATGGAAATTTTTATGGATGACTTCTCAATGTATGGATCCAGTTTTGAGTATTGCCTTAAAAACTTAGAGACTATACTAGAGAGGTGCCAAGATAAGAATTTAGCTCTGAATTGGGAAAAATGCCATTTCATGGTAATAGAAGGAATTATTTTGGAACACAAAATTTACGTAGCTGGGTTGGAAGTTGATCAAGCAAAGGTTTCTGTCATAAAAACTCTCTTGCCACCTACAATAACAGCGGATAAGAAGTTTCAGACATGTCAGTTTATACAGATTCATACATGAGACTTCAAAATCTAGACCCATTATGCATTGTTGGAAAAGATGCAAATGTGATTTCTTTGATAAAACTATGTTTTTGCGCATCAATATATTGAAGTCTATCAAGTTATAGCTCCATCATCCAAAACACTGTAGATCGAATGGAAGATTTGAAACCATGCATGCCAGATTACAGTATGGAGTAGCTTTGTGACAGAACAAGAAAATCTTCTGTTTCGCTATTACTAAGCCAAAGAAACCTTTTAATGAAGCACAAAAGAACTACTCTACCGTAGAGAAGGAGATGCTGACAATGGTTTTTTCTTGTGAAAAATTTAGACCATATATATTGGGGTCCAATGTCATCATACACCATCATTCAAATACCAATATCTGGTGAAAAGAAAGATGTTATTAAGACTCCGATCGTGTGGGTATTATCAGTAAGAATATGATCTATAAATAAAGGATGCTGGCGGGGAGTGGACAAACGAAATTAATTACTTATCAAGAATGGAAAAACTAATAAGAGAAAAGGATGTAAATAAGAAAATTTCCCTCGACGAGCAACTTTTCGTCGCTCAAACACCTATATGCTGATATTGTAAATTTCGCTTGTGGAACATGCCACTAGAATTCAGCCACTCAGAAAAAAAAAAGTTGAGAACTGATGCTAGGTTTTATATATGGGATGACCCATTTCTTTTTAGAAAGGTAGCAAATCAGATTATTAGATGATGTGTACCATAGACAAAACAAGATGTAATAGTAGATAAATGTCATTCATCACCATATGGAGGACACTTTGTAATGGCTGTGACAACTTAAAATTTCTCCAATCGTGCTTTTATCGCCAACTTTATTCAAAGATTGTTATGAAATGCACAAACATTATGATGTATGTTATTAACGTCAGTATCACGAAGAAATGATGTCTTTACAAGGAATTATGGTCATTCAGATTTTTGATGTATGGGGGATAGACTTCATGGGGCCTTTCCCACCTTCATTTGGAAACTTATATATTCTCCTAGCTGTGGATTATGTATCTAAATGGGTGGAAGTCATAGCTGTCCTTAAACAATGATGCCAAATACAAATGTGAGCTTTATTCAAAAGAACATCTCGAGTAGATCAGATTCCTATAACTATTATAAGTTATGAAGGAGTCATTTTTCAAACAAGTTGTCAGAAACTTATAGAGTTGGTGTCCTGAGTCGATACGCTATGAGTTCGCTTTATCACCCTCACTAAACGGCGCTCGAGGATAATCCAAGAGAAATGGTTGACTATTCTCAAAAGATACCAACGCCAAGAGAAAATATTAAGACAATAGCTGATGATGATCAGCTAAGGAACCCATGAGATCCCCATTAGAATGTCCCCATATAAAATTGTCTATGGAAATCAATGTCATCTACCTCTAGAACTTGAGTATTAAGCAATGTGGGCTATAAAAAGGTTGAATTTTGATTTTCAAGCTGTAAGAGAAAAGAGACTTCTCCAAATGATTGATTAGAAGAGCCTGGTGAAATGGGAGTTTCATAGATAATGCTTTAACCTACAAAGAAAAGACTAAAAAGTGGAAACAATCTGTAAGATTTTAAGGAAAGAGTCTTAGGAGGAGCTAGTCCCATCGTATAATTCCGTGCTAAAACTTTTTCCAGAAAACTCAAATCAAGGTGGATGTCCATATACGTGAGTTATGCACACTTTATTGGCTAAATACTTTAAAAAACCAATTCCTTGGAGACGTAGTTTAAAGTAAATGGTCAGAGGCTGAAACACTAATTAGGAGGAAGATCAAATGAGGAAGATTCCTAGATTTGAAGAGATGGACATAATTGCTAAAATGAGAAAACACTGCAGAAAATGTCTAGCTAGCGACATAAAACATGAGCAGCTATTTGGGAGGCAACCCAAGCAATGTTTTAAAAGTTTTCATAGTTAAATTGATCTGCTAAGTGATTTTTGCGGTGGGTTTGAATAGTCTAGAAGTAGTCTAGTTTTGTTAGAAATTATTTACCATTTATTAAATTATAATCTTCTTAATGCCAGGATGAAGAAGGCACAAGGATATCTGATGAGTCTTAAACTCATTTATTTTTAATCCATTTTTTAGGCTTGTTTTCAGTATTTTTAGAGCTTTTTTAATGCTAAATTATGGAGTATTTACAAACTTTGTGTTTTGCAGGTTTTAACTGTGGGTTAGATTTCACTTAAGAAAGAAGAGAAAACAAGAATTATAGAACCACGCCACCAGACTTGTGTCGCTGGGCCAATAAAAATCCAAGCAATTACTGGGGAAGAAAACGTGGTCGTAACAACATTCGTCGTAACAACATTTCCTGATTGATTGACAATTGAGTTGGTCGCGATAGAAGACAGCAGGTAGCGATAGAGAATGGGAAAAACATATGCAAGTCAGCTGAGAACAAGATAGTTTGTGTTGCGACATAATGCTGAACTAAAGGCAGAATATCTATCATGACAGAACCCTCTTCTGTCGCGACATTGACTTCTGTAAGATGGAAAAGTTTGTTGAGACAGAAAAGATGCTGAAGAAGAAGTTTAGGTCGCGATAAGAAAACTAGGTCGCGACAAAAGGGTGCTTGATGGATGAACTAACCTGGTTGCAACAAGGAGAGTCAATATCGCGACATAACTATGTCGTGACAGACTTTTTGGGTCGCGATCGAGATGACAATAACGTTATGTTGGCAAACAGAACTAGGAATAAATGTCGCCGCGACAAGAAAAAGCCGGGTCACACACTAATTTGCGGAGCCGACCGAAACCTGGTGGTTGCGACATGGGTGTTGATGTTACGACATACATGTTTGAGGAATGAACAGAATATTATCACTTATTAGTGAAACTGTCAGCACAGTAGATATCATAATCATGGTTGAAAAAGTCAATATATGAACCAAAAATACAGGTTATTGCGCAATCAAGCAAGAACGAAAAATAAGAGATCTTCTAGGTCCAAGAATATATAATTCTGGTCATAACAGAACTGAAACAAATTCTCAAAGTCCGTTGCGACCGAGGAAGACAAACTAGCCTGTACCTTAGGGATTCATAAAAGAAGCATTAAAGTTAGGGCCCAAACTTTAGTGGCCTCTATAAATATAAATGATCATGAAAGCGAGGTAGTCTGGCCGTAATAATGAACCAGAGGAGATCAGGGTTATGACTGTATTATATTTTATTTTATTTTTCTTATTTTCATTTTCTTCGTGATTAGCGTAGCTTGATATTTTAATGTCAATGGATCTCGAACAAAGGATTCGCTCGTGTTAAGTTGAAATTAATGTCAAATTCATTTACGACATATTTCTGAATGAAATGAATCTGGGAACAAATGTCGAAATTGTTTCTTCAATTGATTGCACTTACAATGGAATTTTCCCCGATCGCATTTACCAGCAGCAATTTATTTCAGAAACATAAATCTCCAATGGAAAGATTCGAGGTGAATATGACATTTTCCAAATAAAGGAAAATTTCCTGAATAATTTGTTTTATCTGTTCGGTAGTTCTTAAGCATTAATCATTCCACTTGTGAAGAATTTTTATACCCCCGCCGGAAGGACTATCATAGCTCCTCGATTTCTGTGAGGCCCTCCGAAAGGACACAGAGGATGAGATTCTAGAGATTTAATCAGTTACTGGGGGTATGTTAGGACTATATTGATTAACAATATTTCCGAGTACAGCCAGATAAACTCAATTTGCTCATGGCTTGAGAATAGATTGAGTGATATATCAATTTGATTAATTAGAGATCTCTCCTTAGTTTGGAAAAGAAATTAATTCCATCCTGTGTTAGCATGAGATCTAACCATGAAAGAGAAAACTCGCTGATCCTAAGGACTTGGGACATAATTTTGTTGTGTAGATATTGCGCTTGTCCCATTCGGGATGTAAGAAATCATAATATAAGAAATGGGTATAAAGTAATGAAAGAAAATACCTAGATTTTACAGAACCCTATTTACAATTAATTGTTTAGAATCATTTCGTGAATGAATGATGAACCTCTACTCGTTGAAAAGTATGGACAGAGGAGGAATCCAAACTATACTATCTCGCTTCGACAAATTCAGATTTCACTCAAAGAAAATAGGAAAACTATTAGGATGCAAGAATTGGATAATTTCACAAACAGAAAATCCTAGTGTTTACTTCCAGAATGATCCGGCGAACTCGCTTTACATTTAGGATTTAACTTTTTCTTTTATATTAAATGTAGGATTCTAGTTTTTAATATTCTTATTAGGTTACTAAAATTTTCATCTAAACTAAACGTTCAAATAGTGTAGAACTCGAGTTGTTGGGTTAGTTGAAGTTTTGTCACGCCCTGATTCCCCCGCCTAGGTGGACGAAGGGGTGCGAGATTGTACTAAGACTCTTTACTTCCTTTTTCAGACATTGATGGACCCAAGTCTTATAACTGAATCAAAATATCATATAAAAAGATACAAAATAAAACCACCAACGTAGTGGTGCTCATAAAGGTCAATACATACACCCCGAGTCTCATTTACATATACATATACAAACCGTACATTTACATAATCGCAGCCGCACTCCACAAGTGATTGACCTCACAATCAGGCCGGCCCAATGTATCGCGGAAGATCACGACGCCTCCTCAGACCTACACGGATTTCAAAACTCCCGCTAAGTTTTACGCTTAGTGGGAAACATATGACTTATACATATACACATGCACTAATACTCATTTACAGTTAGCATATAACAGTAATAGATATACGGTAGCAGATATAAGAATTTATCATGAATTCATATAATAAACTTATACACCTACTTGTACTTATAGCAGACTTATACTTATTTAGATCTCTCGTAGGACATATACTTGTACTTATAGCATACTTATGTTTGTTCAGAGGTACCCGTAGGTACTACAAAACTTATACTTATACGGAGGTAAATTCGTAGGTACATCTGTGAGTCACAAACGATGTACATTACTAAGACACTCAAATTATACCCTAACAAATTTTATAACATGTTTTGTAGATAATAAAAGTGCGATATTTTTCCTAATAAAATAAAGATAAAACAAAAGTAGGAATATGCATAAGTTAAATTACAAACACAAAGCAGACAGATGCACGAAAAAATAATACAAATTGATTGTAAATACTAGAAGAGTCAAGGACCAAGGAGTAATAAAAGAAAGATATTAGAACAAAATAAGGATGAAAATTGTGAAAGAGCGCGTCTTAGCGAGAGGATAAGTTTCCTTTGACAAAATAAATAAAGGGCTGATAGCACTAAAATAAATATCTCATTTTGGCCTCGAGAAACAGAAAGAAATACGAATGTTACAGGAAATAAGGCACATAGTTGTACAAGATCATATGTAATGAATTTGAGTATTGGTATGGAATCGGTATGGATACATGGTTTAGAACCCCATCTTGTGTACTAGTTTGGTTTTGGGAACCCCTAAACCTATTTCTTGTAGGGGTTGTCGAGAAGAGCTTTAAGACTCCTTTAGATATGTGTTTTAGAAGGGTCTAGTTAAGGTTGAACCTTAAAATCTCCTATTTTCATCATATGCAGCCGGATCTTAGAATGGGCTTTACCAAAAATACAGGAATTAAGAAGTAAGTTCTTCTGGGAAATTATCCACATCACCAGAATCCTTGATGTTAGGCTTTTGAATTTCAATTGGACCCATGTACCAAGTTATGGTCTTTTTTGTATCTCAATTGGCCAAATGGGTGAAGGGTCACCATGCAGAGGTCGCCAAATAGAGGTCACATTCTGTCCAAGAGCCTAACTCGGGCTATGCAGGAGCCAACCTCACATGCAGATTCAACCTCACACGAGTTTAGCTCGTTCCAAGAGCTCAAATTTCGTCCCAGAGCTGAGCTTCGTCACTTCAAGTACTATGTTACCCAGTCACTGTCAAGATTGATCGTGATGACCTCCAACTTCGAAGGTCATATCTCCGCTTGAACTCCGATTTGTGTTCTTGGACTCTATGGAAAGCCCATTGAGCCAAGAATCCATCCATATGCCTGAGTTGAGGAAGATATTAGATATCAGACTGGAGGTGTTAGACTGAGCTCGTCACTTTGCAGCCGTCGCCCAGTCACCGTCAAGACGACTGCGCATGACCTCCAACTTCAGCGTCATATCTCCTTCTGAACTCCGATTTATGTTCTGGACTCATAAGTTTTATTGAGTCAAGAATCCATCCATATGCCTGAGAAAGATATTAGATGTCAGGAACAAGGTGTTGTACCGAGCCTGTCACTTCACGCAGCTTCGTCACCCAGCCGCCATCAAGACTGACGCGCATGACCTAACTTCGGAAGATCATATCTCCTTCGCTTAAACTCCGCGATTTGGGTGCTCGACTCCCCATGGAAAGCCCATTGAGTCAAGAATTCATCCATATGCCTGGAGTAAAGATATTAGATATCAGACCGAGGTGTTAGACTGAGCCTGTCACTTCGAAGGTAGCTCGCCGTCGTAGGTCAGTTTCGTCAAGATCGATCGAGTATGACCCCTCCAACTCGAAGGTCATATCTCCTCGTTGAACTCCGATTTGCGTTCTTTGACTCTGGTGGAAAGCCTATTGAGTCAAGAATCCACCATATGCCTTGAGGAAGATATTAGATGTCAGACCAAGGTGTTGGGACTGAGCCTGTCACTTCCAAGGCGCAGCTCGCCGCCGTCAGCTCGTCAAGACTGACTGCGCATGACCTCCAACTTCGGAAGGTCATAACTTCTTCGTCTGACCTCCGATTCGAGTGTTCTTGGACTATATGGAAAGCCCATTGAGTCAAGAATTCATAAATAGATAGTATGATAAGATTGTAACTCATATTAGTCCCGGAAAATATGAAAAACAGTATGCTCTGTAGGTAACTATAGTTATTCATATTATGAATTCATAAATAACTCATAAGCATACAGGGTAAGCATAGTTATTTATGCATACAATGAGACATGAAAATGCAAAGATATGAATAAATGATTGTCTATATATATATATATCACATATGATTACTGAATGACAATAATTATTCGGGAATATGAGATATATATTGAATATAAAATACACATTGATTGTCTCATGAACTTGTAGGGATGATGGGCATGCCTATTAGGGAAAAATAAGTCTCAGAGTATTACAAGTTCTGGATATCGAGGCCCCGCTTCGTCGGGGCTACATGTGATCCCCGCTTGATCACGCGGGCCTCAAAGGGTCAACACAGCCAGCTCCGGACCTCACGGATGGTCACCGCCTGCATAAAGGATGATACCTTCTCGGGTATCATATTACCGGAATAAATACCGTTTCGTATAGTGATGCGATACTCTTCGGGTATATTATATCACAAATACTGGCTTTTATAAATGGTCATTGTCTCAAGCATAATGATAATAGCAGCCTTTCGCCTCAGGACCATCGTTTACATACAAGAATGGCAAGGCCGCTCCTCATGGTTTCCTCGTGATTCACTTCTAAGGTTTATGGCATAGAAACATAAAGAAAATGACAGGTATGTGCAAATGAAATGAAGAGAATATGAGAAGCCAGTAATCGCTATGTGATGATAGTATACAAGCTATAAGAAATAAGAAGTAAAATACAAGTTGACATGAAAGAAATGGATGATGATAAGAATGGAACTGCTATGATACATATATATGAGAACACCATAAGAATCTCAGAACGCGAGGTGTTATATGCATTTGTATAAAGTGTGGTGGACCTTAGTAAAGGTCATCCATGTGTATTAATTCTACCTGCCGCAGTTTGCACCGTGTTCAATCCGTGTAGGTACGTAAGAGGAAACATCGTATGACCAGGCCATCCACATCAAGAATAAAGGTCACACAAGAATAGTCGCTTTTCCCAACGGTTAATTCTTTTTGAAGTTCTTATTTTCAGATATGAAATTTTGTAAACTAATGTAAATATTGTAGATGTTGAACACTTCTGTATATATGAGCTAGATATATATTTGTGGTCCGCTCAATATAATACAAGTTAATTGTTTAACATTATACGAATTTAACTAGCTTAAAGTATATACGTGAAAAAAAAGAGTGACCCTCACTGACATCCTACGCGAGTCAGTGTCACAGTTTTTAGTGATTATTCGTCATTCGTACCTTATCATATAACTATTGGAATACTCTGCATCACTTGGCAAGAAATGAGTAGGACATATCACAATAAGTACCCGGGCGGTACAAGACAAGATCGAGGTGTTGTAGCACAAAGGTAGAGTGCCGGGCATTGATCAGAGACGTGCCGCCTAAGTACTGTATGTCGGGAAGACTAGAAGGAGGCCAAGATTGGATTAGAGACGCGGTTTACCCACGTAACAAATATGCTGTGAGCACTAGCAGGAGTGCCGGCAATCGATCGAGACGTGCTCGCCCACGTAATGTATGCCGTGTCATTTAATTTCTGGTCTTAGGCATTCCTATAATTATATGTGTTTAGTAACTTACTATCTTATCATAAGTAATAAGTTTTCCCACATCGCAGTTCCACTAAGGCGGTAACGTGACGCGATTTTTTTCACTTAGTTTCATTCTTATTTTTGAACCCCTGCTAATCATTTATTAGGTTCCTATACCCTGTACCGACCTCGAGCTTAATAATGTAAGAATACAAAAATCAAGGCTGCAAGAAGCAGTGGTACCGATACCACTTGGATCGGTACCGGTACCAACCTTGTTCTGGTGAGTGGTACCGGTACCACTTTGTCTTGGCACCTGCATTCATTTTGGTTATAGCCAGGGTACCGTACTCACCCCGCTTCACCGGTACCATGTTGCAATTCTACCCAAAAACGGCAGAATTTCCCTCTCTCACTCACCTTTCTTCCATAAACCTCCCTAATTCCATCCTACAGCAAAACCCACCTTGGAATCCATCCAAAACAACTCCACAAACACTTGTAATGGTGGTTTAGAACTTCTCATAACCAAACCCTAGTAAAAAATTCCAGGAATCCATACCAAAGTCCACCAATCTATACATAACCATAGAAATATGAAGGATTCCATATTCATCTTATACAAACTAGGGTTTTTCAACCCAACTTCCAACCAATCTAGGGTTAGGATGATTTCCTATCTAAACCCTAGAAATGGAACAACCTATTATCCATATAAAACCATAGAAATCCATACCCAAGTAGTTTCCATACAAAATCATAGCATTTCCATACAAGTCTATACTTTCTATACCTTTCGTTTCTTCTTCTTCTTCTTCCCTCTTCTTTCTTCTCTTCTCCTCTTTCTACTTTCACGGAGCCTCTCCAAAATTTATAATTAACTCGAGATATTTTGCCTTTTTATACGATCAATTTTCCTTATTACCTTTAGTCCTCCTAATTTTATTATTTGCACCACAATTTATGCTATTTCTACAATTGCCTCTCATCTTCTTATCATATGACTTTTATGTCCCTTTTTGACAAATTACAAATTTACCCTTGCTTATCTTGTACAAATTCCGGGTTTGGAAATTTTCTCTCTTAGAAAAATAATAATTACGAAAACTTTCCAACTACACTAATAATATACCCTAATTATGTTTAAAAACAACTAGGGTGTATTTTAGGGTGTTACAAGTTTAAATTCCTTTTAATCTCTATAAATCTATTATCCGACTTATAGTCCACTCATTACTATGACGACTCGCGCACTTCATAGCTTTTAAGTTACTAAAGAATTTTCAATTGAGTTTAGTGACAAATGTTTTTTCTTCTTTTGAGCATATAATGTATTTTGGGTCTGTATCAAGTTTCTGGTGCCATCATCTAGGAGTAATTTTTATTCTTCTAGTAATGGTACTAAAAATTTGTATATATATCTGTCGATAAATAAGTTTTAAGTAATCGCTTGCCGAGGATTAGATAATAGTCCTTTGGTCATAGCGACATTAACTTGTATATACATATTTTGGTCACAACAAGTTTTTGGTGTTGTTGCTTGGGACTTTAGTTACTCCTTTGGTGATAGTGTAATAAATTTGTATATATATCATTTGGTCGACAACAAGTTTTTGTTGCCGTTGTCGGGGATTAGATAATAGTCCTTTGGTCATAGAGACATTAATTTGTATATACATATTTTGGTCACAACAAGTTTTTGGTGCTGTTGCTTGGGACTCTAGTTACTCATTTTGTGATATTGTCATAAATTTGTATATATATCATTTGGTCGACAACAAGTTTTTGGCGTCGTTGCCGGGAATAGAAAGAATTTAAAAATCAATATTTTGACAAAAGAGAGAAATGTTAATTTGGATATTTTTGTTTGTTTACAAAAATTTAAAATAAACAAAATTAGCTTTTAACAAAGGTGGTCAATAAGCTACTCGATCTTTTGGAAACTTAATAAATATATAAGTAATTTTGTTATCACTAACTCTATTTGATCCCTTTCGGGGGCAGTGTTTCCACTTTCAGGAGAATATTAAATGCATAGAAAATCAGAAGCAGGATTGCTGCCTCTGGATACAGAAATTGAAAGAACCTCGAAAAATACGGAAAAGCTACTACAAGTAAAAGATAGAAGTATGGCTAATCAAGTAGATAGGATTGCGCATCATTCTGTAAGAAGAAGGTGAGAGACCGCGTAGCTCAACACAATGGAGGAATTTGAGCCTATTATTCAAAGAGTATCGCTAGGGACAACCCCTATTGAAGTAAACAATTTTGAGCCGAAGCCAACTTTGATTACAATGGTTCAGCAACACCAGTTCACTAGCCACCCTTTAGAAGATCCAAATGAGCATCTGTGTAGATTTCTGAGGATAGAAAACATTGTGAAACTGAATGGAGTAAGACCTGATGTGATCAAGCTTCAACTCTTCCCATTCTCATTGAGAGATGTAGTAGCCACATGGTTTGACTCACGCCAAATGACTGAATACTGGGAAGAATCAAAGGAGGCAATCATGGGAGCATTTTTCCCTCAAACTCTTCACCGTCGAGAGAAGAGAAGAAATCATTGTGTCTCGCTAAGGAGGATGAGAGAGCCTCGCCACATCCTAAATAGGTTCAAGATCATCAAGAAAGTTCTATGCATGGGATAGATCTGACAACACAGATGGACATTTTCTACAATGCCATGAATTATACCTCAAATGGAATAATTGATGCATCTTGCAGTGGAGGTTTTAAAAGAAGAAGTGTAGAGGAGGCAAGGCAAGTTATTGAAGACCTTGCCAAATGCAACTACAAGACTCCATCTGAATCTTTAGGGAGCAGCAGCAGAATGAGGGGAAATGGTCTGATTGGATTGGATAGAACTACAACCATAGAAACCAAGCTTAATGCAATAATGAACAAGCTAGGTAGCAATGAGAGGAGGATGCACACTACACATGAAGTTGGAGCAGTGAAAGAAGGAAAGAGAAGCAGTGCTGAGGGGTATGAGGAAGAAGAGACCTACCAAGTTGAGAAAACAAAGTATGAATGAGGTAGAAGTTAATAATTTCAAGGCTTCCAACCCCAATTTGCCTACACACTACAATCTAGCACTAAGAAACCATTAAAGCTTTTCATATGGTGGAAAAGCACAACAGGGAACCAGATATGAATAGAACTAACACGCGTTTACACAAACAATAAATAAAGAAAGAACAACAACAACAACAGAGGGAAAGCAGAGCAGATTATCAGGGTCAGAAAAGGACTCCATCCTTTGAAGATAAAATGCTGAATTTCATGTCAGATAACAAAAGGATTTTGAACCTGCATGAGAAAATTTTTTATGACCTTGAAGAATTCCAAGCAAATACAATAGTATTTTAGGCAAACACCAATGCTTCTTTGAAGAATCTAGAGATGTAGATTGGGTAACTGGCTCAAGCTATGAAGAAAGAGCCTAAAGATTGTATGGCAATGATTCTTAGAAGTGGCAGGAAGTTAGATGAAAGGAGAATAGAAAATAAGAATAATCGGCGAAGAAAACAAGTCGAGATGAGAAGAACAATGAAAGCGTAATAGTTCGGTTATAGAGAAGGAGAAGTCACGGTAATCGCATCCCAAGCAAAGAGGAAGGAAGGAAGGAGGAAAGTTTATAATCCTCCAGCCCATTCCTCAAAGGTCAGAAGGCAAACCTGGAGGAAAGGCAGCTTCTCTAAATTCCTTAAACATGTTTAAGAAGATGGAGAGATCAATATTCCTCTGTGAGGCATTAACTCAAATGCCTCATTATGTCAACTTCATGAAAGATCTGTTGAACAAAAAGAGAAAGTTTACTGAGGAAGGAATAGTGAGCCTAAATGCAACTCTGCGCAAGTAATCTCGTAAGTCCATTCCGGTAGTGATCCAGCAGCCTTCATCATAAACTACATGTGATCGAATGCTGACATGGGAAAGGCACTGTGTGATTATGGAGCTAGCATCAACTTGATGCCCCTGTCTGTTGCTAAAAGACTAAGTTTGGGGGAGCTTACTCCCACAGCCATGACCATGCAGATGGCAGACAGGACATTAGCCCATCCTGAGGGTATCCTTGAAGAAAAGGTCGATTTAAGGCGGGAAAATTGTTTTTCCAATGGACTTCGTAGTCATAACATGAGGAAGACAAACAAATTTCCACCTATAGAAGACCCTTCTTAGCAACAAGAGCAACATTGATTGATGGAAGAGAACTAACTCTCGTGGTTGGAGATGAAGTAAAGGTGCATTTCACCTCAATGACAACCAAACAAATTAACCGAGAAGTGTCAGATTGTGAATTCAGAGAAACAAAATTGCTATCGCTAACCCGACCACCAGCCAGGTTTTCGACTTCAATGAATGAGAATGAGATGAATTTCCGCATTCGAGCATCTTGAAGTTGAATTTCGAACTCCACCCCTCAAACTGAAAGATTCAAAGATTCAATATTGCAGAGAGAGAGCTACAGGTGCATCCAAAGCATGGAAGAAGTGGCTGAAGAAAACAAAAGCCTGTAAGGCTGATTACCAAAGGAATTGCCTGAACATTTAAAATAGCCTCTACAACCATAAAAGGGAAAGCCAGGTGAATTATTTCACCGGGACACTGTCGGGAAGAGCAAAGACCTGCTGCAGACCTCAGAAAATATAAGGAAGCAATAGATCGGGTTCATGTAAGATTCAAAGAACTACCTTCACTGAGATGGCACAGATCCCATCGAGGAAAATGCTAGAACTTCTATAGAGCATCGAGAAGGCCGAATCCGCAATGAAAGAAGTAGTCAAAAGAAGCACCGAACAATAAACAGGCTCTTATATATGCACTTCAGATACCCTCGCGAGCCCAAGATAATGGTTGCCAAGAAGGGAGGATTCATCGTTGATCAATGAGAAGATTGAATTGATTCCACAAGAATCGGCGGACAGATGGAGAGGGGCAGACATGAAACTAACATCATACAAAGGACTACATCTTTGATAACAACAACACAATAAGCTCACATGTAATATTAAAAGAACGTTGTCTCCAAAGTCTCTATGTCCCTCTCTCTCCTTCCTGGCTTACCAAATGTTGGATAGGTTAGTAAGGTGCCACATTATTATTTCGATGGATATTCTGGTTATAACCAAATTTCAATAGCCGTAGAGGATCAGAGAAATTTAACATTTACATGTCCATGTACCTGCCTGAAGGATGCCATTTGATTATGTAATGCCTTAAGTACCTTTCAAAGATGCATGATGTCTATATTTTCGATTCAGGAAGAGGTTATGGGAAATATTCACGGATGATTTCTAGATATGGATCCATTTTTTGAAGATTGTTTGAAAAATTTAGAAATAGGGTACTTAGAAAGGTGACAAAATCTAGCTTAAATCGGGAAAAATGCCATTTCATGGTAAATTAAGGGGCCAAGTCTGGGGTACAAGATTGGCCGGGTTTGGAAGTAGATCAAGCAAAGATTGCTGTTATAAAAACTCTCATGCCACCTACAAATGCTGAAGGGCAAGAAGCTTCCTAGGGTGCGTCGGATTTTATGTAAGATTCATTGGTGATTTTTCCAAAATCTCCAAACCATTGTGTACTACGAAAGATGCAAATTTTGATTTTTTGATGAATCATGCAGAATCAGATTTGAGGAAATTAAATCCAGATATAATGCTCCCATCACAATACACTGTGACCGGAGCAATGAATTTGAAATTACGTGGTAATGCTAGTGATTATGCAATGGAGCTATATCAGGGATGTAGAACTAAAAGATATTCAAGGCTATATACTATGCCAAGAAACATCAATGAGGCACAAGAAACCATTCCACCACAGAAGGAGATTCGGCAATGGTTTTACTGTGAAAAATTCAGGCCTTATATATTGGGGGTCCTGCGTTGTTACACACACCGATCATGCTGTACTAAATATCTAATGGCAAAGAAGGCAAAGCCAAGACTGATCAAATGGGGTGCTATTTCGTAAGAATTCTGATGTAAATCAAAGATGTAGCTGGGTAGTGATAAATTTGATAGCGCATCACTTGTCCTGGATCGAGAGAACTCCGCTGAAACATAAAGTGGTTATAAAACAGCAAAATTTTTCCCGATGAGCAAATGGGCTGATGTTGTCGCGACAACACCTCGTGATGCAATATTGTCAATTACTTAGCTTGTGGAATTATTCCAGCGGCGAATTCAGCCTACCAAATGCAAGAGGAAATCGAGAACCTGGATTGCAGATTATATATAATGGATGATCCATCATTATATAGAAGGTACAGACATGATCATGCGATGTGTCCTTAAATAGAACAAGGTGGTATTATGGAAAATGTCATGCATCATATGAGGATTAATTTCAGAGACAAGACAACTCAGAAAATTCCTCCAATCAGATTTTATCGGCCTAATTTCTGCATTCAAAGACTATTTTGAATGGGTAAAACATTGTGATGCTTGTCAGAGAATGGGAAACATAAGTAGAAGAAATGAAATGCCTCTGTAGGGAATTTTGGTGGTGCAGATTTTTGACGTATGGGGAATAGACTTTATGGGACCTTTTCCATCATCATTTGGCAATATATACATTCTCCTAGTTGTGGATTATGTATCCAAATGGGTGGAGGCAACAATCATTCCATAAATGATACCACAATGTTTGGTTTATACTTCAAGAAACATTTTGAGTAGATATGGGGCACCCAGACACCACAGGATGAGCACTTGCAAATGAAAGTCTTTGCAAAAATCATGAGCATATGGAATCAAACATATGATGGGATCGGGCTTTATCACGCCTCAATCTAATTCGCAAGTCGAGATTTCTAATAAAGAGATAAAGAAAATTCTAGATAATACAAGAATGCAAGCAGAAATAGATCAATCGAGGCTAAGATACCGTGAATGTAGAAATCGCAGAAATCCCATTAATCATCGGAGTGTGAAATCTTACACCCAATTGAATATAGTATGATAGATCACAAGAATGAACTGTGATCTGAACAGGGTATAAGAGGACTTACTCAAATGAAATAACTGGTGAATTTAAAGAATAGTTATGATATCAAATCCATATGAAAGACCAAGAGCCGCATGACTTAAAACTAAGGAGGGAGTCTTGCTGCAGGAGAACAAGTTTTCTTATACAACTCTAGGCTCAAGCTCTTTATAGGGAAAATGAAATCAAGATGGAGTGGTCCATATACATTGGTAACAAGTACACTGTTTGGAGTAGTAACACTAAATACTGAATCTGGAAATGAATTCAAAGTAAATGGTCAGGGGTTAAAGCATTATCTTGGAGGAAGCATACAAGAAGTAGATCCAGATTTTGAAAAGAGAAAAGAAAATGACTAAAATGAAGACACTCGCGGTACCAAGGTCAGTTGAAGACATTAAATTGAATTGGGCTTGGGAGTCAAACTGCTTCGAATCTAATTTTTATTATTTTTCTTATTTGCTTAGATTGATGTTGGTTATTATAAATTTTTTTTTTTTGGTTAGAAGTTTTTGGAGGATTGGTAATATGCTAAATTTTTCAATTTATTTTTGGACAGGAGGAATGAGCTCGAAATAAGATTTTACTAGAAGCACCCCGCTCTCAAGTTGAATTTTCAGTAAAATGACTACAAAGGGAGTATTTCTCATTCCCTAAACTTATTTTTGAACATAATGCATATATTGTCGGGTTTATTAATGCTGAATGTTATGTTGATAATAGAGACAGTTGTCTTACTGATTGAATTCTGATGATTTTCCATGATTAAGATAAGTTCATAATGTTTTGAATTGAAAATCTGACTTGTTGTGGTTGATCGAATCGGTCGGCAAAAAGTCGTAGATAAGATCCTGTTCGCTAATGAAGAAAATCTTGCCGCACATTGTTCGTGGCGGATCGGCGCGGTTTGTCGCAATGTACAATTAATATTACATTAAATTCAAGATTGAATCGAATATTTTAATGTCTTACCGTCACGTAATCAACTGAGTTACGATTATTTCTTTCCCGTTGTGACAAGGCCTTAACAAACAATATAATGATCATTCGCGCTAATTTAATTTCATTGATGGTGTCGTAATTCACTTTTCATTTTTATTGAAACCAATCTTCTATGATAGAATTGGTCCAGTAACTGGTTTCATTTTATAGGCAACTGTTATCCAATTTATGTGTCGCTAATAAAATTTTCTAATGGACTGATTTATTTATTGCCATGACAAACTAAAAAGTCGCAAGATGGTTTCAATAATAAGAACCAGCTAAATATAGGTTTGAGGTCACAAAATAAAAACATGAACAAAACAGGCTGCTATTGTGACCCAACTGGTCTTGGCTGATGTGGACCACTAAGACACACAGCCTGAAGCCAGCACCGGCACAGCCACCCAAGGAAGGCGGCAAAATCTTTTTTTTCTTTTTTGTCCTTCCTTCTTCCAAACAAATTTTATTACACTTTGAGTTTACTTAACTCTCTATTCTCCCTTCTGTTCCTTTCCAAACATTTGAAAGTTTAACTGACTATATTATGTCCATCCAACCCACTGATTTCAACCCTTAAGAAGTCTAAAGAGTGCACTGAGTCTAAATGTAACAAAATCTACTTTGCAATAGTTTGTGGTGGCCATTAAATAAACAGGATAATGAAAATGAAACAAGGAAAACATTTAAGAAGAGTCAAGAAAAAGGAAAAGAGGTTCTAATGACGCTTAAAAGAGCAGAATGATGATACATAAACCCATTTTTAAAGGCATTAGCTTAATGGAAGAAAGTTTTGAAGAGCATTAACTGTTAAAACTAAGCTGAAAAAGCACATCCCTCCTTGGTAAAGGCAGTGAAAGAGAGAATGATGTCATCTGGTGAACACAGAATCTGGTTATGTTTAGTGAGCGACTTCTTTGCAAACACAGCAGATAAGAAGGAAAAGTGACATGTTATATATCGCTTTATTTACATAATAAAGAAATCAACAATGTTTTAATCATGCAAAAGGACAAAAGTTCTAAAAAACAGATAAGAACCAAAACTCCTAAAATATAGACCACTTAACACTGAAAGGAGAATTAGCGTATAAAGGTCCCTTCGCACATCAATTTCGCTGAGAGGATTAACTCCATAGCTGGCAGGGTTCGCTTTTATCAGTCATTTTCTTCCACCAAGATCCATGGGAAGAGAGAGTTAACTCCTACGCATTGTCTGCTGGCCATAAGATAAACTGAGGGAAAAATTATTGGAGAAACCCATCTTGTAGGCATCTCAAGGCACAAGGGAATGATCTCCACACCTAGGAACGATAAACTGCATCTTTTCATCCAAGGAGTGAGTCATTAAGAAACGGGAATCAGGAAACCCATTCAGAGCCTCCTCCGACCTTAACAAGTGTACGTGCTGACTAAAAATGTAGGGAAGGGCGAAAAAGGAAACAAGAACGTAAGGGAATGAAGGATGCACTGAGCTTGAACAGTGGGAAAGTCCAAGTCAAATACAACCAAAAGTTTAGAGGAGTTAGAGCCCGATTACAGGTGCGCCCATAATTAAGACAAAGAACTAGCATAAGACAAATTTGAAAGTTCGAGGGCGAACTACAATCATACAAAGCTGATAGAATTGCTGATGTTTATGAGGCAAGAGATGAAGGAAGCGAAGGGATGATCGATTAAGGACACAAACCCATTTCACGGGGAGTATTTTGATGCAGAGCTTAAAGGAAGAGACCAGAATTTAGGATGCATTAAGAAAAAGGGATGAAGAGTGGAGAGCATAAATAGAGTGGAGGACGGTATTGAGAGACAGAGACAATGCCTTGAAATGAAGCATGGATTCAAGAGATAATAACTTCATGAACAGTTTAGAACACTGCTAACAGAGTTTTCGCCTGTTGAGCTATGATGTTAGAAATGACAAGACACTCCCGGAATCTCTAGCTATGAGGCAAAGAGAACTTACAGAGAGCAATGCTAAGATTCTAGACTGGGCCATGAAAACAGTTTCCATAAAAAAGAAGATACCTTTGCCAACAAATCAGAATCTCATATTGCAGACCCTACTCTATAATCCCCCAAGGAGTCATAATTCCACCTATACCCTATACCAACCCAGAGTCAATTGGGGTAGGCACTTCCACAACTTGTATAGAAACAGAAAAAGAAAAAAAAATCCTAGACCATTAGGAAAGAAAGAACTAACCCTAGTAGAGGAGGTAGAAGAATATCTAAGGATGGAAGCAACCAAGGAGAGAGTTGCAAAGAATAAGAAATGAACAATACACTACCTCCTCCAACTCCTCACCCTCTTTGTACTCAAGGAAATTACTTTGAATGAAATAAAATTTTTATAGCAAAAATTTTGTGTTCAATTGTGTTTATGTTTGAGTGGTGTGTTTTTAATTAGTTTCTTTTGTTTCATGTTTGTCATATGCTTGGTTGAATAAAAAAGAAATCAACTACCTGGATAAATTACATTAGTTGCCGTGGAAAGTTTGGGTTGAATTGAATAGATTACAATTGTTGGTATGTTGTGTTTTGAAATTTGAAAGCATGATCAAATGAACTCTTTAACTTAATTAAAACAACATAACAACAAAACCTCAAAACCAAACCTTTTTTGAATTAGAGGAGTATGGTAGGCCTCGATGAATTGGAGCAGGGTGCATGTATAAACTAGAATGAAGTTTAACGTTCAGATTTAAGAAAATGTATTAATTGACAACACAAATAAGACCTTTGAAACTGTTGTATAAACAATAAGGTCAATGAAAGTCCTGAAAAACAATGCACATGGTAAAATGTTCCTTAACAATTTGTGAAGGATTAGGGACATCTTCTGGGTTCGATTCAGCTGAGTCCAGATAGTCCGAGGTCCTGGAATTTGTTAGATTATTAGTCAAGGCGAAATCCTGAGCAGATTCAGCTGCTAGGATGATGTATGGAGCATCATGAGTTTATTTCCAGGCCTACCCACCATGTATGCATAGAGCATATACTCTAGTTCCAAGCATATCCTTGGTAGTTGAAGTTTAAATTCCTTTCAATCTTTGTGGGAACGATAACTGGACTTATAGGTCCACTTTATTACTTGTACGACCTGTGCACTTGTAGTTTTTAAGACCAAAGTAAATTTTCAATTGAGTTTAGTGACAATTTTTTTTCTTATGAGCATATAATGTATTTTAGATTACGTATCCAGGTTCTAGTGCCATCATCACAGGAGTAATTTTAGTCTTCTAGTAATGGTATAAAAATTTAATATATATCATTGGTAGACGAAAACCAGAGAGTTTTATTGATTCTTGGGGATGGAATAATAGTCCTTTGGTCATAAATGATCTTAATTGTTATATATATTTTAGTCCTGATAAGTTTTTGAGTGTTGTTGCTTGGGACTACAGTTTACTCACTTCAAAATTTGTATATATATCATTTAATTAAATGAAAAGTTTTGGTGTCGTTATGGGGGATAGGAATGTGATCCTTTGGTCATAGTGACATTAATACATATTTTGGTCACAACTAGTTTTTGGTGCTGTTGCTTGGGACTCTAGTTACTCTTTTAGTGATAGTGTCATAAATTTGTATATATATCATTTGGTCGACAACAATATCTGAGGTCAATTTTAAAGCATCTCAACCGAGGCCAGGAGGTATGCATAACACTATAAAAAGTTTACTTCTAACTCTTATTCTTTAGAAATGATGCATAACTAAGTTTGGGGAGTAATGAATTTATGTTGAATTATAAATGCGCTTAGTAGTTTGAGTGTCCTTTTGTTGAATGGTTGTGTGGAAATTTATGCAATAGCATGAACCAAGTGTAATTGGTGAATTGAGAAAGGAAATGAAATGTTACTGCTCATATTTGAATTGGGAAACCTTCATCTATCTAGACTATATTCACAAACATGAATTTAGATTTATAGAAAGAAAATGGGAAAACAAATCTGGAGTTTTTGTTTAAAGAGGCTAAACTCCATCAAAGTAAGCGACATCCACTTGAGGAAATGTCGACACCAAACTAAAAAGTTTCCCCAATGTCGCGACATTAGACTTCAAATGTCGCAATGTTGCAAATATCTGAGAGCACATTGAACGATGTCCACAGCATCACATTAATAGATTAACAACATATCAATGTGTTGACATCCAGCATTCTGTCCAGTAACCCATGAGCATTTGCAAAATAAGTTACACAAGAAGCGACTTCAAAGCAATGTCGCGACATTGCCACGACAACAAGTCAGTGTTGTGACATTGCATTTTCGATGTCGTAACATCCAAGAAAGCCAAATAGAAAATATGAACAATGTCGCGACATCACCACGACATTGTCGAGAAATCAAGTCAATGTCGTGACACCATAACTTCAGTGTCGCGACATCGCAGTTAGGGTAAATCACCTATAAAAGGAAGAGTTCGAGAAATTTTCATTGTCACATCAACCTTTCCAAACTTTTGAACCCTAACAACTATAAAACCTCACAAAAATCAAACCATGTCAAGTCTAAACTCTCAAGCCTTGAGTAATGAGTGTGGTAGAGGAGATTCTACAAGAGAGTTGATGAAGTTGAAATGGCGGGGGGAAGGAGCAGGAAAGCCTTAGAGTTGTGCGGAGGAAGTTGAGTAGTGGTGGAGAAAGGAGAAGCCAGAGCCTTCTACTCCCATAAGGGAGCATAAGTATTCCAGAAGCATCTGGCAAAGAAAAGTTTTTTGGAAGAAAGGGGATTTAAGGACCTGGTGTCACCGTTAAAAAAAAGAGATTGATTGACGAAGCTAGGAAAAGTAAAACCGACATGGGAGTCGGGTCACGACCACCAGTCAAGGAATTTTTAGGCCAATTTGGGCAAACAAAGGAACTTGACATGCTATGTCAGGGGGAGGTGGATCCATTTTGGGGAGAAGGCCATATCCCAACTCTTGTGGCTAAGACCGGTGAATGTTTGCAAAGAGACAGTAGGCAGGCTTCGGAGAACCCGAGTTATGAGAGGTCATCGAGAGTCAACGGACGGTCCCCAGGGGTATGCGAGGAGGACCAAGGCAAATCGGCAGCACTTACATTGACAAAGCCCAGGCTTGTCGAAGCGGTCAAGGTATGGGTTCTACTTCATCAATTCCATTCTGCCCGCTGAAGCACGTCTCCATAGTGAGACGAGGCATGCCCATACTGCGTATGCAGGTCAATGGGTTTAACTTGAATGTGGGGAAGATAGTGGAGCAATCCATCCTGGACTACCTTGAGAACTACTTCTCAGGGAATATCCCCCACCCTGCCTTGATCACTCTCCTATGTATTAAAGGGGGTGTAACATTCAATGAGATGGAGGAGAAATGCCCGAGATCCTCAACTCCCACACTTATTAGAGTCTAAAAGCCACAGCACATGGTAGAGGTGAGAGAACAAGGAAAATAAAAAAGGAAGCAACTTTAGAGCTGCAAGAGAGGTAGCCCTTGCGGTTGAAGAAGAGCTAGAAACAGAAGAAAGGGGGGGGGGGGGGTTGAAGATTACCTGAAACAGCTTGATTGCTCTCCACACAAGGGTGAAGAGAGAGATACAATACACTGGCACCGAGCAAAGCAAGAGGAAATAGGACAGTAGAGGGACAAGAAAGCAACACATTGGGACTGTTTTCCTTGTTGATAGAGATGAGAGAAGAAATGAGAGAAGAAATGAAAAGGAGAGATGAGAGAAGAAATGAAAATAAGGAGATGACGGAGTTCAAGCAAAAAATTGAGTGGAGAGATAAAGCAATGTTTGTAAAAAGAGAATAAAACAAAAAAAAAGAAAACCTAGCGGTAAGAACCTTAGGAGGATGATGAGTGGAGAGAAGCATCAAGAGGGACAAGACATTGAGGTTAGACCCAAGAGAAAGGGCTGTCAGGGATTAGGCGATGAGGATCGAGAGTTAAGCAGTGATGGAATTCGGGGAGAAGAAATGGAAGCGAACACTTCAAAGTAAAGCCTTTGGGTATCTTTATAAGGAATACCAGAAAGAGATCAAAGCAACATCCAAAAAAGGATGAAGAGCTAGAGTCTATCTAGAATTATAAGGAGAAATTGTGGACAGAGAGCATAGATCTGGTGAACCAGAACCTTGTGAAGATGTATCAAGCCCAAGGCAAATTTGAGCAGTCCCTGAACTCCATTGGGCAAAGGCAAAGTGAGCTCATCAAGCTAAACATAAGGATGCAAGAGTGGTATCTCTTTGAAAGGAATGGAGAGGGCTCAACTCCAAAACCAAAACCCTATATTCGTGAGTTCACACCCTCAAATGCAAGTTACAAATTTGAAGCAATGAACCTCAAGCCCTCTAGATCTCAATCACACAGAAGGAAGAGATAACTCTCTCTCTATCCCTCATTCTCTCTCTTCTCTATCATTATTTCTCTCCATCTTGTAAACAACATAATATAATTTTTTTCCCCTCTTTTTAATAAAAGGACACTTCCTGAAATTTTTGTGCATCGAATTTTCTTGTTTGTTATTATCTTTTAATTTTGAAATCTTAGGAATGTTAATAAAACTTTGAACTTGTGTTTGTTTGTTTGAATAAAAGGAGAATTCATAATATTAACTGTATGAAAGCTTCAAGTTGAAAATTTTTAAAAGAAATTGCATATTTTCTGAGTGAATGTTGCATTGGCTTGTTTGAAGACTTTAAGAAAAATTGGTGAAATGTTGGTGTTATTTTTGTCTACTTAATGGACTGAATGACTCAATCGGAATGAAATGTAAATTGAACAATAACACAACAAATTCTTTGTAAAACAGAACAAGCTGAAATTTCAATTGAAAATGGGGCTAAGTTGTGATGTCAATGATAAAAAAGGCCAAACTTTTCAATTCTTGAAAACTTAAATTGAAATCAAGGCTAATAAAGCTATTAATTCTAGTCAATTGAACAATACAGTCCAGAAAATGACTGCATTAACATAGTGGTAAAAAAAGTACCTCAAAAATTGATTGTGCTTGGGTTAGGAAAACCTTATGGGACTTATTATCAAAAAATTTTAAAGAGTCCTAGAACTTGTTGCATTAATTTTCAAGGCAAAATCCTAGACATCACAACCAGCAGAAGATGATTTAGGCCATCTTTGGACAGTTTGAGACTTTCAAAAACCTACCCTTGATATGCTATAAGCATAAACCTTAGTACCTACCTTGAGCACAATACTATTTCATTCATCCATGACGAAAGAAAAGCCTTAACCCTTCCTTAAATCTTACCTTACAGTAAAGAACCCTTAAATTACCCAAAAATGAAAATTAGTGTAGAAGAAATGAGAAAGAGGATAAGTTTAGGGGAGTTAGAGTTTGAATTGAAAAGAAAAAGGAGAATAAGGATGAAAGGAAAAAATTAAGAAAAGTTGTGTGAGGAGAAGATTCTGAAATAGAAAGCGAGAAGCTAAAAGAAAGAAAGATTCTGAGGAATTGAGTTTACCTTGTAGCCTATTGATGTTCTACACCTAATACCCTAATACCAATTGGTATGAGAGCTACTGGCCTAAAGCTTGCTAAGGGGTTGTAGAAAGCTTTAAAAGGTAAAACATTGCACCACTCCAAATCTAAAAAAAAAAGAAGTGGAAAAGAAAATAAAAACAATAACAAGCTTTAGAGGAGGAAAAGCAGAAAGATGCACTAGAGTCGGTTTGGGGAAGTTTGAAGGGTTAATTCAGCAGAAAAATAGGAAGAGCAGTGAAGGCAAAGAGTTGAGAAAATGAATGCAGTTTGGGTAAACTTAAGCCTAAAATGTCTAGTTATCTACCAAGTACCACAGCTAGAGTATTACAAACTCGAAAGACTATTTGATTATGAGGTGTGTTATGTCTACATTGGTGAATAAAGAAATTTGACCAACAAGCCTATAGAATTTAAATACTCTGAAATAATGTCAATCTGAAGTAACTCTCATGAGGCTACTAATATGCAAGTTAGTTATAGGGGAAGACCAACACGAGACTCACATAGTCAGGGTACATGTCTGTTTATTCACTATAGATTACATGTTACATTAAATGATTTAAATTAGAAATTTTCAAGATTTATAAAATGAAGCTTAATTAGAGTTGATGTCACTACTGAAATGATACTAAGGCCTAAATGCTGAACTGATTTAAAAGATAAGTTGATTGAAAAATGTCCTCAAAAATTGAATTTTATTTTTTGAGGACAAACAAATATCCTTTTCTTTGCTTTAGGACAAGTAAGACTTTAAGTTTGGAGGAGTTTGATGAGTTTAAAACTCATCCATTTTTAAAGAATATTTATAGTTTAAAAGTTCAGTTTAATGCAGAATTATGGAGGTTTCACCCAAATTTGTTGTTTTGCATAAACTTAAAGGAAACAAGCAGAATTTAATAGAAAAAGGAGTAAAAAACAACATGTTGCAAAGAAAGGGGCTAATGTCGCAACATTGCTTGAGCAAATTTCCAATAGCTCGACATTATGTGGAGAAAGTCTTAAAACTATGGCAATGTCGAGACATCAATTGGAGAAAGGAAAGCACTGATGCAGAAATGTCGCGACATCACAAAAAAACTCCAGCAGTCAAATTATGTCCACCGTTTAATGTCACGACATCATAACAACATGGTTGCGACATCAATTAAGGAAGGGAAGGACTTCATAGTTTAAATGTCGCAACATCAAAACAATGTCGCGACATTAGTCAAACCGTGAACACTGGAGACCATCACATCCAATGTCGTGACATCAAAATAGGTAATGTCGCGACATTTACTCAAAAGAGCAACCTTTTGGAGACAGAGTGAAATGTCACGACGAGATAAATGTCGTGACATCAAGCTAAAAATCTTGTGAAGGATTTCATAGCCATCAGACTTAATGTCGCGACATCAAAATAAAAATGTCGTGACATCAGCTTAATAGATCAGACTTACAAAAGAATGTCGCGACATCAACCTGAGATGATCACAATGAACTTAAATAACCAATGCCACGACACCAATTAAATGTTGCAACACAAGAACAGTAGTGTCACGACATCGGAATTACTCTACAACAATATGACTCAATGTCGCGACATCATCACGACCTGGACTCATCACTAGAAACTGGGAAGTGTCAAATAGATTTCAATGTTGCGACATTAGCTGCAAACCACGACATCGACAACTCCAATGTCGCGACATCATCACGACATCACCTAGACAACAGCAGCTAGGGTATCAATTTTAGGCTTTTCCAAGTGCGTGACTCTCGCCTCGTTTTTAGGGCCTAAGACCTGAGCTTATAAATAGAAGCTTTTGGGGAGTAGTGCACAGCTTCCAGTAGCTTTCATCAAGTCTTGTGCTTTTGGGAGAAAATTTGAAGTTTCATTATATATTTTTATTTTATTTTATTTCTTTTATTTTCTCAGCCAGTTTTTCTAGATTGAGTTTCTTTTAGGATTAGACGTGATTTAATTGGGATTTGTTTGGATGAATGTATTTCAAACTTATATTTGTTTCTGAACTTCAATGGAATATGGGAATTTTTCTGGAATTCATTTATCTTCAGTTTTGATTACAATCTCAATAAATTTGTTTGATCAACTAGTCATTGTCGGTTGTGATCCGATTTGAAGGCTAAAAATACTTATGGGAAGAATATTTTGTTGGGATTATTGATTGTAGGGAGTGTAATGTTGTTTAGGTAGAAAATTGGAGTGATTTATTACTCATATATTGATTCTGAATATGAGTGTTGGTACCTAGAAAGGTTGTATCATTGTTATGATTTCAGGAATCCTTTGAGTGACACGAGTTTAGACTACGAGGTAATGAAAGCGATCACTTATGGGTAAAATTACTAATATTATATAAACTAATGGACTTTGGGATTACTTTGATATATCACTAGTGATGATCTAGCCTCACACTTTCTAGGCTCTCTCTTGGGTGAGATAGGAATGTGTGTGCCCCGAGGCATAATATCTAATTATTGATTAATCAGCAATTACGAAAGTTCCTCGATTGAAGAATAACTTCAACCAATGTTAGTTGAGATTCTAATCAAGGGAAGAGAAATTGTGTCTAATTGATGGTTGAGGTATGCTTTTATTTGTAGAGGAGCTTGCAATATCACATCCGTAGGGCAAGTAACATCTAGTCCTAAGAAATGACTATGAAGTACTGAGAAGGAAAAATAGTTAGGTCTTAAAAGAGGAACAAATTCTACAAGTAGCTCTTGAGACCCACTATCTAGAGATAGAAGTGTGGTAAGCTGGATAGTGAAATGTATAGAGTTAAGAGAGATCATTTCGCTAATCTATTTCTTGGGCGACAAATTCATATCAATACTTTATCTTATCTTGAACTTGCAGAGTGATGGTCACAACATTGTTTTTCTTCCATGTGCTTCGGTTCATGGTGGCTCTCTTATCATTTACTTTAGAAATTTCCAACTGTTTGATTTCTTTTTATCTACTAAGATAATCTATCCCAATCTTTGAAATTCAAATAATGATCTTTGGTTGGTTGATTGTCCTTTAAGAATTTTTCACGAATGATTCTTATTGGAATTGATATCTGGACAAGATATTTATATTATATATGTTTCATTGCATGTTTTTTGTGTGATGTTTTACAGGATTGAATAATTTTGATGGAGTTTCTCAGTAGGCAGAAACATATTTCTTATGCATTGTTTGGACCTCTTTTGGCATAGTTTTATATTATTGTTACTAGGGCGATTGATTGTTGGATGACGTGGAGGAAGTGATCTAAACATAAATTGCATTATTCCTTGGAGAATGATGACCAATTCTTTATGTTGATTGATGATATTGGAGCCATATGTTAGCTGATTATATCAAGCTGAGTGGTGACGATGTGTTAAAATGTTGGGTGTTCAGTAGCGTGGGACATGTGAAGGTGAATTAGTTCTTAGTAGTAATGTCAAAAATTTGTCTTAAAGCCAGCATCAAAGACCAATTGTTTTTGTTCTATGTTAAAAATCAATCAAACAATATACCAGAAGGGCAGTGGAAGTAAGACCTATTTTCTTGTTTTATATGTAGATTATATTTTTCTAACAACAAATAATAAGGGGTTACTGATGAGTCTTAAACTCATTTATTTTTAATACATTTTTCTGACATGTTTTTAGTAGTTTCAGATCTATTTTTATGCCAAATTATGGAATATTCATCAACTTTGTGTTTTGCAAGTTTTAATTGAAAAATGACATAATTCCAGCAGAAAAGAAGCAAAAAACTGGAAATCGCAGCAGTCTCTGTCGCAACATAGTTTTTGTTTGTCGCGACATAAATTTCTAAAGCAAACGGGAAGGGGAACAAGTAAACTACGACCAGGCTATATGTTGCAACAAAGTCAGGGCTGAACTCAAGGAAGAAATAGAATCTCTATTACGACAAAGAGTTCTGTGTCGCGACATTGAAGAATGAAAAGAAGACTATCGCGACACCCTTAACTCTGTCGTGACAATGATCAAGGAAAATGGCAAGGGAACTTTGTCACGACAATCCTTCCTCTGTCGCAACATAAAAGGTTGAAGATTAACAAATGAACTCTATCGTGAAAAAAGACAGCTCTGTTGTGACAAAAAATGGCAAGAATGCAACACAAGTCAGCTAAGACAAATGTTTTTATGTTACGACAAAGTTTTCAACATGGGGCTAGCTGATGAGTATTAAACTCATCTATTTTTAATCCATTTTTCTGGCTTATTTTAATATATTCATATATGTTTTAATTCCAAATTATTGAATATTCACCAACTTGGGGTTTTGCAAGTTTTAATTCAAAGGAAAATTCTAGTAGAAGAAAAAGAGCAATTGCAGTGAATCACATGTCTGACAAACATCCAACTTGATATGAGAACCTGCAATCCACACGACAAAACTGACTTGTCATATTGAGAAAATGGGAAGAATCTAACAATTCAGTTGAGAAAAAGAAAGTTTATGTTGCGACAAGGTTTTTCAGTAGGATGTCAACATTAGGAAAATTTAATCGCGTGAGTAAACGAATGTAAATGAAACTCTGTTTGACAAAGGGGATCTTTTGTCGTGACACTGATTATTGCAACATGGAAAAGCTTGTTGAGACATAAGAAGAACTTAGAGAAGACCTGCAATCACGACAAGGTAATGTATATTAGTGACAACTTGAACAATGAAATATCTGTTGTGACAAAAAGATATATGTTGCGACTCTAAAGGAAGAAGAGAAGCTGGTTGCGAAAGATAAACGAGGTCGCGACATGTGATGTTGCTTAATGATCTGACCTGGTCATAATAAAAGAATGCAATGTTGCGACATACTTCAAAGCTGAAGAGATGTTTCTATGTCGCGACAGGGATCTTAAGGTCGCGACACAAAGATAAGATGAACATTGATAAACAAGGTCACGACAGACTTTTCTATGTCGCGAAAAAGATTCCATCACAAGGAGGAGAGGTCTTGTCATGACATAACAAACTAGGTCGTGACACAAAGATAAGCTGAATACAAAAGTCTTATCGCGACATAAAAATTTGGTCATGATAGAAAACATCGACAACACCAAGAGACTATGTGTGACATGAAAATGAAGTTTGCAGAAATTAGGTTAAATTAGCGACAAGACTTTGTATCGCGATAGACTCTGGTCACGATGAAATGTTGATAATAAAAGAAACATTTATTGTTGCAACAAGAACAAGCAGAAATCTTTGTCGCCAAAATACAAAGGCGTAGCGACACCAATTTAGAGAAAATGCCTTGGCTCTTATCGCGACCTGATTGTGATGTAGTGACATAATATTCAGTAAGCACATAAGATTGTCGCGACATAGAATGGATAGAACGACAAACCTTACAAGACAAATTGTTAAAGAGCCAAAGAAAGATATGTTGCGATAGAGTAAACTTTGTTGTGACAGAATGAATATGCTGAAGAAAGGAATATTGTTATGACCAAGGAAACTTTGTCACGATTGAATCCAAGAAGGATGCACAGGGAATAGTCATAACAGAGACTTCTACATCTTTCTGCCAGGAGACCTACGATAAAATTAAAACTCTATCACAGCAACACTTTCGAGGTTGTGACGGAGAATGCAATATGAATTTAAATTTTGGGGATCCGCAATGTAGCCTGAATTTAAGGGCCCCTAAACATGAGTTTGTATAAATAGAAACAATTTGAGAAGTGAGGCGAGTTAGTCGGCGAAAAAACCGAACATACGGGGCGAGAGGACTCTTTTGTATTATATTTTTATTTTATTTTCTTTTATTTTTCTTTTCTTCGTAGATTAAATTTAGCGAAGAATTTCAATTAGTTTACTGGACCTGAAACTGTGAATTGTTCAGAAGTTTAGAAGTTGAATTAAATTGTTGAAGATCAATTCTGATTACTGTTTGAATCTAATGAAGTCTAGATAAAAGCTAGAATCCATTTCTTTCAGTTGATTACAGTTACATTGGAAATTTCCTAATCAGTATTTTAGTGTTCATTGTGATTCGAGTTTTTAGTGAAGCGTATACATTGGGAAAGATAGTGTTAGTTATGGTATTTCCTACAATTTAGAAAGTGATTTCTTAGATTGAGAATTTTGAGTTTATTTAATGGTGTTGTTGATCACAGTGGTGTTCCCAATATTAGTAACTTATACCCATTTACGGACCGTTGTCTGGCTCTGATTTCTAGGAGGCCCTCTGAGTGACACAGAGATGGAGATTCTTGAGAGCATGGATGCATTACTTGGGGTATGATAGACTAATATTGAAGAACTAATGAGCTCTGAAAGATTACTTAGATAAATCTTAAATTTACTCATGGTTTGAGAATTAATTTAGTAATCTATCAATTTAATCAATTAGAGATCTCTCCTTGGTCTTGAGGAATGATCTTGATCCTATGTTAGCTTAAATCTAATCAAGGAAAGGGAGAACTCTGTAAGATCTCAAGGATGAGACATCATTCATTTTGTAGAAATCTTGAAATGGCCTTGTCTTGGGAAGCAAGAAATATGCGGTCATAAGAAATGGGTATGAAGTATTGGAAAAGAAAATATCGGATCTTATAAAAGAAATTCGATTATAAGTAATTGATTAGAAACATGTTTCAGAAATGAACATGAGTCTCTAATAAGTGAAATGTATGGTTAAGGGAGAAATCTAAACTATACTACCTTGCCTCTTTGACAAATTCAGATTCCAATTCATGATAGAATAGATTTCGTTTATGTGCGAGGAATTGATAATTTCCACAGCAATTGAAATCCAGTGTCTACTTCGGCAATAATGCAGTTCGAGTCTAGTTTAGGTCTAGCACATTTTAAAATTTTCTTTTATTATAGATGTAGAAATTCAGATAGTGGAATTCTTAGTTAGGTTACTTAAAATTTTATGGCTGGAAGTTCAAATGAGTGTGGAACTTGAGTAGTTAGGGTAGTTGAACTTTAAATTCTCTTCAAATCTACTATTAAGAGGAGACGATATCACGGACTTATAGGTCACTTTTATTAATTATGCGACTTATTACACTTGCGATGTATGACCAAACAGAATCTTTAATAAATTCATTGACAAATCCATTTTATTATGAGCATCTGAGTTTTATTTAGTGCAAGCAAGTTTTGGTGCCTTTGCGGGGTTAGGTAAAGTCCTTTGGTAAGAGTGACAAAGATTTAATCTATACATGTTTTGGTCAACAAGTTTTAGGCGCCGTTGCAGTGATCATGAACAAATTTAAAAATCAATATTCTGACAAAGAAATTCTAATTTGACATTTTCTTTGTTTTACAAAATTTCAGAAAAACAACAAAAAGCAGGTTTTACGGCTGATGTGGGGCAAGCCCATGATATTTTAGACGTAAATAGATATATAATTTTGATATCAACGACTCATTTGATCTTAGTGTGTTTCTACATTCGGAAAGAATTTAATCACATAGAAGACGAAACTTGAGATCATTGCCTCTAGTGCGAAATTGAGAGAACCCTGCAGAATCTGAGAAGAATCACCAATGCAAAATCCAAAAATATGGAAAATCAAAAAGAAAGATTGCAGACTATTCCAGAAGAAGAAGAAGAAGTAGAGAGAAATCAGAGGCCTAATACTATGTAGGAATTTTGGAGGCCTATTATCCAAGAGGAATACTTTGCAGTAAGACAACTTGTAATTGAAGCAAACAATTTTAAGCTGAAACCAACATTGATTACTATGGTGCAGCAACACCAGTTTACAGGTCACCCCTCTGAATATCCCAATGAGCATATGGGAAGATTCATGAGGATGGCCAACATAGTCAAGTTGAATGGGGTAAGACCAGAAGTAATCAAGCTGTAACTCTTCCCCTTTTCATTGAGAGATGTGGCAACAACATGGTTTGATTCATTGCTAGTGGGCTTAGTGAACACTTGGGAAGAATTGGAGGAAGCTTATATGAGCAGATTCTTTCCTCCAGCTCTCACTATTGAGAGAAGAGAAGAAATAATTGTCTTTAAGCAAGGGGAAGATGAGAGCCTCTACACTTCATGGGAGAGATTGAATTCTTGAAAAGATATCTGTGCATGGAGATAGATCGACTGGATGGATATTTTCTATCATGCTATGAATTATGCCTCCTAAGGGTATAATTGATGCATCTATATGGGCTTTTAAAGAATAAATGCGAGGCATAGTTGATTGAAGACCTTGCCAAATGCGACTGAGAGACTCATACGAGAGCTTGAGGGAGGCGACGACGGAGTTGAAGGGAAATGGTCTTATTGGGCTTGATAGAATGACAGCCATAGAAGTAAAGTTGGATGCAGTGATGAACAAACTAGGAAACAATAAAAGAAGAATGCACACTACACATGAAGTGGGAATGATGAAAAAGAATCGGAAGTCTTTGAGGAACTAGTCGGAGAAGAGCCACTATCAAGTTGAGGAGACGAGTATATGAATGAGAAAGAAGTTATCATTTCAAAGCCCTACTTGACTTGCCAACACTATACCAGCCTTTGAGGAACTATAAGAAACTTTCATATGGTAGGAGCACAACATAGCCCTAGACACAGGCGAGTGCGACAGAAACATACTTTCGACCCAAGTTCAAAACGACATCGATAGAGGGATAGTAGATGAGATTATCGAGGTCGAAAAGGACTCAGATCCTTTGAAGATCGGATCTTCATTTCATGTCGAAAACCAAAGAGTTTTGAATCATGAAATAAATTTTTGACCTTGAAAACTTCAGTAAAACCACGAGTGTGTTTCAAACAAATACAATGCCACAATGGCTTGGAGACTCAAGTAGGGCGGTTGGCCTTATCCTTGCAAAGCCCGATCTAGAAATGCATTTCTTGTGTGTGAGATCAATCAAAGATCCATCAACTACATTGAGAGGCAATGAGTGTAAGGAAACACAGAAGGTGTAGGACAAAGCATGCAGGAAGCTGGATTAATGAAGAGATAGATCGAGACTAGAGGAAGCGAACAAAGAGAATTACTAGAATTGAAGACACTCTTTTATTTGTGTCTAGCTAAGGACATTAAAGCCAGGTAGCTTCTTAGGAGCTTAACAGCGGGATTTATATTTTAAGTTTTAAATAGTTTAGTTGATTCAGTAGAATTATGGCCTTTATGTTTTAAGTTCAATCTGTTAGTAGTTTTATTTTAGTTGTTGATTTTGGGACAATGAAGCAAAATTCAAGAAGTCCTTATAAAGCACAACGTTTCAAAGAAAATATGCGAGAGAAATAACCACAAGGGAGTAAAATTCTAATTTACTAAACATGTAAGGTGAAGTTCAGGACAATACATATCAAGTTTAGGGAATGTTAGCATGTTTGAATAAAATATATTAAAATCTGGAGTAAGAATTATTGAATTAAGAAATAAGATGAGTGTTCATACTTGAATTGAAGAATTTTGATTGTTTAAGTGTTCATACTTATGTTCAAATGAGTATGAGTGGATGTAGGTTGCTCTGAATGTTTTATGAGAGAAAACAGAGAAAGATGAAATTTTAGAAAACTCCAATTAATGTCGCAACATACTTAATTACATTAATGCGTGACACAATTGAATTTGGAAGCGATTGAAGAAAGTTTATGTCGCAACACAATTCTCGATGTATCTAACATAAATTCAAAAGAGCTCTAAAGGAAATGACTCAACATTTTTTGTTATGTCGCGACATTTGACCAGCTCTATCTCTAAAATTTTTTAACAATGTGTCACGACAACTATCTTTGTTTATCGCGACAGAGCATTAATGATAAAACAAACCCTAGAGCAGTCTTGTTGCGACATTAAATGTAAGGTAATATCAACCAGTAGGCTTATAAATATAAAATTTTTGAAAAATGAAGACCCACCTTTCTCATAAACTCTCAAACTTATCAACTTCTTACTCAAATCTCTACCATCTCATTCTCTAAAACCCTAGAGCTCCGAAGTCTTGACCTGCCATGTGCGAGTTCTGCCACCACGATTCCAAACCTCGGATGATTGGGTGAGTTTGCGAGAGAAGAGATAAGCAGTTGTTTAATTTGAGAGGGTGCAAAAGGATGGTTCTAAGTTCAAGAAACAACTAAAGGAGGCTAGAACACGGGGAAAATGAGTAGACTCTTAGCAATTTGGAAAGGAGAATGGAAAGGAACAAAGAAAACCCCTTTTAGATCCATTGCCAGAGGAGACTTGACTGAAGAAGCTAAGGTATGGTTCTACTTTATTAGTTCTGTCCTTATGCCATCGAAGCATCTAAGCATAGTGAGAAAAGAGGAAGCAATCCTCCTCGACACATTGCTGAAGGGCTTGTTTGCCTTTTTCTATATAGAATAAACCCCTCAAATTAACATAATTACAAGAGCCTTACACTTCTCTTGCATACATGTTACTTTGGATAATTTTGCTTGATAAAATAGTTTTCTCTTAATTGCTCATGATTTAAAAAATAAAGTCCAAGTCTATGACCTTTGCAAGTGTAGTCATACAAAAAAAAAAAAAAAAAAAAAAAAAAAAAAAAAGAAAAAAGTAATAAAATACGAATGTAAGTCAATTATCATTCCCACGAGAGATTGATGGCGAATTCTGGTCCAACTACCAAACTACTAAAATTTCGCTATACTATTAGGACTCAAAACTCATAATGAAGGTTTTATCCATGTTTTAAAAACCGGACCGGACCGGCCGGTCCGACCGGTCGAACCGTCGACCGGCCACAAAACCGGTTCGGTTCAATCAAAAAACCGGTTTTGCATTGAACCGGTCTTGAACCGCCCGAGCCGTAGTCGGGCCGTGGTAATGAAGCCGGCGGTTCAGTAGACAGGCAGTTCACTGCCATAATTTTTTTAAGTTAAAATGACGTCGTTTTGATGCTTTTTACATCGAAACTACGTCGTTTTGCTTAGGATTAGAAAGCTTGTAGGGTTAAAAGACTTGTAACTAAAAAAAATTCAATTAAATAATGCAGGCTCATGGATTTGAATATGGGAAGAGAATTTACGAGGCAGCTCTCTGCTAATATTGTCATTGTGATTATTTTAGATATTAACAAAATTATATATTACTACTAATTAAGTATATTTATATAAATAAGTTTATTCCATTTTAATATGTTTTTATATCAACATTATACATATTTTAAAATAAATTTTAAAATATTTTATTTATATAAAGTAATAAATAATATCTTAAATATTATTAATTATATATTTAAAATATAAATAATATATTTATTGCGTCACCGAAGTTCAACCACGGTTCGCCAGAGCCAGACGATGGCAGTGAGCAAACAACTTTAGGATTCCAAATCACCGATCCGATTTTAAAACATTGGTTTTATCCTAAGCATTGCAATTAAAATCACATACTATTGAATATGTCAAATTAAGCTAAAACAAAAGTAAATGAATAAAAATAAATTGTCTATAAAAGAATGGATTAAAATCGGTTTCGTGAGAAACGAAAACCATCAATGAAATACAATGGGAGCGGTCGATTCGGCGCTAAAATCCATTGCTACATTTTTATGTATGGATCTGATTTTTTGTCCAAGATTTCCCAATTCTTGGTGGATTTCTCCATATTCTTGATTAGATATCCTTGCTTCTCATTAAGATCTAACCCGACTACTGTATTCAATTTCTTGCAAGATCTGGGTGTTTTTCTTTATCAATGCTTCCACCCATTTCACATTGTATTGAGAACTTTTGCTTTACCTTACAGGATTTGCGAAATTTCTACTACTCAATTGGTGGCTCAACCTTCGAGATCTATGGGTTCATCCCTTTCCACTGATTAGATCTAAGCTAACACGAGTTGGAACTTTGTAGATTTAGGTGAACTCTACGATTATTTATATTAAATACCTCAGCTTCAATTATGAGCGGAATGGGGGATTTATCAAAATGAACTCTCGAGCTTAGCGAGTTAAATCAATGGTAGTCAAACATACCCGAGAAAAGAGCACTCTCAGCTCTGAATCTCCATCTACGTAAATCACCTTGAGAGGGCATCTGGATATCAGGAGTAGATATTCCCTCAAATGGTACTAGGTACTACTATTGGGGAACTTATCCATTAAAAGCGACAGAATTAAGTAAAAGCGAACCCAAATTAATTCTCGAAGTAAATTGTAGGAAAGACTATAACTAAGTATAAATAAAATCGTGAGCTGCGTTAAGTCTTGCATTGCAGACTAGAAATGGAGCACCGATCCTTTTCAACCAATATAATTACCCAATAAGCGAGAAGAAATGAATTCGAAATTTGCCTAGATTTCATAAATTTTCGAATGATAATAGCAAGAAAAATAACATAACTAAAAATCCGGCTACACTCGTCTACCTTGCAGTTCGCAGTTCAAAACCGGAAAAATTAAAACTAAAAATAAAAATAAATTCTACTCTAAAATATACAACGAGTTCCTGCTTCTTTTCCTTTCTTTTGGGTAGTGAAGACGGAAGCTGCTTTACTATTCTAAAGCTATCTATTTATCTTTGTAAAAGAATGCGGGCGAATCCCCGAAATGCTCAGTGGAAATCAAAGAAAAAGCCGACTCAACGTCTATGTCGGCCTCAAGTTGATGTTGCGACATGGATGTCTTGTGCTCATGATCCAGTCGACCTCTTTCTTTTAAGTTGCAACGAGTTTGTCTTGCTTGACACGATGTTCGCGGCGTCATGTAGTCGCGACTTCATTTGCTCAATGTTCCTTCAGTGTTGATGTCGACCTCAGTTACATGTCGCGACATCATTGTCTTCCTTTTCTCGGCGAGTTGCGTCGGTTTGGTTGCGCGACCACTTTGTTGTTGTTTGTGGTGGCTTCATGTTGTGACTCTGATTCCTTTGGTCGCAATTGTGTTGGTGGTCTTCTTGTCTTCATATCTTTCAATTTTATGTCGCGACATCATGATGATGTCGCGACCTCTTTTGCTTCCCATTTCTTTTCTTCAATTTGCAGCCTCTCAGTTCGTTGCAACTAATTTCCTTTTTCCACTTATTTTCGGTGTGACCTCGGTTGCATATCGCGACATCAATTTCTTACGTTTCCGACTTTTCTTGGTGTGACCTAAAATAGTGGTGCGACATCATTTAGATCCTTGACTTGTAAGGTCGCAAGGATTGGAGTTCATACAGGAGTGCTTGTTGGCTACAGGTTGCGACCTCCTTCCAGAAATCCTATCTTTGGTTTCACTTTGAGATCTTCTGTTTTTATGTCGCGACATAGTAGTGATGTCGCGACATGAAATGAGACCTTGTATTAAAAACCCGGTTGCAACCTCTTTCTTTTGCAGGAGCCTCTCTCTTGTGGCTTCATAGGCGAGTTCTTGTCGCGACCTGGTGGTGTCGACATCATTCACTTATCCGCACATTGCGACATCAATGTGATATGCATGACATGAATTTCTTCTGTTTGATTGTTCCCTTTAGTCTCGACCACGTTTTCTTTGTCGCAGCCTCCTTTTCAAGTCACGACTTCTTGTTCAAGTTTTGGTTTCTTGGCAAGCGAATTTGTTGATGTCGTGACTAGAATGGGTAGCAGGCCCGAGGCATTCTTTGTCAGAGCTTAAAATTTCCAATCGTGACCTCAAGATTACAACTGCGAGGCTGATTTCTTCTTATTTTGCTAAAATTTTAGTTCTGCAAATGAGAATTTGAGTCAAATTTATCCACTTTCTTCAAACAAATCAACATTTATCTCATAATAAACTCGGAAAAATGAATTTAAAAATCTAATGAGTTTTTAGACTCATCGATTACAAGATAAATATGGGAAAATTATTGAAAAATCTATCTTGAGCTACTTTGAAAGTAAATACGGGGGGATGATTCCACACCCGGCCCGCAATGCTTGGTCGGCATCGAGGGGGTTGAAGAAGAATGGGGATTGAGGAAAATTACCCCCAATCCTCCCTCGACCTTAGAACAACTAAGGACCAAGAACGGAGGGAAGGGTAAGGAAAATAAGCAGTAGAAAGGGAGATAAAAGAAGGTGACAGGCAGGCAGTGGGGAAATCAAATTCTATTTTGTAGCTTTCGGAGAATTCAAAACTGATTACGGAATGCATCCCCAAAAATTTGAGACAAATTGTGCGAAGAACAAGTTGAAAGTTTGGGAAAAGAATTGCAATCATGCGAAATTGGTAGAATTGTTAAATGTCTATCACGACAAGGAAATTAAGGAAAGGGATAATCGGTTAAAAGGAAAAAACCACGACGACTCATGAATGGAAATGTTACACGATGCGAGCTCGAAAAGAGGACCAGAATTTAGAGGATTACTTGCTTTGAATAAAGGGATGAAAGTGGAAAGTAGGAAATAGAAAGGGACACAAGTGAACAATCTTGAGAGATAGAGACAATGCCCTGAAGGCAAGAATGGACTCAAGGGATAATAATTGCATGAATAGTCTAGGACACTGCAAACAGAGTTTTCGTTTGATGAGCTATGAGATAATAAACAATAGGACACTCCTGGAATCTCTAGCTATGAGGCAGTGAGAACTTACGGAGAACAATGCCAAGATCCTAGATTGGGCGATGAAGACAGTGTCCAGCAAGAATAAGATACCTCTGCCACAAATCTGAATCTCATACTGTAGACCCTACACTATAGTCCCCCAGGGTGTGACAGACCAACCTATACCCTATACTAACCGGATTCGGTTTAGGTAGGCCCTTTTACTGCCTCTGAAACACAAAAAAATAAAACTCCTAGAACATCGAGGAGAGAAAGGAACTTACCCCAATAGGAGGTGGAAGAACATCAGAGGATGGGGCGGCTAGAGAGGACGGAAGGAATAAAAAATGAACAATAGCCTACCTATTCCATCTCCTCATCTCTTTGTATTCAATGTCCAATCATCAAAATGATAAATAAAATAAAAAGTTTTTCAAAAATTCATGTATTCTGTTTATGTTCTTGCTTGATTGTGGTGTGTTTTAATTAATTTTCTTTTTGCTTCATGATTGCCATTTAGTGGATTGAATAAGAAGAAATCTAGCTACCTGAATTTAATTGTTTTAAATTCTTGCGACATGTTGGATTGAAATAACTTGATGACAATTGTGGTTGTGTTGTCTTGTTGTAGGCTAAATGCATGATCAAAATAAACTACTGCTTGATTACAACAACACAACAACAATTTCAAAATAAACAAACCCTTTAACGGATGGTGTGGTAGGCTTAACTGAATTGGAAAAGGAAGTTGCAAGTTTAGTTAGAATGAAGTTGAATGTTCAGATTTAGGAAGATGGCAGCAACCAATAGGAAGAACAAATAAAATTTTGAGAATTTGTTTGTATGCTTAAGTAAGGTTAGTAAAATCCTGAACAAACAATGCACATGGTCAAGGTGAGTCCTTAACAAATTGAAAGATTAGGGACATCATGCAGGTTCATTCCACTGAGTCAAAATAGTCCCGATATCCTAGATTTTGTTAGATTATTAGTCAAGGCGAAATCCTAGGCAATACTACTAATAGGAAGGGATATAGGCCATTCTTGGAAGTTTGAGCCTTTCAAGCCTACCCTCATAATATGCACAAGCATACACTCTAGTTCAGAGTGAGGCAATTTCTAATTTCTTCATTAGACCAGCAAGTTAAGATTCTCAAAATCTTCATGATTCTAATCTTACAGTAAGAACCCTTTATTACTTGGGTTTCAAAAAAGAACCTCAAAATGCGAGAAAAGGACAAGGTGGGGCGAATGTTATTTTGATTTGAAGGAAAAACAAGAATGGATGGAAAAGAAAGAACAAATGAATGAAAGGAAAGGAATGCAAAGAAAGTCAAGATTGTAATTGTCAGGGTGGAATAAGTTTTGTCTTGTGGCCTTCCTCTCTTGAACAATTAAGTTCATAGGGGTGGAGCAGCACACCTAGTACCTAATATAAGCGGTGGTAGGAGCCTAACCCCAGTTCTCTAAGAGTGGTAGAAAGACTAAAAAAGGCAAAGAAAACATTGCACTATTCCTAAAAATCTTTGACAAGTAAAAGAAAAGCAAAAAGGGCTTCTATCTAAAGGGACTGACTTGAAAAGAATGACAGTGGAAAATAAAATTACCAAGATGAGAGTATGCAGTATGATACATCAAGATCAAGTTTGGGGGAAAAATTTCTTTTCTGACATCAATAGAAAATAAAGGGATGAAGGATAGAATAAAGATGCAAAAAAATTGAAATTGGAATCTGGGTAATTTTTAGCCTAAATTCTCCAATTATCCACCCAATTACCTAAGCCAAAATTTACAAGCCTAAAAGACCTAATTGATCTTGAAGGTTGTACTTACCTAAATTAGTGGAGACTAATATGAAAAACAAGCATATGAGACTTAAAATGATATACAGTAACTGTGTTAGGCCCTAGAAGAGTAGCTAATTTTGCCAAGGAGAAAGGGATAGAAGACCATTACACACTCACAGATTAGGATGAATTGACTGAATTGTTTACATTTTAGAAATCATTAGTTTGTTTGTAATGATGAAATTGAATTTTTCCTCAGTCTGAATTGAAAACTAAATTTGAAACCATGCTGCAACTAACTAGTTACAATTCAGGAAGCTGAGTAAAAAAGGATTGCAGTAGAAAATATAAAAATGTCCTTAAAAATAAAGCTAAATTGTTTGAGGACAAACAAAATTTTCTTTTCTTTGCTTGGGGATAAGCAAAACTTTAAGTTTGGGGGAATTTGATGAGTTTTAAACTCATCTATTTTTAAACCATTTTTCTGACTTATTTTAATATATTTAGATTTGTTTTAATGCCAAATTATTGAATATTCACCAACTTGGTGTTTTGCAGGTTTTAATTCAAAAGGAGAAGAAAATTCAACAAGAAAAAAACGATTACGGCCAGTCTATGTCGAGCAAAAGTTTTGTGTGTGTTTGAAAAACATCAAAATATTCTTGAGAGCTCACATCCTGGCAGAGAAGGTGGAAGAATCAAGCGATTTATGCGAGACAAAGAAAGTTTATGTTGCGACAAGTTTTCGTAGGATGTCGGCGTAGGAAAAATTTGTGCAGCAAATAACGATGAAGCGAAACTATGTCACGATAGGGATCTTAATCAGGCACTAATTATTGCAACATGGAAAGCATTTGGGGCGAGGAAAGAGAAGAGCTTGAGGAGAGAAAGACCTCTATCGCGACGAGTAGTAATGGCAATAGCGACGAACAAAGAAATATATGTCACGACAAAAGATGTATGTCGCGTGCTAAGAAGAGACAACGGTTCTGACGAATGCGCGGAGATTGCGACGTGATGTTAGCTAATGGGCGGCACAGTGCAGCGAGTAAAGAAATAGTATTTGTCTTGCTTCAAGCTGAAGAGATGTTTCTATGTCGCGACAGGGATCTTAAGGTCACGACACAAAGATAAGCTGAACATTTATAAACAAGGTTGCGACATACTTTTCTATGTCGGGACAAGGAATACAAAAAGTCTTGTTGCGACATAAAATCTTGTCGACATACTTTGTGTCGCGACATCTTTGGGTCGCGACACAAAGATGAGATGAATGCAAGGGTACTTATTTGTGACATAAGTCGCATGCGACGAGAAATTTATCGACAACACCAAAAACTATGTGTAACATCAAAGATGAAGTTGCAACAAGAAATCAAAGTTAAATTGTAAACAAGACTCTATCATGATAGACTTTCTGGTTGCGATAGAAATGTAACAATCACGAAACTATTGGTGTAACAGAACCAACAAAAATGCTATTCTGTTATCTGGTAATTAAGCGACACCAATTGAAGAAATTGCACAAAACATCGCTGACACAATTATCGATGTCATAACATAACTATTCGATAAACACACATAAGATTGTCGTGACATAGAATGGATTGGGAGGCTCATGAGACCTTTAGGGGATAGGTGTTAAAGAGCCAAGAAGGATCAATGGAATGTTGGAGGCTTCTGTCCGAAACGGGGAATGAATCTCTTGAAGAAGGAATGCTTTCATATCACGATAGGAATGAGATACTACTTTGAAGGGAATCTTGTCATGACCCGAGAAACTTTATGGCCAGATCGAAGGATGCCTGAGGGCTGGTCGCGACAGAGCTGCGCATCTTTACCATGAGAGTTTGCGTGAAAGGGTGCAAACTCACATCGTAACAACACTTTTAGGTGACGAGAGGAAATGCAATGGGCTAGAATTTTGGGGATCCTAGTGGCCTCGAGATTTAGGGCCTAAACTTCTGGGATTTCACATAAATAGAAACAATTTGAGAAAGTAGGCGGTCGATCGTTGGAAAAACTAGAGCATTTGGGGAGCTGAGGACTCTTTTGTATTATATTTTTCTTTTAATTTCTTTTATTTTCTTTTCTTTATAAAATTCTAGATTTAAGCATTAAAATTCAATTAATTCTTGGACTGAAGCCAGTGGTTATTCATAGGATTAAGTTGAATTAAATTTGGAAGGGTCAATTGATTCTTTGTTTGAATCTAATGAAGTCAAGATAAAAGCTAGATTCCATTCTTTCAGTTGATTACAGTTACATTGGAAATTTCACTTATGATATTGGTGTATTTGTAGATTGATTTCGAAACGCCTTCCGTTGAAAAGGCAGTATTAATTATGGTCTCACGCACGATTAGAAAGAGATTTCTTGGATTGAGAATTTTGAGTTTATTTTAATGGTGTTGTTGATATAGTGAATTGTTCCCAATATTAGTAACTTATACCCATTTAAGGACCGTTGTCTGGCTTTGATTTCAGTCCTCACAGTGATACAGAGATAAAGTGCGAGAGCATGGATGCATTACTTGGGTATCTTCCCAGACTAATATTGAAGAACTATAATGAGCTCTGAAGATTACTTAGATAAATCATAGAATTCTCATGGTTTGAGGAATTGTTTAGTGATCTGTCAGTTTAATTGAGTGGAATCTGTGGTCAGCGAGGAGTAGTGCGTCTGTGTTGGCAGATTTAAATAAGGGAGGGATGGCTTTCTGCATGCGATCTCAGATGAACATCATTCATTTATTAAAGAAATCACAGTGATTTATCTTGAGAAGCAAAGTATCAGTCATAGAAAATAGTATAAGTATTGGAAAATAAAAAATGTCATCTTTTGTAAAGTGTACAGTTACAGTGACAGTTCCCATTTTTGTGTTTTTGAGTATGAGACATTGTTAAGTCTGTAATCAGAGTTAAATAGCTAGTTTGAAATCCAAGGCTTATCTTCCACACTTGCCTCTTTGAGCAATTGAGTTAAGTTCATGATGGGAATAATTAGTTTATCATTAGGAGTTAATTCTATTTCACAATTGAGTGTTGATGTGTTTTCCGACCTGTATTAAGTTGATCAGTTTAGAATCTGGGATTGCCTGAGCACTGTTCTGTGATGTGAAACCAGGAATGATGAAGAATTCTTGATTGAATTCTTGAAAATTTTATAGAAATGAGAAGACTAAATAGTATAGACTTTGTGATTGAACCGATTGAACTTTAAAATTACATCTTCAAATTAGCCATGAAGTGTTTCTATCTGAACTTGGGTCATCTTGTGTGCTTATAGACTTGCACCCAGTATTATGACCTGGCAGAAATCTTTAATAAATTAATTTAGTGTTTTGTTATGAAGACATGATTCTATTTGAAATTCTAACAAAGTTTTTTTTGATGCCTTACATTGAGTTGGTAAAGATTGTTTGGGTAAAGAGTAAACAAATTTGATCATCTTATGTTTTGATGTCTTAACTCAAGAAAGCTCTGGAAGGAATTTATGTGAACAGCAAGGATCTGTGTCGTGACTTCCATTTAAAGATTACAACATTGAGAGCAACAGGAAATCTATATCTGTAAGCGATAAGATTAATTTTATGACAAACCAAGCATGAGGGTAGGGTTAAAATGCATTGGGAAGTAGGGATGAAGGAGGGTGGAGGAAGGACGAGGGAATTCATGTTCTTGTGAGTAAGAATTGAAGGCATAATCTCACATTATGACGAAAGTTTTACGTCACGACAATAAAGCTATAGAATGATGGGATTTTGTGTGACAAGAAAATTTGAGGAATAGAACATAAAATGGTATGAACTAAGATTAGCGAATCAAGTTTGTGTGATAGTTTCTATGATACGATAAGCAACAGCAGCGACAAGGAAAAGAAGACTTTTGTCGTGACATAAATTGTTCA